>CM034304.1:34480660-34919046 GCA_019925795.1 Dendrobium chrysotoxum
AGCACGGTGGGAGGAAACCCGGCGCGACGCCTACGACGAGGTGGGTAATCACCTTAAATCTCATTTTCGGCGTTTGCGGCGGATCGGAGAACTACTTATACGCGCTCTCATAGCACGGTAGGAGAGAGCCCGGTGCGACGCATACGGCGAGGTGGGTAAGCCCTATACATACTCTCGTAGCGTGGTGGGGAGTCACTTGTGTTTTCATACAGGTACTCTTGAAGACCCCATACACGCTCTCGTAGCGTGGTGGGAATTGAAGATTGTACGGCCGCGGTGTCCGAGGACACCTACCATATACGCTCTTGTAGCGTGGTGGGATGACCTAGTTTCCAGTAGTTTCTCCTAAAAGGAGGAGACGTTGGGAGGCTGCCGAAATTTTCCCTGAACAAGGGGACTTGGACTTGAGCTTGGACCTGAACAAAATCTAAGTGATTAATAAAGAGTTGAACCCAAGTAAAATGAAATTGAATTGAAATGAAACTGGAATCAATTTTGGACCACAGGGGATCGAACTTGAAAACTTTTGAACAGCAAGGGACATATTTTGAACTCAAATGAATTGAATAAGGGACTCAACTGAACTGTAAAAGACTTGAACTTTTACTCAAACTCGGACTAGAACTTGAACTCGAGATCGAACCTATTTTGAACTTGAATCTGAATTGAACATCAGGAAGTTGTGCTTGCAAGCTATTGGACTTCATTGAATTAGAACTAAGATGATGAAATGCGCAAACTAAATACACAAGAATGTGTGAAGGCTTGTGATGAGCCAAAGGACTACAAATACAAATCACTTGTGAGCAAATGAAGAGGCATAGTGCACAAGGATAATTCTTATATCCCATTCACAAGCAACAAGCAATATAAATATGCAATTTGATTGTAGAAAATGTTGCAGAACTTCTAATCCACATAGAAACAATATGAAACTAGTGGTGTTCATATCAATCAACTCACAAGTCTATGTTAGAGAAGCTTGAAAGCATTAAAAGGGGGAGCTATTAGTGGATGTGATTGTTGATATGCAAAGAAGGGCAACGACCCACATATGATTGTGAGCATGAATACAAGATTTTCATAAAACATAACGGCTCATCTGTGGGGGTAGGTAACGATCAATAAACAAGTAAATACACCGGTCTTCTACAATGTAGAATCGATGTGCAGTGAACGTGACAACACTTGTAAATGATTGTATGCAGTAATAGAGATCAGTTAACCTATAGCGACGTCTTTTAAAAGACTGCAATTTCTTACAAGTTTTGAAGATATGTGTACCATGAGTTTAGTAAGTTAATATGTACAAAGGAATTGCTGATGAGTATAACTCAATCAGCAGTCAACAACAACGATGCAAGTTCATCATGCAAACTACAATCTATTCCCGAAGAGACTAAAAGAATTTGTAATGTTCAACATGACTCATACACAAACAACAGAATTTGCAAGGTATGAATAAATATAATAGCACCCATGTCATCGACAACAGTTCAATGTCCAAAAAGTACATTGATAAAAGAAATTTATACACAATGGACATGACGAGCAATGCATTCAATGAGTTTGAAATAAATGCACCAGTCTCTTACGATATGAGGCTAGTGCGCAGTAAATGTGACGATGTTATGTGAATGACATCCAAACACAAGCAAATGCCTACAAGTAGCACTGGAAGATCTGCAATACACATGGGTTCTGTAGGGATACATATGTACGCACTACATCTCACATTAGCAAATGTACTGCAAGGACCAGATATCACAACAAAATGCATAAAGAATGCAGTAAATGCAAGTTCCTATGAACTACAACAGAAGACCTGACACATACACAAAATGCCATCCATGAACAAATATAAAAGGGCTCCAATAAATGCAGACTCCTATGAGTCATTGTAGGAGGCTTGCCATGCACACAGTATACTGTCTGCGAGCAAATGCAGAAGACCTTCAGTAAGTGCAAGCTTCTACGAACCAAAGCAGGAGATTCATTAGTGCACAACAAGCTACCTACATAAAGTAACAAGTAGTGCACGACAGTCTACCTGTACAAAACATCAAACGGCTCAATCCACAAGCTGCTACGCAACGCCACCGGATCTGCAACATCCATACAAGCGGACAGAAGGCGCGCACAAGCCCTCAAATCGAATGATACATTCAAATGACGGTTGCCCATAAAGCTGATCAAAATTAAATATTCCAAAATGCCCCCGCACATACACTGTAATATGTAAGCATATAGGTACATAAAAGAGGGGCAAGTGCAATCACAAAACCCGCATGGGCCCCGACGAGCGTGTTGTAGGAACACACGTGATGTCTAGGGATATTGCGCGAGTCAATAAATTTGAACTTGATCCTCCTAAGCAGGTAAATAGGAGTCTATAAGGTTCAATAAGTAATTATAAAAGGCCACCAAACACCCACATGGGCCCCGGCGAGCATGTTATTGGTACACACATGACGTCTAGGGATGATGCGCAGGTTAATAATGAATTCAAAGTCGAGCCCGATCCTTCTATATGGATAGATAGGAGTTGACATGGCTCGAACTATCAAACAAATATACGGTCACGACGTCGACCGGGATATTTGTTTTAATACATTCATATTAGGCCTTCAAGGCCTATAATCAAGAGAATTCACTCACAAAGACATAAAGCCTACGAAACCTGATCCTCTGTCGACAGAGTCGACAAGGTTCAACCCATAAATGAAAATCCCTCCAAACACCCTCATGGGCCCCAGCGAACATGTTATTAGTATACACGTGACATCAAGGGATACTGTGCGGGTTAATAATTGAACCCAAATTCGAGCATGATCCTTCTATATGGATAGATAGGAGTTGACATGGCTCGAACTATCAAACAAATATATGGTCACGACGTCGACCGGGATATTTGTTTTAATGCATTCATATTAGGCCTTCAAGGCCTATAATCAAGAGAATTCACTCACAAAGGCATAAAGCCTACGAAACCTGATCCTCTGTCGACAGCTCGACAGAGTCGACAAGGTTCAACCCATAAATGAAAATCCCTCCAAACACCCGCATGGGCCCCAACGAACATGTTATTAGTATACACGTGACATCAAGGGATACTGTGCGGGTTAATAAGTGAACCCAAATTCGAGCCCGATCCTTCTATATGGATAGATAGGAGTTGACATGGCTCGAACTATCAAACAATATACGGTCACGACATCGACCGGGATATTTATTTTAATACATTCATATTAGGCCTTCAAGGCCTATAATCAAGAGAATTCACTCACAAAGGCATAAAGCCTACGAAACCTGATCCTCTGTCGACAGCTCGACAGAGTCGACAAGGTTCAACCCATAAATGAAAATCCCTCCAAACACCCGCATGGGCCCCAGCGAACATGTTATTAGTATACACGTGACATCAAGGGATACTGTGCGGGTTAATAAGTGAACCCAAATTCGAGCCCGATCCTTCTATATGGATAGATAGTGATGCATGCAAGGGGGTCAAAACAACTTGGATATTTTATTCCTTTGATCTTCTTTGCTGTTTTCGGTTTGGGCTTCCTGCCCTTGGCTTGGGGCCTTGGATGCTCTCGGTTTGGGCTGCTGGTTAGCTCATTATGAGCTGGTATTTAGTTCATTTATTTGGAGAAGTTGGTAGCTCATTAAGATGTGATCCTTGCTCTTCTCCTTCCCTTTATGCCTTCTCGGTTTCTGCTGGATGTTGATGTTTTCAGGGTGGCGTTTGGGGTCTGTTGTTGGTTCCGCCCCTTTTGGTGTTGGCTCTTCGGTTTGCTCCCCGGTGGCTGTTCCCGTGGTCCCCCTTTTCCCGTTTTCTGGGTTGGCTCTTCGGGTCCCTTGCCTGGTTGCTTTCCCGTGGCTTCTAGCTGGCTTCCCATGGCTTTGTCTCCTTGATTCCTGTACCGATTTGGGGGCTGCTGTATTGTGGCTGCTGTATTGTGGCTGTTGGCCTTTTATCTTCCTCCTTTTTGATTGGTTTAATTAGAGATTTTAGGGGTTGTTTGGCTACCCTCTTTTATCTATAAATAGGTGATGTTTTAGGAGATAGAGAGAGATATGTGTTTATTTTTGGAAAGAAAAACCTGAGGGTTTTTGTATTGGAAAAGCTTGCGAGCTTGTTCCATTCTCCTTCTCCTTCTTCTAGGAAAGCTTGCGAGCTTCTCCTTCTTCATCTTAGCTTCTAACCTCTTTCTTCTCTCCATAAGTTTACACCCCACCTGTATCTTTCTTCTCTAATGAAAAGCTCCTTTAGGTGTGCTATGTGTTAAGCTAATGTTATGTCTTTTATATAAAGTTTAAATGTTGTTATTTCCTTTTCATGTCAAGTTATAAATTTTGTATGTTTGTAATTTCTTTCTTTTTTAGGTCTCCAATGTATTGTGGTTTTTTTTTTTCTTTTTTTAGCCAAGGTTCTCTTGAATCCTTGCCTACATCAGATAGGAGTTGACACGGCTCGAAACGTTAAACAAATATGCGGTCACGATATCGACCGATATATTTTATTTAATAGTTCATATTATGCCTTCAAGGTCTATTAAACGAATGGTTCACTAACGAAAACTTACAACAATGAAGAACCCAATGCTTTATCAGCAAATTGACAGAGTCGACAATGTTCAATTCTCAAATGGAATGCAAATGACCTCAAAGTCACCCCCGATGATGGCCATGTTGAATGCAGATTTCAACCGGAGGGGTCAATTTCAAATATTTCAAAATACTCTCAAATTTTCACAAAATTCAAATGTTTTCAAGTGACCTCAAAGTTACCCTGATGACGGGCGTGTTGAATGCAAATCTTAACCGGAGGGGTTCACAAACACTTTCAAATCCACACAAATCATTTCAAATGCCACCCAAACACCAACTAAAAGCCAAAATTCAAAAATCCCAAAATTCAAAGATATTTAAAAATTGAAACTCAAACACTTAAAGCAAAATCCATCCACTTTCCGTAACAGTTTGCCAGGGTGGGCAAATTGAAATTTACTTCAGCTCACATAGAGCTAACGCATGGTCGAGAATATCACAAGGATTCATTCTCAAACAGTCTCCTGCCAGTAAGGACGTGGTACGTGTCCTCTAACCAGTAGTTTCGCCGCCAAATGGTACTGCAGATAAACGGTTATTACTCGAGGCCCTCTGAACCGAGTGGTTTTGTCGCCAAATGGCACAACGAGATAACAGTTATGGCCGGAGCCAATACGTTCCTTAGTGGCATCAAATCCTTGAGATATAAATCAATAGGATATAATCAATAGGGCACAAAGCCCTCTGTTAGCTAAGGTGGATTCAAATTTATCCCCTTAGACAAATACTCACCCCAGGTCTACAAGGTACCCTTGGACGATGCAACCCATAGCTGCCGACAAGGATCCTTCTGTCAGGTTGGGTTGGCTACTTCCTCTGACTAAGTAGACCAGGGACCATGATGACCCGGGACGACGGAACCATGAGATCTTGATCGGGTCCATCATCCATTCCCCCACCATCCGCTTTAAGTATAAGATGGTCCAATTTTAAATTTTAAATATCAAATCTTCAAACTTCTAATCCTAAGCTTTGCTGCTACTATATGCCAGATAACACGTATCTCTACGTATCTGATTGACAACTAGCCTTAATCAAAAGTTCTCTCTCGTTAGTGGGAGGGGTAATTAACTATAGGGGCTTGCACCTATAGGAAACCAGAACTCGGGTTATAAAGTCCTCGCAAAATGAGGGCGAAATCTCTGGGTAGTGTCTTATCTACAAACACATCTACCTTCCAAAATTTACCCCGGAACTTAATCCGTTAAACCTCCCCCGAAAAGCAAACGGGGAGGTCGGGGTCAAATTTTCGGAGCCCACATATACAAAATGAGCATATACATGAAAAGGTTGAAGTAGCTTCAGTGGAAGATAAGATTATAGAGAGTCGCCTTAGATGGTTTGGTCACATAAAACGGCGGCCTCCCAATGACCCAGTTAGGAAAGTAGATGTATTAGATTTGGCTTATGTTAATAAAGGTAGAAATAGACCTAAAAAGACTTGGTTATAAAATATTAGAAATGATCTTTCTTTATTAGATTTAAATGAGAATTTGACTCTTAATAGGACACAATGAAGAAAAAGGACTCATGAAGCCAACCCCACGTAGTGGGATAAAGACTTGATTTTGTTGTTGTTCTAAATTTTCCTTTGACTATTAAATGAGTCTAGTCGACTCAAAAATCATATTAGAGACTCAACTTAATAGAAGTTGGCTTGAAACCCAATCAAATGTTACCCAAGTAGAGTTCTGAACCTTGCTGACTTGGGTTTCTCATGTTTAAGCGAGTTTGGCTCGATGTGAAGTTGAATTTTTCTATGCTAGGAATCAAAATTAATTCGAGTTAAGCCACAACTTAATTCAAAATTATTCAATTTCGGCTTTCTTAGAACTCGATTTTGAGTAGACTCAAAATTACTTTCTATTTAATCATATATAAATATGTTTGTTGTATTGTATAATATAAGCATATTTCATTATACACTCTCATTTTGAGTTTTTTCAAACTATATTTGAGTAAGTCGGTTAAAAGTCGATTTTGATTTAGTTGAGTGGTAACACATACTCCCGGCAGGTTTAGTTGGTAGCGTTTGTTCAGGATTAAAACTGCTTTCTATTGGAATCTTGTCTCCAAAATTAGCTATGATCCCAGCTTAAACTTCTTTAAATGTTCAATTTAGTCCAGTTAAAGATGAATCAATTTGGTCTTACCATCAAGTTTGTTGTTTCTTTTGATGGAAATCAGTAGAAGGAAGATTTCCATCATTAAATTTTGAACTTTGAGGGTCAATCTCATTAGTTTAAACCAGCATGAAGAAGTTAGATTGACTCTAAAAACTCCAAATTACTCTGATGACCACCAATTTCATCCAAAGAATGACAAAATTAACAGCATAACCACATTGATTCATGAATTAAGATTAAAATGAACACACTTAATAAGTTTAAAAACCATTTTTAGTCATTTATTCTTCTTATTATCAATAGTCCAAATGGCTAATGATTTCCTCTTGCTGCATTTTCAGGTAATGGCAGAGGAAAAATTCAAGAATTGCAGTACAGCATACAAGTCATTGTGTGACAGATTAGCTTCAAGCTGAGTTTCTCGCGCTTTTAAAGTCCAATTTGACCGTTTGTTGGTTCAGAAGACAGTGTTTTCTGGCTTATTTTTATTGAATATTCTTGCTTAGAAATATGCAGCTTCATCAACCGAATTTGGGGGCTGGGATTCTTCACATATATGTCTCAGCAAAAATCCAAATATTTAAGACCTCAAATTTGTGGTATTCTTCCTAGCGTATATCGGAAGCCACGCACTACATGTGGCTGGGAGCAGAAACACTAATTTTCTTACAAGATTTTATTTAGGGGCTGTTTGACAGCAAGAATTTAGACTGTATTTTGATGTTGTGCATTTGAATTTATGAGATTGGTGGGCGAGTATGGTTGGGAACCTCCCAATCCATGTTCGATTCACCTCTCATGCGGCACGACCCTTTAAGTGGGGAGAAAATAATGTGGGTCCTACACCTGTGGAGCTGGTTGTTGGTAGGCTCGCTGAGGGAGTAGTTATGCCGCCAAGCACCTCCATATGGTGGCAGCGGGTAGATACCCCCGTTCCAAAAAAAAAAAAGATTATGAGATTAGTTTCTATTGTATTTAGGTTGAAACCAAATAGAAATAATTCAAAAACCTGGGGCATGGGAGCTTGCCTCTAGCACCAAATCACAAGGAGAGCTCACCTCTGGTCAAGAATCATGATGGGATCGAAGGCAAATGGCGACAAGGCCTTCCTCGGGCGGGCCTAGGGAGGTATGACCAAGACGAATGCAACAGGACATTATGCGGGGAGTTGTCGACAGGAGCAATGATGTGTAAAGGAATATAGAGAAGTGTAAGGAGAGCTCGTTTGGGGACAAATTTTATGCTAGATAGTCGCTCGATGCGACCATTCAATACATTTGAAATTCACCCAATTTTGATGAATTCAAAATACATCAAAACTAGTTGAGGTATTTCAAATTCATTCAAGTAGTACTTCGCATTTATATTTCTTTCAATCGAAACCAAAAATCTTGAAATCTGAAAATAGAAAATTTTATTTTTATCGTCGTAGAGAGAATGGAGTCTGAAAATATTATTGTACTTAATGATATTTCAATAGAATTAGATAAATAGCAATTATTATAAATAAAAAATAAATCACAATCAAATATCTTGAAATTACATTTTGATAAATATTAAATTGGAATTTATAATATTAGTATAAAATATATATTTAAATAAGAGTATTTTAAATTATATAGCATGTTCCCGACAGGATAATTCCCCACTTGTCAAATAGTTCCACTCCGCCAACTAATGAACTCCACGTTTCGAAACAATAGTGGTTAGAAACCGCGCTGGTGGACCCTGACGTGGGCCCTCCGTGGGCCCCCGTGGGCCCGGCCAGCTCTTTGCTGCCAGCTTCGAGGTTTTTGGAATACTCTTCAGGTTGGATTATATCCAGCGGAGTTTAAAAATATTATATTACATAAATAACCAATTAAATTATATTGTGCTTATTTTAAAATTTATTTAATCAAACGAAAATTTTCCCAAACACCCCTTTAAATTAATAGGAGATTCTATTTCATGCCGTTAGCACGATAACAACTTAATTAGGCACAATAATTTTTCTTTATAATCGCTTAAGTACAGTTGAAAGTACATTTGTGGTGTGCTTTTGTAATTGTACTTTTTAATTAATATATAAACTTAAATTATGTTAGTCGTGATTACATTAAATAATCATTACTACTATTGGATTTAAAATTGTATATAATGAACATTTGATCATGCTAATAAATTATTATGGGCTAGAATTAGAGAACTTAGTGAGAGAAACGGTAAATGCGGAAAGTAAGGAGGAAGTTCTAATATCTTTGTAAATAAATTCAATAGCATACGGTCTAAATTGTGCCACTTGACTTTTTATTTAGAGGTTGTTTGGTTGGTGTAAAAAGAATGCAGGGTAAAAGGAATACTTTGAAGTTGTTTGGCTGAGTGTAAAAGAAATGCAAGATTTTATTTTATTTTTGTTTTGTTTGAAGTAAAGTGTGAATATAATGTAAAGTGTAAAAGATTATCTAAAAAATGAACTAAAATGAAATACATTGCATTCACTTTTACTTTTCCTTGGATTTCCTTTTCATCCAACCACAAACTTCTCAAAACTCCTACATTTACTATTCATACTCACTTTATTCCAACCAAATAGCCTCTTATAGGATTCAGAAAGCTATAGGAAAAACTACACTCATAACATCAAACTTATAAGTAAAAATGTAGAGGTTTCGCAGATATGTCGCGGGGTCAAAGGGCAGTGCCCTTGCGGGGGTTTCCGGTGGCAGCGCCCCCTGAACAAATTTTGGTTGTAAGGAAATTTTTGGATTCTCTTTACTATTTTTCTTTGTATTTGGTTCATCTTTTTCTAACAATAACATATCTACACGATGTGTTTAATTATGTTGGGGGCAATTGCCTAAAGGCCATAGTATTTTAAAACTTTTAGAGGAGGCAATTGCCTAAAAACCTTCGTAATAAAGACTAAAAAATATATGATGGGGGCAATTGCCTAAAGGCTAATTAGGACGAGCCACGTCATCCGATACACAGTGGTACACAATAAAATTATGACATTGCGGGTCTTGATTGGATCTCGAACGGCACTCGATGATCGCAAAAATAATTTCGCCAAGACGACTATGCATGTTGTGATTTCTACAAAGGGGAATGGTTGTTTTTCCCTAGGTTGATGCTAAAAATTTCTCCACAGAGCCACACCTATTTTGGGACCCCTTATAAAAGCTCTTGATAGAAACTTATTAGATATCTGCCAGTTTAATTATAAATTATTTAATTGTTTTAAAATTTTAAATCATCGAATTTTCAATTTTGAGCATATGGCTGCAGTGAAACTTCAATTGCGGCCATCCAATCCTTATTCAATTAGCTTTATTGTTTTTTTTTAAATGGTTTATTAAATTATCATTAAATAATATAACTAATAATATAAAAATAATAATAAAACACAAATCCCTTAAAAAAACTTATTGACCACAACTAAACCGTTATTAATGGCCGACAGGGACAGCTTAAGAGCTCTTCAGAGACGCCGTCAATCGAATCAGAACCCTCCGCCCACCATCCAACGGCTAGGTGAATTTCGCTTCCAATTTCCGCCAATAAATTATTATTAATAAATAGTGTAGAAATTTGTGGCTCTCGACAGACCTCAACTGTTTGCGGCGAAAACTGCGCCACGTGTCGCAATGAACCAATCCAACTGAAGAAATCGTATTGCTTCAACACGTGGCGCGCATAGAAGTCGTTTGCTGATATTGGGACGACAGTTGAAAAAAAAGCGCACCGAAAAGTTCGCCGGTTTTCCCACCCAATCGTACCCGAAAGTTTGTGAGCACCACCTGATGTTTTCCTTTAATTTTTTAATGAATTCTATCCTTTTTTTCTCAGCCACAAAATGTAAGAGGATAATTTATAAAAAAAATAATTTTTGTTAGAAAAATTAATAGCCATAAAATCCGTTCTAACCAATTTGTAGATACTTTAGATTTTTAATTATAATATCTTTGATGGAAGATTTTATATTAAATTTGATTAAAATTATTAAAAAATAATAATAATTTTATAAACAATGACCATTAATTTTAATTTTATGCTAAGTTATTTAATTTAAAATTTTGGTGAAATTATGAAGATTTGTCATAAAATTTGACATTTAAAGAAAAAGATTTAATGATATTCAGATTTCAAATATTAATCAATAAAAATATTTAATTTAAAAAGAATTTGTTTCTTTTCAGAATATTTAATTATTTTTAAGTATTTTAGAAAAAATAAGAAATATTATTTTAAATTTAATATAAATTAAGTTCTCAATTTTAAATGGAAAGTTTTTTTTTTTTTTTTTTGTTAATTTAATTTTATTTCTACTTAGTTTATATAAGAATGAATATAATAAAGATCTTCCTATAAAAAAAATTAAACTAATCTTAAGGAAATATTATTTTACTTTTGATTTTCAATATTATAATTTCAGAATGGATAGTTAAATGTTTTAATATTAATAAAAACTTTAAATTTGATATTCTAAAAATATAATCATTGTTTTTATTTCTAATATTACTAAATTTATAATAAATTGTTAATTCTAAAATTGAATTAAAAATGTTATAATTTATATAAATCATTACAGAATATCAAGGTTGTCAAAATCGAACCGAACAACAAATAGGACGAAGAAGAGGTTCACGGTTAGACCAGTTAAACTGGATGACGTAATAAATACTAATTTTTATTTAAAAATAATAAATCAATGGTCCATGATTTTCTAAGAGCATCTATTTGATTTTGTCACAATATAGCTCAAATTTCAGAAACACAATATCAATTATTAACACAATTATCAAACACAAGATATACTAAAATTTTTTTTATATGATATATTATTGAATTATTTATATATATGTTGACTCGAGCCTCATTGGTTTAAGGAAGAAGTTATATCTCAAAAATCATGCATTCAAGCAAACGATACAACCCAATGGGAGGGGGTTCAGGCATCCATCGAGGTGGCTCGTGTTCGACCGTGTTCAATCGCTCACCTTTTATTAAAAATAATAATAATAATAATAATAATCAATTTAAATCATAAATTTCTTAATTAATAGCTTACTATTAATAAAAATTATCTGCATGCGCACCTAAAATGCACCCAGCGCACCCACCCCACATGTTGTGGCCAATGGGAAGCGGGTCAAAAGGGGTCCCTGCGTCTCACCACACGTAAAATGCCAGCCACTAGTTTCCATCCATCTTCCCAAAACTCTCCAGGCCAATGGCCAATGGCCAATGGCCCTCCTGACGTGGCACCTCTCCTCCACTTTTTCCCTTCCCCTCTTCCCACTCCACCATTTCTCATCCTCTCTCTCTCTCCCTCACTCACTTTTGTCTGTCTCTGTATCTCTCTCTCTCTCTCTGAGATTTGGCTTTGCTCTGGCGAAATCCCATACGCTGGCACCATTTTCTGCGGCGGAAAGCTTCTTGGAAAGCTGGAAGGCTAATCGATCTTATGGGTTTGGGAAGATGAGCTTGCGGTTGATGTTTCTATGATCGGAAAGTGCTGAAGCGATCGATTGTGGTTTCATGGCTGAAGCGGTAGGCGTTCTACAGGTACTGATATTCTTTTAATTAGTTTGTTTGTGAGTGTTTATAATCTATTGGGAAAAGGTAGGAAGATATTAGGATCCGTGCGGGTTTTCTTACTTTTTTTTTTCTGATGGAGAAATAATGGTGGATTTGAGATAAAACGTGGTGGGATTTGTGTTTCTGCTTGGGTTTTACAGCTTTAGGGCATGTTTGGTTGCAATCTGGATTTGATAAAATACTAGTTGGATTTAGTAAATTATGACGGGGGAAATTTTGGGAATTGTTTGGTTACCCGATTCTTGAATCCAGTCAAATTACTGGTGGGGTGCTCGGATTAAGTTCGTAGAGTTTTCTGATTTTTAATCTTTAAATAATTTTATTTTGGTTGGGGGATTGAGATGTTCTTAATCTGTGACAACAAAGGCGTCATACTACTTTTCCCCTAGAATCTGTAGATCTTTAAATGAGATATTCATTTCTCAGGATTTATAATAAAGGATAGAAATACATCATTAGATGAGTACATAAAATTTATGCGAAAAAATAACAAGAAAAATGCATAGATTTAAGACAATACGGAAAGAAATTGTTAAAATATTTGCATGGAATAGGATTTAACAACTCATGAAGCATTCAATCAGCAAACAGATAACTGTGATTATAAATAATTCAGCACTGCTTTATAGGAACTTGGTGTTCCAGGGAAATTGGGTAGACAGGGATTTGGGCCATGTTTGGGTGATTTGAAATGAATTGTTTGGTCATATTGTGTTTGTTCTGTGGGCAGGACCAAAGTGACTGCACAAATTTAATTTCTTTGAATGGGATTTTGACAAAAGATCAAGATTCATATGGAGATAAAGTTGAAATGACACCAAAGGTGGATGTTTTCTTTGTTATAGTTTATATATATATTTAAAGTGATCGGTTAATGAGGTCCTAATTTTCTGTCTTTGCTTGTTTGTGAATTAATCAGGTGAGAAAACCTTATACCATAACTAAGCAGCGTGAGAGGTGGACAGAAGATGAGCACAAGAAGTTTCTTGAAGCTGTACAACTCCATGGCAGAGCTTGGCGTTGCATTGAAGGTAAGGAATAAGTAGCTTGTCAGGCTGCTAAACAAGTGCCTTCGCTTGTAATTATTCTGAGTTTGGCTAGGAAGAACTGTCTTGCAGAGCATATTGGAACCAAGACTGCAGTGCAAATTCGAAGCCATGCACAGAAGTTCGTCTCTAAGGTTCATTTCTTTCTCTTCAAGTAATCGTTTCATATTCATATGTTGAGTGGAATGCCAGTTAAATCAGTCATGACTACTAATATTAGCCAGTATGATGTAGTACAAGAAAACAAAGTAAGATGCAAGTAAATGGGAAAAAGTACATGAATAAGTGGCAATTAACTCATCCAAAATCATGAAGGCTCGCTCACTGATAACATTTAGGAAATTATAATGATCTAAGGGACTCACTCATCGATTAAATTATAGAATCACTCGCCTAAATAATAGGAAGTTCTAACTCTCATTCTTAGAGCTCTCCTCAAAACCCTCCATTTCTAAGCATTTTAATAGAATCAAATATGAACTATTTAGCCATTTAAATGATTGGTGTGATAATTGGTTGTTGGGAGAATTCATTTTTTTCACTATTTTCATGAACTATTCTCTTAAACGATGCAGATGGCTCGAGAAGCAAATGATAATGGAACTGGAAAGATGAAGCCAATTGAAATTCCACCTCCTCGGCCGAAAAAGAAACCAAACCGTCCATACCCTCGTAAACAGGTTCTTTCCTCCACCAAGGAGATTCCGATTCTTGGGAAGTTAGAGAGGTGTTCATCATCTGTTTTCTCTGTCTCTGAACAAGACGGATCACCAACATCAGTTCTATCTTTAGTTGGATCAGAGTCAATTGATGCATTCCTGTCAAATAACCCAAATGGTTATGCATCGCCAGTGGGATCTGCACCCGGATCAAATAATCATGAGCGTGGAATTCCATCATCCAAAAACTCAGTTGAAGGAGATGATAAACACCTGTCATTAGGCTTAACACCTGCTGGGCTAACAACTGAAGATGAACCTACAATGGTATGTATTTTGAATTGTTGCATGGATAATTATTAACAATCCAATCTCAAGTTGATCTGACTATAGTCAAAATTAACTCATTGCTATTTAGTATGATCTCGTTAGGTCAGATCTTGCCATGAGTTTGTTTAATCTGGTGTCAAATTTAGTCGGGCTCATTAAATTTGATTCAAGTTAGATCCAATCTAAAAATCAAATGATTTTGTAGGCATTTCTTATTTTCCAAGGCAAATTTGTAGTTAAACTTTCATACATGTGTCAATATATATGTAGACATGCTTTTACACAAGTGAAGTTTAAATACATAAAAATATGATTCACATGTCTACATAAGCTTATATATATGTCAATTATTCTCAAGCTAGGGCAATTCAAATTCAATTCAAGCTGGGCAAAAATATTTTGTTCAGTCGCTGATTATGATCCAAGCTCTATCTGAGACAAAACTCAGTCTGATTTCTTAGCCGGCTTTGATTTTTAGAGTCATTGAGCTGTTCAATTAACTGCCTGAAATAATTTGTTACTTCAATGTGCATCTCCAGGAGTTGGATATGAATTGTTCTATGGAACACATCCATTCAAAAGAAGCTTCTTCAGAAGAACAAACAGGATCAACTCTAAAACTTTTTGGAAGAACATTGATTGTCGCTAACTCCTGCAAACAATTTTCCACAAGAGCCGCTGATGCCGATCACAGATCATCCCAAGGCATGATTTCTGAAAGCAATTGCAACGCTGGGATGGAATTGGATTCAGGAAAGCTAGCTGAAGAGGTAATCAATGGAGACTTTTCAATGAATGGCACATGGCCTGGGGGTTATCTTCCAGCATACTATTGCTGGCCTCCCTTATATGACAATGCAGCAAACTCAACCAGCGAAGCTCGAGTTGTTCCTCTACCATGGTTGCCCTTCTATCCAAACATATCATTTACTTATGCCTATTCGCAGCAACAAACGAGATCAAGAGAAGATCTGAATCAGTCTAATTTGCAGAATGAGTGCTCAGGTACTGGTTCTAACACCGACTACGAAGGTGCTAATGCCGTTGAATCAAAACCAGACGAGTGCAGAGATAAGAAGGAAGTGGAGTTCTTCATTGTGCGAAATGAAAGCAAAACGGATAATGGAAGAGCAGTGAAGTGCAGCAAGGGATTTGTACCATATAGAAGGTGTGATTTGGAAGTGAGCGTCCGCATTTAGCTTGAAACTCAGCTGGTGATCCCCAACATGTGAAGATGTGCTTGTAGATCACTCACTAACAGTAATTTTACTGCAAAAATGGAGCTTTTGGGAGAATTATTTTGTTGCAGAAGCTGATAATTGTAGAGACGTATGAGAAAATAACGTTTAGCCATTTCTGCTTGGCAGATGCAGCATGAATTGTTTGACCCCAATGTTTCTTTTTTTTTTTTTTACAGCAGTATGAATTGCTGTTGCTGAATAAAATTTAGCCTCAGTGTTATTTGCTTTTAACGCTGGAAATTGGGTGAATTTCAAAATAATCTCTCGACTATTTGTATATGATCATTTTAATTCTAGAATATCACGTTATTCTAATTTAGCTTCTCGACTATACAAAATGATCTATAATGATCCTTTTGGAGCTAAATAAAGATCAATTTTATATAGAGGGATTACATTCGGATCGATTTATATCACAATTAATCAATTATAGCATGAGAGATCATTTTGAATCAATTTTATATAACCTACGGACTAGATTAGAACAACATGATATTTAGAGTAACATTAATAGTTAATATTAATGAAATCTAAATATTTAAAAATTAAATAATATTTAGATTATCTTAATATTGATTGTTAAAAATTAATCATTATTAATTAATCTAAAATAAGATGACATTAAATCAAAGTAATATTTGAAAGACAGAATTGCTATCTGAATAACATTTTTATTCATGTAACAATGTTATGTTAACATTTAAGCCATATTTATCCTATGCCTAGCATGAACATTTTTCAAATGAATGTTCTATATATCATATATTTTTATATATAATGTGCTCTATCAATTATCCACATTTACATATAATGTGTTAGGCGCCACCTACACGATAAGATAAAAATATTATTTAGTGAAAAACAAAAAAATTCATTTTGATGTAGGTTGTAGAGATGTCTTCTCGCATGAGCCGATATGTTCACCTTATTGAAGTTGATGAATTCGTATTTTTTAACGAACAAGAGCCAATCCAAATTGATCCTATAATAGATCTGCTACATAACAAATATGTTTCTTTTTCAAGTTATTCATATCGTCAAATGTACCCATTCCCAATTTCATTCCAATAGATCTCGTGGTAACAAAAAAGTGATCCATGGAGCTATTCTGAGATAGCAAACACTAACTCCCAATGGGACTTCATAAAAAGCAAGAAAAGAGAAGATCGAAGAAAATGAAATACACGTTGTGATTATTATAGCAGTTCCTTTTAATCCTAGAAAACGTCCGAAAAAATGGCTACAGAACTAACGAGTTGTGGGCTCCGAAAATTCGTGCCCCAACCTCCCCTTGCTTTTTTCGGGGGAGTTTTAAGGATTAATAACTGAGGTAAATTTTCAGAAGGAAGATTGAGTTTGAAATAAGACACTGCCCAGAGATTTCGCTCTCATTTTGTGAGGACTTTAAATCTGAGTTCTGGTTTCCTATAGGCGTAAGCCCCTATAGTGAATTACCCATCCCGGTAACATGAGAGAACTTTCGATTAAGGCTAGTCATCAGTCAGATACATAAAGATACGTGTTATCTGGTGCGTAGTAGTAGCATGGGTTTAGGCATTTGAAAATTTGATATTTAAAAGCGGATGGTGGGGGATTGGATAATGAGCCAGATCAAGATCCCATGGATCAGTCATCCGGGCCATTGTGGTCCCTGGTCTACTTAGTCAGAGGAGGCAGTCGACCCAACCTAACATAAGGATCCTTATCGGTAGTCATGAGTTGCTTCGTCTAAGAGTACCTTAAAGACCTAAGGGGATTATTTGTCTAAGGGGGCAAATTTGAATCCACCTTAGCTAACAGAGGGCTTTGTGCCTATGAATCACATCCTATTGATTCATATCTCAAGGATTAGTGCCATTAGGGAGCTTATGGGCTCTAGCCATAACCATAATTTACTGGTGCTATTTGATGGAAAACCACCCAGTTCAGAGGGCCCCAGTCATAACTGTTTACCTACGGTGTCATTTGGCGGTAAAATTGCCGGTTAGAGGATACGTGCCACATCCTTACTTGCAAGAGATTATTTGAGAAGGAATCCTAGTGATATTCTCGATTAGACATTAGTTATTTGTGAGCTAAAATAATTTTCAAATTTTTTTCACCTCGGCAAATTATTGCAAAGGGTGGATAGATTTTGCTTTAAGTGTTTGATGATTGAATTTTGATTTTAAATATTTCGAACCTTGGAATTTTTGAAATTTTGAGTTCTCATGGGCATTTGAGAGGCATTTGAATACTTATAATCCCATCCAGTTGAGATTTTATATCAATACGGCCATTATTGGGGTGACTTATGGATAATTTTATTTGTGGATTGAACATTATTGACTCTGTTTACTAGCCGACAAGGATAGGGTTCTTTGTAGGCTTTATGCCTTTACTTAGTGAATTTTCATTATTCATAGGCCTTGAAGGACTAATATGAACATATTAAAATAAATATCTCGGTCGACACCACAATCGTACACTTGTTTGATGGTTCGAACTGTGTAGACTCCTATTGACCCACATAGAAGGATCAGGTTCAAACTTGATTTCACTTATTGACCTACGTAGCTTCCTAAGACATCGCGTGTGTGCTTACAACATGCTCGCCGAGACCCATGCGGGTGTTTAGGGGTATTTTATAATTATTTATTGAACCTTATCGACTTTGTCTAATTGCTGATAGAGGACTGAGTTCATTATCAGTTGTATGATTTTATTAATGAATTTTTCTAGTTATAGACCTTAAATGCCTAATATGAACGTATAAAATAAATATCTCAGTCGACATAGTGACAGTACATTTATTTGATAACTCAAGCCATGTCGACTCCTATCTACGGCATAAAAGGATTGAGCTCGAACTTAAATTTATTATTTGACCCACGCAACATCCTCAGATGTCACGTGTGTACCTATAACATGTTCGTCGGGGATCATACAGGTGTATATTTTTACATGTATATGGGTCAATGTACTTGCATGTGCACTTTTGTGTTTGTGTGTATACATATTGTAGTGCATGTGTGAGGATATTTTTAATGTATTTATTGTTGATCAGCTGTGCAGGCAACTGTCGTTGGAATGCAGCATTCTATTTAGGAGCTTGTACATGCCTTCTATCAGCTTGTGTGGGTGTTGTGGATCCAGTGGCATGGTGTCGTGGTGCACTGGGTCTTATTTGGGAATTTGTAAACGCCTTATGTTCGCTTGCATGGATGTTATGGATTTGGTGGTGTGGTGTCTTGGTGCACCAGGTCTCATTTGGAAATTTGTAAACACCTTCTGGACGTTTGCATAGATGTTGCGGATTCGGCGGCATGGCGTCGTAGTACGCTGGGTCTCATTTGGGAATTTGTAAACGCCTTATGTCCACTTATATAGATGTTGTGAATTCAATAGCATGGCTTTATGGTGCGCTAGATCTCATTTGGGAATTTATAAATTCCTTTTATCTGCTTGCATAGATGTTGCGGATTTGATGGCGTGGCATCATGCTTCAGTGTCCCATGATTTTTACTACTGATCTCTTGCTTTTACTTATAGGTGAATCATAGCGTTGGTGAGTTTTGTTGAATTTGTCCGTGAGTAGTGCGCAGCAATGGGCTTTCAAAAGTGGTCTGCTGTTGCATGCAAGTGGACTGCATTCATCATGTATTTTGCTTGAAGGCAGGACCGTTGTATGCATCATGGGCCTTCTACCATCACGAGCAGGCAAGTGGCATTGAATGTAGATTTTCCAGTGCTGCTTATAGGCATTTGTGCTTACTACGACTTCTTTGTATTTGCTTGAAGATAGCACATTGTGTACATGACGGATCTTCTATAGTGATTCTCAAGTTCTTGCATTTGATGCATATCACCCTCCTTGCTTGCAATGGATCGACATGTTTGCCTTATATCAGATAGTCATTGGGTATGAGAGTGTTGCAACATTCACTACCTATTTTCTCTACGTGCACTGATTAGCAAGTTGCTGCATTTATTCGTGACTCTTTCAGTATTCGTAGGAACCACT
Organism: Dendrobium chrysotoxum; assembly: GCA_019925795.1. Classification (NCBI taxonomy): domain Eukaryota; kingdom Viridiplantae; phylum Streptophyta; class Magnoliopsida; order Asparagales; family Orchidaceae; genus Dendrobium; species Dendrobium chrysotoxum. The sequence goes on from CM034304.1 coordinate 34,500,263, forward strand.
GCATATATTTGAAAGACATCGTCGGTTGTAGGGGCTTCCATATGATTTGTGTGGACCTTACACATTAACTGTCGTCATTTACATGCAATTTGCAGTATTATTCAGGGATTTCGTACATTAATTTGCGATCAAACTACACATTCCCTCCTTATTTCACTACTTGCAAGGTTGAATACACTTGCTCGTACTTTGATGTTCCTTGCAGGGCACTGCCACATTTTCATGTCTAGCTTATATAATCATTACACATCGACTTCAATTTCTCGACTTGCGGGGTTGAATACATACATTCACAAATAAATTAGTGCTGGTTGTAGGAATGTAGCTACACTCGCTAGTGCACCCCTTATACTTCACTTATGAACACATTATTTATGTTCATTGCAATCATCATATCCCTTTCCACAAGTATGAAGATCAACCAATGGGATGAGTTCGCTTCATTGATGAGCTAATAGAATAGGCAATGACTTCCCGGTGAAGCGACTAATGAATGGAGATTATAGAGGGATGATGTTGCTTGCTAACAAGTATGAAGGTCAACCAATGAGTCAAATGGTGATGAGACACTTATTGGAGAAAACCTTTCTAACCTCTTGAGTTAGGCACTATAGCCCACATCCAAATGTTTCCTGAGGTAATTATATATAGTCCAATGGTCATCCTAGGGGAAGCTAGCATTTCTCTGCTGCTATATGGGATAATGGTTAAAGTATAGTTAAGTGGAGAGTTATTGGAGACAAACAAAATAGGTGGAATCATGGAAGCACATATCCAAAATGAGAGACGGAAGGTGGCAAAAAATTACCTCATATGAGGCTATCACCATGATGTACAAAAAGCCTTATTGATTTGTTTGGCTAGGAGTGTTCATCTATTATAGATCTTCAATTATATATAAGAAAAATAAACTACTAAGAAAAAACAAAATGAACCTAAGAAACAACACAACCTAAAACTGGGCCAAATCACAATAATCTCCATTATAGTTCAGATTTTATAAAACTAAAAAAAAAAAAACTTCTATTGTTCGAAAAGAACAACCCTGAAAAAAATCCTCAACCAAATGGTTACAAGCTTCTGCTCCATCTTTTCTTGCTGGAACTCCCTCGCTCGATTGCTCGCATGAACTCTCGTGACATAGCCGATCCCATGCCTAACCCTGAGGCTCCACCTGCTATTGCAACCCCGAAGCATCTTGCCAGCCCTGTGCTGGCTCCACCCGCACCCAGCACAACACTCGCAATCCTCACGTCCGTCTTCTTGCTTGCCCCACTCCAAAGCCAGTGGCATCCTATCTGGCCTCCCATTCGTTTCCCACACAAGCTCCTATTGTCCTGACTCCAATTCTTTGCGTAAACGAACCCAATGTAATAATTCCTTGTATGTCTCTTATTTGGCAACTCTACCTCCCGATCACAGCACTAGGCCGCTTCACACTTCTTGATTCAAGAATTCCCACACCCGCACATAGCAAGCCTTCCGCCCTATGCTAACCCCTTGCTCACGTGAGAAGCCCACTCTCCGCTTACTGCCTGCACACACTAGGGGCGTTACCAGCCCCCTGGCCTCACGCAATCTAAGTCTCGCGCACGCCACCCACATGCACCCCGAAGCGCTGTCCAATCCTGTGACCCGTGCATGCCACCCGTGCCGCACCACGCGCATTCACCCTGCACCCAAAGCCCTGCATTTTTGCCCGTTGCCCCGCCCTAAGCCCTAAGCGTTGCGCCCTGCGCATCATTCCATGTGCGCCTCGTGCAAGCGATCCGTATGCTCGACTGCAGCCCCGCGGGCCTGCACGCGCTCGCTAACACCCGTTTGCACCTTGCTCCCCCAGGCGTTCATGCATACTCCGCTCTAGCCGAACACCTACCCACACGCGATCCACAGCCAACCATCATGGCTCCTACACACGATTATGCTTCAAGACTCTGACCCGGCCAATCGCGCCACCTTTGCTTGCATGCGCCCGTTCCCAGGCATGCCCATGGGAAATCAGTCCGATCAACCTGCGCATCCACTCTCGCTCTCTTTCTTGAATAAAAGAAGTACTTCCTCCTTCCCCTTGATTGCCTCCACCTTGCTTTGATACCAATTTGTTGGGATTTCTTGAGCAAGTGTGCTTCTTCTTTGAATCTTAAGGGAGAGAGGGAGAGAGGGAGGGAGAGATAACAAAATTCTTATTGATTTATTTGGCTAGGAGTGGTTATCTATTACAGCCTCTTCAATTATATACAGGCAAACTAAACTTCTAAGAAAAAATAAAATGAATCTAAAGAACAACACAATCTAAAACTAGACCAAATCATAAAAGACTGTGTGGTGGTGCTTAAGGAAACAATCAACTCTAATATAAAACATCCGAGAAAATGAGACCATGATGTTGATGAGTAAAATAACCAGTTATCTTTGAGATGTCGACTTGATAACTAGTCAAGATGCCAACGAGACATACTTGCAAGGAAATCAACTAAAGTATGGAAAGCATTGAGATGTTTTTAGGTGTTGTTTGTTTGTGACAATTTTGAAGAAATGCTTTTTAAGGAACTATATTTTTGTGCTGTTTTCAAAAGCTTTAGGATATTTACTTCTCCGTTTAAAAACCTCATTCTCTCAAACAACAATTTTAAAACTACCTTTTAGAAAAGGTAGAGGATAACCAAATGAAGCCTTAGTAGGGTAACTTCTCAAAAAGGAGAAAGGCAACAACAAGGAAAAGGAATTAACGAGAGTGCAAAAAAGCCATCAATGAGAATGAAGAGAAGGATTCTAAGGGGACTATGAGAAGGCATAGATAAGGATGATAAATGGCACGAACGAGGGTTGTGATAAGCCATTGGTGAGTGCGTCAAGAAGGCATTGGTAAGGGAAAGGATTTGCATTAACAAGGGTGACCCAAAAGTTAGCCTCCTCAAGATGACTTGCAACCAATAATGGCAACTTAAAATCAATCTCTTTAGGAAAATATGTCGAAAGTTATTAGCAAAGGAGCATGAAGGTGTTGTGTAAGAGACAAAAGGTTACGTGTGATGTGGTGAGATGTACATGGGTATAACAATGCATATAGAGGCATTGACATGGGAGAGTACATACATGGATCACAAAATAACTTGACAAATGTGCATAGGTAGGGGTTAGCAAATAAGTGTACATGGACAAGTAATGTAAAGGCATAAGATGGGTGCACGAAACATGTAATGAGCATGCACACGAGGTGGGCACTCTACATCTGAATGTCAGGTCATAAGAAAGTTGTTGATAGCAAAGTAGAAGAAAGGAGGAGTTGATGACATAAAGGGAGCTAATGGCAGGAAGCCTATAGTGAAGAGTTATTAGGCTGAGATTTTAGAACCTATTTCCTTAGACATCAAATAGGTTTGAATCATTAAAATGGTCTAGATCGAGCAAACTAATCCCAGTCGTGTCCAAAAAGGTGGCCAAAAATTATTACTCAATTTTTATTTATTTTTGATTAAATATATAAGATATTTACATAATTAAAAAATTAATTTGAAGGGGCCATGAACACTCCGCTCAAATTACTAAGTTATTTTTCATGTATTCAATCATCTAAAAATGTAAAACCCAGTTACACCAATAAAAGTTCTTGAAAACAAGTAGAGTGATGCTATGAGTTGCCAATATATAGTCATGTTAGCATGATGAGGTTTAACTAACTTTAATTAGCTAATTTGGATCAAGTGAATCCCACTTGATTGATCATTAAAGGCCAATAATCAATATGTAGCATTTGAGATTTCCAATAAGCACTCATTATTTTGTTAAGACATGTGTGATTATTAGATTTAGCCTTATATCAAATAAATAAAGAGTGTGCTAGTATTCTAAATACCAAGTGTTTGTAGCTCACTTACAAGCTTAAGCTTTGAAAAAAAAATCTAATTATTACAAATTTGGATGATATTGAGTGGTTTATATTATTTGTTATTCCATGAATCTTGACTCCTATAAAATGGACAAAAAAGGTTTAAGTGTGAGTGAATCTCACTAGTTCCATGTGATTCAGTTAAAGAGTGAAGTAAGCCCTCGGTGGTGGGATGAATTGGAGAGAATTTTGCCTCCTTGAAGTGGTGGAAAGGATGGTTAGCTAGTACAATGGATTGCAAAGTGCTGGTGAGGTAGGTGAGGGAAATGGGGTTGGCTGAGAGTTATGATGTTTTGGAGAATTAATTGGATGGGCCGAGGGAGGTATGAGATTGAAAATGGTTGTCTAAGACTTCGTTTGGAACAGCTTTCTTAATACTCTCTAAAATAGTATTTTACTTACCAAATTTTTTGAATAAAAAATTTTTGTACTAGAAAACTGTTTTAGAAAGCAATGAGAAAGCCGTTCCAAAGGAAGCATAAGTATGTGGCATGGAGTTAGGAGGGAGATGAAGAAATTGGCGGTGGTTGATTACGGATTTGAAGAGTAGAAAATGGGTCAGTAAACACGAAGAGGGTAGCTGAGAGCTTCTTCAGATGATGATAGCTTTTTTATGGGATATTGGGGACTTAAGATAGAGTAGTGTGGAAGTGAAAAGAAGTGTACTAGAAAGAGAGAGTACCAGCTTATATGTTTGGAACGAAATTTAAAAATAGAGAGAAAAATATAGACACATATATTCTAACTTAATTACATTGGGAAAAAAAAATCAAATCCATAGGAATTATGGAGCAATTTTGGATATGCGACACTCAAATTTTATTTTTCACAATCTTTAATCACCCAAATAAAATTCACAATGGTGAAAAAAATCAATGCATGTTGATAAGGCTCAATTTTTAAATTAAAATTTCTCAATTGCTTGAATTTTTTAAAAAAAATTGTAAAGAGAATGAAAATATACAAAGCTATAAGATAGTTACATGACAAGAATATAATTTCAATGGACTTTGAACACTCTCCTCACATTTGTGAGTTGTAACTCCTATATTCAATTCTTCATAGTTGTTTTTATTGAATGTAATTGCAATATCCTTAGTTTTTTTTTTCTACCACTTGTTATTTCCTTTTATGTAAAAGTTGTACTCATCTTAGTATTATATTATTAATGAAATGCTGGATGTGACCCTTAAATTTCTCGAAAAAAAGGCTTTTGTATTCAATTATCTCAAATGGAAGATCCCCGAGCCCTTAGTAAGTATTGATGTCGCACCATTGAAACATTCTAAAGGAGAGAGTGATTCCTTGTTGAACCACCCATACTTGACATGTATTGATTAATGCAAGCATGGTTAAACTCAATGACTTCTATTAGCTAAAGTAGGGCTGGTTGGATCCCACATGACCAATCAAGGCCATTAAGCATCCCCACACCTGCATGAGTGAAGCATTACACAATCAAAAATAGGTGCCCTACCATTAAATACTCATCATTTTGTTAAGGCAATGAGATCATTAAATTTAATCTCTCAAAGAGTTGATGAAGAATATATTTAGCAAGAACATATCAAATAGTTGATTCCCATTCATAAGCTTAAGCTTTTGACTTAAAATAAAAAACCTAATAGTATATCAAATGGTTTATACGATTTTTATCTCTAACAAGTTTTCATTGTTTTTACCAAAATCAAGTAAAGTTTTAAGAACAATGACTCCAAATCTCCATGTGATTAAGGCATGGTTTGGGACGGCTTTTTTACTGCTTCTTAAAGTAGCTTTTTAGTATAAAAATTAAATTTTTATACTAAAAAGTTGCTTTTAGATGCAGTAAGAAAGTCATCCTAAACGGCTTCATTTGAGACAATTTTCTTACTGATTTCTACAGCAGCTTTCTAATACAAAATTTTTTTAAAAGCACGGGAAAAAATAAGTCAAAAGTTCTCCCAAACAAAGCCTTAGTGTGCTAACAAAATTTTAAAAAATGAAAATCTTGTGCTTTAGATGAAGTGATTGCATGAAGAGTTCGTTGAGTTTAATCCCATCTCAAATAGATGAATATATTAATATAAAAATATTAAATAAATGATGAGTCATATTTTGGTAACATGCGCATGAGAGTTTTTGGTGACATTGTGCTTTAGAGAGAGGGAGAGAGATGTTTTAATGGAAGCTTTATAAATCTATATACTGTACAGTTGCAGATAGTTCAGGCCACTTGCAACATTAAAGCTCTGGTAAATGGCCTTGAGGCAATATATACACCAAAAAAAAAAAGAAGAAAAAAAGCCAGAGCTCATCCTTATCAAACTTTCTAAAGATGAATAGAACTATGGCCAAAACAGAAACTGTAATGATCAACAAGCTCACCTCAAGCTTTCACCAAAGCCCCCTGACCCGGCTCCATTCATTTCATCTCACTCATCATAATTTTCCTTAGCTGTAATTTCAAAATTGATCTTGTCAATATTCTCTTCTCTATGTTCTATGCATTAGAGCATGAAAGATCTTCATCACATTTGATAGATGTGTGGTTTGTCATCTTTCTCGTGAATGTAGTATCAATTGGCTCAATGCTGTATTTTTCAAATATTCTGCAACGGTTCTCTTCCCACCACTTCTCTGCTTCCTTCTCGCTGAACCTCTTTCGACTGCTTTCAAAACCAACAGAAATTTGCTTAAATGATCTTACAAAAAGAAGGCTTAGTTAATGAAAGAAATTTCTACTAATGAAGGGTCTGAAGAGGGATTGATGCACACATTTGATTTATATGTGAGAAAAAACTGCTTCCTCAAACAACCAATTCAACATCTTTAAAAGTTCTCTAGCAATACAGACAGATGAATCTAAAAAATCTTAATGTATCCAACTGAAAAATGATTTGTAAAAAGCTGCAAAAACATCATGCAAAGAGTTTCCCTTTCAAATAATCCAATACCAGACCATCAAGATCTCATGCAAGAAATCTTAGAAAAATCTGATCAAATAAGAATGTATTTCTTTGCCAAAGTTCATTTTAATCATGCATAAGAAGAACACTTCACCAAACTCCTGGACGGCAAAAGCGAATGAGAAACCTTCCATTCGGGACTCCGCTAACTCTAAGTTCCTCTTATCCCCACCCTCTCAGGCCACCGGGAAGAATTTCATCTGCCCACTGGCGATGCCGCCGTTTCCTTCCCACTGGCGTCAGTGACTCCAGTGTTGTCTTCCACCCCCAACAGGTGAGGGTTGTTGGTACCTCGACGACACCAATCTCCTTGGCGAATGCCTCGCAACCTTCTTGTTCTTATCGGTCTCGAATGGCATAGATGCTACTGCCTTCCTAACTATCAAGAAAAAGGCTGTCGGTAACCCGATGACACTAATGTCCCCGGTGACTCTCTCGCAACCTTCTTATTATCGTCGCACTTGAACCGCAACGGCACTGCCGTCTTCCTTCCCCCAACCGAAAAAGGCTGCCTGTAACTCGAAGGCACCGGCTTCCGAGAAACCGCGGAGAGCTGCCTTTGGGTTTGGAGACAAAGGAGGTGGAAGCAGATGAAGAGGTATTGGATGCGGCCACGTTGGCAGGAAGGGTGACTACTGCAAAAGAAGTGAGAGCTGACTGGATGACGAAGCCGGGGAATGAAAACGAGTGGAAATGACAACGAGGGACTCCGACGAGCCAATCATAGGGTGGTGAAAAGGTGGAAACGCGCCAAGGATAGATGCTCGGTTAGAGAGTTAGCCAAAGGAGGAAAATCAAGCGGGTGCATGGGAAAAAGTAAAACCCAGGGAGGGGCAAGGGCCCCTAGGCCCGTTAGAGGACTCCCGGATCTGGAAGGTTTCTGAAACTTTTAGCATCCAATAGTTTGATGAACTCTTCATCTGAAGCAAAGGCCATTAATCTCTTCTAACATGAATGTTCGATTGGGAAGCCTGACAGAAACTTTTGAATCATAAAAAGGTGCGTTGTTTGTATTATAGATCTCAATCGCTTTTAAGCTTTCTATTGTTTTGGAGTTTAGATTACAATTTAAGTAACTTTTAAATATGTTGAATTGGTTGTTTTAGGTGCCAACCGTTGATAACAATGTTGGATTGGTGGAACAAATATGTAAAAAAATTAAAAAAAAAAAACTGAAACTTCTTCCTAAAACATCTTTACAACAACTTCTGATGCAGTGCTTTCATTAAGATTCACAGCAGATTCAAAACTCAAATCAGTAACTCACCTGAATCTTACACGCTTTAGACCTTTCTGTCCATTTGGTAAGATGGCAAATGAAATGTAGACTCCCTGCCCATAATGTTCCACCCATTCATCTTTTGCAGAATTTGAAGAACATTTTCTTGCTTCTGACACTGCTGAATGTGCATTGTAATCTGTACATATCCCATTGTTTGGAACTAGAGTGCTTTCACTCGTCACCTTTTTAACTTCTGGATCGGAGTTTTTTCTACTGAGAGTCCCCGTCAATTTATCATCAACTAAAGATCTTGTTTCTTTCTCTGGCCCTTCTGCTATAATAATTTTCTCCGATAGCACATTCACCTATAGCAAATAAGAATTTCTGAAATGAGTATCTTAACTATAAAAAAAAAAGAAAAGGAATCAAAGGTGATTAATGATAGAGCTCATCAATTATAAAAAGTAGGTGATTACAAAAGCTGGCAACACTAAGCAACTGGATCTTATGTGAACAATCATTTTCAGTGAGAAGCCCTCCCATTTCCTATCCATTTAATTAAATTATAACATTTTGTGCATTTATTTTTCCATTATGTACTCTCTAAATATTTTGATTACTTGATAGATTCAAACCTTTATCATAGGTTTTTAAGAGGTCATGACAGACATTATTGTCCATATCTTTTCTGGAGTTCCAAACTGGATATGATGCTTTGCTTCCAGGTTTCTATTAGTTCTAACATAAAGGAGATCAAATTTAGCGTGCAATATGGTAGAAAATAACTAAGGACTTTTGAACTATTTCATGGATCAAGAAGCAATAGAACAATCTGTTCATCGAGATGAGAGACATTAGAAATTTGTACATTGGGTGAATATTTCATGTATGAAATGCTTTAATATAGTATCATGACAAATTGGTTATGCGCACCTGTGTTTTTAGAACTTTGATAAGATTCTTCGCGGCCTTGCATTTTGCAGCTTCTTCCCTTGCTACCAAACAGGTTTCTTCAATTCTGCGTTTATACTGTTGAAGTTTCAAACTTTTACTTTGGCATTGTTGTGTTAGTGATATAGCCTGCAAGAAACAATTTTGAAGGACAAATATTCAAGTGGGGAAAAATTAAAAAAATACAAAGAACAATCATCTATTTCATGATATTTGAATGGAATCTCAAAGGTTTGATTCTGTTGAAACAAACAATATGGATTGTTTGCAATTGAAAGTTGCTAGCTTTTGACATAATAACATCTCTAGATAAGTTAACAAAACATTCTCTGCATCCTCATTTCTGAAGGCCATTTTTTGCTAGACATAATTCAGAAGAACTTTGAACCTCTTTTTTCTTAATGTATAACATATCAAAGTCAATATTTTGTTATGAGATAGTTTAGTTAGGAATTGATATTAAGAAGCAAAAAATGCAAAGTTTTAAATAATTTTCAAGCAATCATGTTAAAGCAAGAATGCCATTAATATATGGAAATTTAACCTTAGCTTGCAGCTGTTGTAATTCTTCTGCAAGAAACTTGTCTAATTCTGTCAGATCTTGTTTTAAGCTTGTAGCTTTAGGAAGCATAGATTTTGAATGATTTTGAGTATTAACATTTGCATCATTTGAAACTCGTTCTTTGGATTTCGATTTAAACATCACAAACTCGTTTCTCGTGCCTTTCTTGAATCGAGGTGGGCAAGACACTTGCCCCCATCTTTGAGCTCCACCAGACAAGAATTGATCTTTATTTTGCTGGTCGGCACTTTGCGTTGATATACTCTTTCCATCAAGAAACATTGATTCGTCATGAACAATTGATTTTGGAGTGAATATTTTTGGAAGAAAAGAGAGTGATTCATCTCTGTTTAATCTCAAATCAGAAAGTCCCTTCCCTATCATGGAAAACTGCCTTGGACTAGCTGTTTCATTGATCATTCTCGAAGATGCAAGCTTTTCAAGTCGAGTATAACACAGATCACAAACACGATATCTCCGAGTTTTATTTGGCGCCAAAGAAGCATTCAAGGCCTTCTTACTACTGCATGAATGGCAGAATACTGATCCACAATGATAGCAATTGTGCTTCTTTCGAGTAAAACCAAAAGCCATTTGACAGCCAGTGCACAATAGCTGATCTTTGCTTGAGAGAGATTTGTGCAAACAAACCGCAGCAGTGAAATTGAATCCACACACTACATTTTGAACGTTCCTATCTTGCAATGCTTCTACTAAAGCTGGGGAGTCTCTATCTTTAGTATCACCTAATCCAAGCCTTCCATTGCCCCCCTTACCCCAAGTGTAAACATTCCCTTTTGTTGTCAAAACGGCCACATGAGACGAACCAGATGAAAGATCCTTAACAAACTCATTCTTAAGAAATCCTTCGACAGTCGCGATTGTTGTATCTTCAGCTCGAGGATTGCCCAACTGCCCATTCATCGCACTTCCCATGGTAATCACTAAGCCCGTGACGGTTAATGCAACTGTTAGTGTTCTACCACAAGAAACTTGAACAAAGTCACAGTCCACAAGTGAAGCAATACAAGTTGGAACAAGTTTTCTTTCTTTATCAGCATGACCAAGTCTCCCTTTATCACTATCTCCCCAAGTAAACAGCTTTCCACTCGATGTATTGCTCTTGAATCGGCTAACCATGACCTCAACAATGGCGGCGGTGTGCCATGGTCCACAAGCAACTGATTTGACTCGCAAATTTTTAAGAAATTCGACTTCTTTTGGCTGAGAGGAGCTATGTTGATTTCCATGACCAAGTGCTCCAAATGTTCCTTCTCCATATGTGAATAACTGGCCAAAACTTGAAACAATGGCTGTATGCCACTCTCCACATGCAACTTTCAGTATCTTAATACCAATAAGACAATTCGATAGTCTGTAAGGTATCCAATGGCTTCTGTTACCCCCTTCACAAGCACAACTATTACCCCATACATATAGTTCACCAGACCGCGTAACCGCACAAGTTTGCTTAGAACCGCAAGCTATTGTTTGTACACAAACGCCACTTAATGATTCAACAATTTTGGGATGTGTCACATCCAAATTGACCTTATGTCCTAATTTTCCACCATTTCCCTCGCCCCAACAAAAGACCTCTCCTTGTTTGGTGACAAATCCAACATGCTTTTCTCCACAAGAAATGCTCTGCAAATCGAGAATTCGTGTGGATTCCAACAATTTGGGAAGCAAAACATCAGCCTTGATGCCATTGGTCTCAAAAGCATCTGACTTTTCGCCAAAAAATACTCCAGCTCCTTCACCCCACATGAAAACATCCTTCAAAGAATCACCCTTATCAGGTGGACTAGTTTTAGTGCTGGAACTCATTATATGTTCCTTTATTTGATAACTATCTTTTGTACTTTTATGAGATAAAAAAGGAAGCTTTTCATCCATCAAGTGCTGCACATCTGATAAGGTCCTTTGCCTTAATGAATAAAATAAATCAGATGTATCTAAGAAGTTATCTGAAACATATCTCTCTAATAGTTTCCTTGGCGGGCTTCCATATACACTGCAGACCTTCACATGAAATAACAGAATGTCAAGATGGAAAACAAGCAAAATAATGATAATACAAACAATTTATATGTCATGAACCTGTGGGATTCCAGTGGAATCATGAACGACTTTTAAAGTATACTTTGCTGATAAATGGCTAACTGGACTGTTCAGGCAACTGTGTGCTGATCGGCCAGTTCTCAGGAAAGCCAGAGGTCTAGGATGATTATAAATAGGCAACAATGCTGTCAAGCCTAATAACCAGCATTCAGCCTGCTCCTTATCTTTGCAAATCTAATTCAAAAGGCAAGCAAAACGGGAAAAAAATACAAAAGAAATTAAGCTAGACCATTGGTGCATATAAAATAAAAACTGATAGACTAATATAGTATATATATATAATGAGGAAGAGTACCAAGTCTAGCGATCTTTCACCATTTTGGTAAACAAGTGAAAAGGACTGAGACTCTTTTTCTGGTTGCAGGTGCCTACGAAAATTAGCCTGCCAAAAATCACTCTCCAATTATATTACATGAATTTTAAAATTTTCCAATAATAAAAAAAGAAACTCTAACAAGACTTCCAGCTTATGCATACATACAGTTTTCTGTCCAAAATTGATCTTTGACACAGTACTTAGCTTCAAGCATTTTTCCTTCTCACCAGAATACCAAATCAGAGACTTCTCATCCTGAAGACAATGAACAATATTAAAAGAAAGTTTAATAAAAAAGATTACTTCTTGCATCAAGACAGACTTATAGCTCTTAGCCCTTGGATTTGCAACGAAATTAGTGCTACATATAACATTTAAGGGCTTTGCTAATCTTATTGCATATCCAAGAGCTGTTAAGCTAGTCCTAATGCAAATTATCATGTGTAGCACTAATTTCATTGTAAATCCAAGAGTTTTGAAGGTCATCATAACACAAAGATATCATTATGCAATTTCTTTTAATATCTAATGAACTATCACATGGAAAATACTATTTACATCAAAGCATTGAATTCATCAAAGATTTTGTTGAGCTGCCCCCATACCCTTCATGATTTTTCCATGTGCATTATGCTATACAAACTTATCTCTGATTCTTATTTTTAAATATCATTATGTTTTTTCCAGCAGAGTGAATAATCATCTCATAAGTTTAAAAATATTAAATGTCGATAGATTTGTTTAATGACGCGAATCAAGGATATAAAAAACTGCATTTCCGAAGAATTCTTTGTAAAAACAAATAAGACCAAACATAACTCAATCAAAATAAGGCTTCATTTTGGGAAAAATTATTCTGTGCAGACACCAAACGCCATTCGGAGGCGAATCAGAGCACGCCACGTCACCCCTTTGCTGAGTACCGCAGCTGTGTACCTGTTGTGTACCGGGTGATGTGGCACTCTTTGATTCGCCTCCAAAGAGTCCGGTGTCTGCACAAAATGATTTCTCGCCCGAAAACTTTTGGCCATTGCTTTTTTGCTACTTCCAAAAAAATGTTGCACTAAAAAAATACTTTAGAAAACAGGAAGAAAATGGTAAGCCTATATCATGTGCTGAAATTGTGGAGATTAACTGTAAAGATGAAACTTACAGTAGAGAGTCTGAAAGGACAGAACTTGGGCTTTCCTCTTCTTCCACATCTCAGAAGATGGGCACCCTTTTTCAGAGCAACAATAGCCTTTGCAAAAAATTGAAGGAATAATTCAGCTTGTTTCCAAAATAACTAAATTGGATAATTTATTTTGAAAAAATGATTTTAATTGATGGTGGGAACAATTAAATGTTACTTAAAACAAACAACAATACTGATGTAGCTAAAATGATATATGATACACTAACAAGCTTGATGTGTGCATATATGGAAAAAAATTTATGTAAGGATATCCTAATACAAATTGTATTGAACGGTCTTAAACAATATTTGGTAGTCTTAAAAGCTATTGGATTTGACTTAAGATTAGTGCAATGTAAACTCTTTATTTGCATCATTAATTTTAAGGTAAATCTAACGGCTTTTAAATGCATTCTGATATAATTTTCATCAGTATATACTGAACCAAAAAAAGTTCAAAGAAAATTCATAGGACAAAGAATAGAGCTGTAGAAACTATAAAAAATGTCCAAGGACAAAAATGAAATACCAAAAACTGGCAATTTATCAGAAGTGACAAATTTGAACCCCATTAGAAGGAAATAAGAATAAGCAAGTGAAGAATAAAGAAATTACATGCAGCACCAATAATCCAATTGTAAAAATACAATTTTGATGTTATATTTTTTAAAAAATAAAGCAAATATTTTTTTTGTTTTTTGAAAAATGAAGAATTCCTCATTCAGTCATTTGTAAGAAATCAATTGTGATTTTAAACTAAAATCTTCTGTAACTTTAGAAAAATGATCAAAAACAACCAAATGAGAACAAAAATAAGCAAAACAAATCAAAACAATGAAGTAAGATCAGTCTTTAAATAAAAAAAATAAGATTTTTACTGCACTTGAGGGAAAAAAAAAGGGTTCAAGAAAGAAGAAGAAAACAAATAACAGAGTGGTGAAAACTATAAAACATGCCAAAGGACAAAAAGTAAATACCAAAAACTTGTCTTCTACCAAAACTAGCAAATTATTACCCATTAGAAGAGAACAAGAAAATGCAAGTGAAGAAAGAAACAAGTCGAAGAACATAATATTTTGATTTGAAATTAAAAAAAAAAAGTATGAAACCAATATAATTTGGCATTTATAAACCCTTAAAGATCTAATCTAACTAAAGAAAAAACAACGAAACCGACCATGAAACCACAACTAAATCCCTTAAAACAAACCAAGAGAACAAAGAAGTTCAAACCTGCTCAACTCCTCTATCAAATGGAGCTCTGCGTCCAGATTTCTCGGCCATTGTTAACAAAAACAATCGTCAAAGAGCTTTCATGAAAGAGTAGAAGGACAAAGAAACAAAAGAAAAATGTGAAAGAAACAAGAGCGGTGAATGAGACCAGAAGATTTCTCTCTAAAGAGGAAACAGTAAGGTGCTGCTGTAGAAGCAGCTTTGTGAGCACAGTAGGAGAAGAAACAGAGAAGTGAGTGGCAGGGCCCAAGATAATATCAAAATCCCTTCTTTTTAGGCGAAAAGAAAGAGAAGAGAGAGATGGAGAGATGGCGATTCTTAGCTTTCTGCTTTTACTTCTCCCAAAACTTCGCTCTATGATATTCAACCTCGAGCTTTACAGAGGAAGAGAGAGACAGAGAGAGAGAGAGAGAGAAGGGGATTATTTTAGGAGCTTTGGAAAGGGAAGAGCCTGAAAGAGGAGAGAGAGAGAGAGGGAGAAAAGAGCACGTGTGGCTGGGTTGGCTTGGCCTGTCTTCATTCGTCTCCCTCAAGCTCTAACTGGTTCTGTTCTGCGCGCCTTCGTGCCTACAAAAAAAATATATTTAAATCTTCTGTTAAGTGCTAATATGGCATATATTTTGTCTTTTTAGCAGTGGCGTTATGAAACGCTTTAGTTATTACTTATTTTAATACAATTTATACGTAAATACTAAAAATTATTAAATTTATTTTTTGAATGAATGCTGTATATTACAAATTAATTTATGCTAATTTTAAAATAAATTTAATAATTTTTAAATTCATCTTTACATATATTTTTTCAAAATAAAAATTCTCTCCATTATATTCAGCCAAATTATAAATATATCTTAGTCATATTTTTCTCTTTCAAATTATCAAATAATTTTTTTTAAAAGAAAATTATCAAATAAAGATATATTTGAAACAACCGTAACTTCTTATAAAGATAATTATAAAATTATTATAAAAAAAATAATTTTTTTAAAAGCAGCTTAATTTTTATATCAGTATTTCAAGAGAATTTTTTCAAACCAACTAAAAAATATTAGTTGAATAGAAATTTAAATGTAAAATAAAATAATAAAAAATTAGTATTTCACTGTAAATTTTTTTTTGAAAATCAATAAATAACAGTAAAAAAATTGTAGTAAAATAAAAATTGAAGCTGGAGAGGAATTGGTGATGGTTGCGCGGCCTCGCAGGCGTTAATTTGAGCCGTTAATTTTGCCGGAGATTGGGCGTTGAACCGATGCTTGTTTTGGGTGCAGAATGGTGACGCCGTTACAGTGAGAGATTTTAGCCGTTATGTATATAACATTTGAAGTTCTTCGAAACATTCTTTGATTTTAATTTACAGTGTAATAAGGGCTCGTACTTAGTGCTAATAAAGTATTTTTTGTTTAATCGTTTGTGGTTAAGCTCTGATTAGGTTAATTAAAGAAGGATTAATGGTGTATTATTTAAATAATATATGATTAAATATTGAGTATTATCACATGTTAAGAAAGTTGGAGATTTTTTTTTTCCTATTAAAAAAAATGTGTATTATTATGCTTAGATTTGTGAAGAGATAAGAATAAGTTGATCATATATGTAGGGGAGAAAAGAGGGTTTTCATTGTAATTAATAATAAATTTCTTATGAAATTTTTTTCTTGATATTGTGATTATAATTTTGTGGCATGTTAAATAAATAACTATTATTGTGAATTTTATGTCGTCGGCATATGAGTGTTTATATTTCACATAAATATTTTTTAAATTTTAATATTTTTTTCAAAATTATTATGAACATATTCAAATTTTTTAGTATTTTATGTTAAAATAAAAAATATGGGAAAATATCTTTAAATTTTGATATTAGTATCTTCTAAATTAATTTAAAATTTTAAAATTTTCATTTTTGAAAAATATATTTACATTTTATAATTTTTTTATAAATTTTGGATTAGAAATTATTAATCAAATATGTGATTTTGACTTTTAAAAATAATACATCTTGACTTTTAAAAATCAAGATAATAATTAAAATTATTTATTTCATGATATTTTGATATATATTATATCATGATATACGTGAATATATTGTAGAGTTTATATTGCACTAATCTTAAAGCAAATTCAATGATATTTAAGTCCATAATGATACAATTCATATCAAATATTCTTTTATCATTTTTCTCATATATATATAGTTCTCATATAACTTATATAAATTTTTTATGATTTTGTTTATAAGGAAAAATACATTTTAAGATTTAAACAATAAAGACTTCATAAAAAATTAAAAAATTGACATATTTTGTATTTTGTCAACAATATTTTGCCAAATCTCATTGTGAAGGTCAATGATAACTACCCCTAAAACAATTGGCAAGAAAAAAAATGTCAAAATCATCAATCCTTTTAAATTATACTTTATTATTAAGTGGCATCACATTTAACCAAATATATTCTATTTAATAGGAAATAATGCCATATTAGTAATATAATTATCTACATTTCAATTAATATAAAACTAAACAAATATTAAAACCTGTTGCGTGCTAGAAAAATTGAGTCGGTAGAATTTAAGTTTTACGTCTTAGCGGTGTACAAAGATTCAGCACGAGCAACAAAAGTAATAAGACCAGCGAACTTTTTACGTGGAAAATCTGGAAAGGAAAAAAACCACGAGGTCTAACCCAATTGCAAAATCTAATATGTAATAAGTGATAATAAAAATAAAAATAATTATTATTATATAATTGCATTAACTACTTTACCTCTTGAAATTTAAACACGTGTTATTGTTTGATGACCTACTCACCTAACCCCAACAACAAATGACTAACCCTCCAAAGCTTAGATTATTATAGAGAAGATTAACCCACACAAACTATAGGTTTTGAGAAGGTCATATTAGGATTAATAAAAAAATTTAAATAAAGTCATAATTATATTATATATAAATTATAATAATATAATTAATAAAATACTAATGGGTTTATTTGTTAATAATTTATAGCACTTATAAGAGATCAAGATCCATGGATCTATGTCATAATCTATGTAATCTTAACTTTGAATAAAGTATAATTTTTAAATTTTTATAGAATTTTTAAAATTAAATAAAAAAATTGATGTAATTATATTGGTAATGATAAATTATCTAAAATAAAAAATTTTGAAATTCATTTTTGTAGATGGATTGATTGATTAAACATTGAGAGAGACATGTATTATATTTAGTTTATATTTGCCTAAAAATATGATGTGTTATGCACTATTAGGTTAGCTTAAAAATTTATTATTTTTCCGTCCAATTAATGAGTAACTCTTGTAAAGAAAATAAGAATTTGATGCAAAAAAAAATGTTTTTGTCATTTATTCAAATGTTAAGAGTGTCAAAATATAAATAATGTTTGATAAATGAATAGGAAATTATATTAATATATGTCATAATCCTTTTTCTTCTAATAATAATAATGAAAAGAAGCTATCTATACGGGCGTGTGTGTATGTGTGTGTGTGAGAGGAGAGATTATTACGTGCGGAGTTCGGATCAGAGAGCCGTTCGATTTTTTTGAGTGTGCGCAGCAAAAGCATAGTTACTGCTCACTACTCTGTTTTTGCTACGCACACTCATAAAAATCGGATGCAGCTTCGGTCTGAACTCTGCACATAATAATCTCTCTCGAGAGATTGAGCTATCCACTTCGTGATTTTTGTACTAAAAAGCTGCTTTAAGAAGCAGTAGGAAAATCGTTCCAAATAAAATTTAAATTTGCTCGAAAAATTTTAATGATATTAATTATTAAAAAAAGAGAGAAATAAAAATATTTTGTGGGTATGATAAGTAGGTTTGGAAATGGGAGGACATGTGTCACATCTGTCTTTATGAAAAAAATTCTATAAAATTATCATATTAGTTGTACTTTAAAGCAAATTTGACATTTTGGAACGCTAAATTACCGCTTGATTACCGGGGAAAGCTGCACTTACCGCTTGATCCGTGATAGTGCGATTGGCTTAGCTACTACTACGGAAGAACATTTTATTTACTATGGTCAGCATTGGCTGATAGCTATTATTGATGGTATTTTTGTTTCCAGAACTTCTTTGAGGAAAGAACACCAGAGATTAAAAAATTCAGCATAAATCTTAGTTCTAAGGCATTATCAATCATTGTTGATGAAGTCAATGGATGTCGGTGTAGTCAGACGACAACGGCCACAAGGCTGAATGTCAGTCGGACATAGGCGAGCGACGGTGGCCAAACGATTGTAATCGACGATAATATTAGGAGGATCAGAGTCAGACAACGATTGTCTGGCTATGATCCAATATCGACAGACCAACAATTGTTTAGCGACAACAGTCAAAAGTTGTTCAATGACAGCGGTTGGGGACTTTGATACAAAGATGATTATCAGGGTGGTGATCTCGTAACAATGGTTGTATCAAACAATTGTTATTGTCACATATCAAATAATTTTCATTATAACTGTTTGATAAGCTATTTGTTCTTATCTATGGTTTTTATTTTATAAAATTGAGATGATGGGCTATGTCTCCTTAGCGGCCAGTTGGCAAAAACCCTTTGTTTTACAAAATGAAATAATAATTTTTGAACATCCAAATTCTTTTATTTATTTGTAAAAATAAGATTTTATAAATAATTTAGCTATTTATTCATGAAATTTACAAAAACAATTTTTTTTTTCTTACAAAGAAAATAAATTTAAAGGGGATATTATGTAAAATATTTTTTTTTTAATTTTTTGAATATTAATTTAATGCAATTAAATGGTGTTGGAGTGCACGTTAGGATTGTCCTAAGATGACAAGAAAATTAATAAAGGCTATGCTTAATTAAAACCTTAGGAAGGCATCTAGGCTTTCATATGATGAAGCTCCCAACATAGTTTGAATAAAGTTATAATGATTAAAATTTCGTTTGGGATAGCTTTCTTAATGCTTTCTAAACTAGCTTTTTAGCTACAAAATTTTTTAAATTAGAAATTTTTGTACTAAAAAATTGTTTTAGAAAGTAATAAGAAAGCTGTCCCAAACGAAGCCTCAGTTTTTTCATTTATTTATTTATTTATTAAATTTTAATACAAAAAATCTAATTCAAAATTTTTCGTGAATAAAAACTATTCTTCTTTAATAAAAAACCTAACCTAGTTAGGGTTTAGTGTATCTTTATGTAGGATGTACTTAATGAACTAATCACATGCATTAGTCTAAAAATTAACTTAATTACTAATTGCAAGTGTTTATTAATTGATTTGAAACATCATTAAAGGTCTATTTTGTGTATTTAATATTGTTAGTTGTTTTGCTTTTAGATTAGATAATGATTAATATAATTATCTTTTCATAATCTTGTATTATATATGTATCAATATAATGTAGGAAAAATTTTTGGGCTATAGCTTCATATGGTGATGATAATTTTGACTAAAATGCTCTTTAATCAGATTAAATTAGAATTAGGATAAATGCATAAGGTTGCAATCAACTTACTAAGGTTCCATATACTATCAAATAGTCCTAGTAGGAAAAATATTTTGTTTGCAGAAGATTTTGAGATTAAAAAAATTTGTCATTATAATTAAAAAAGAATATTTGAATGGTTTAAAATTATAAAGCTGAATATATATATAAATATAATAGGAAAATAATGCAATGCATTAAAAATATTTGGAGTTATTTAGATAAATATAAAATAAATGTGAGTGATTATTATTTTTTATTTCATTTGAAGTAAAATTAATAATTGCAGTGTAAAGTTCAAATATGATGGTGGCTAGTAGCCGATGCTGTTGGCGGAAGGTAGAGAGCAACGAGCGATGATGAGTATGGATAGGAGTAGGCGGTGCCAGGGGGCTGCGGCAGGTAGGTGCTCAGCAACAGCAGGCAGAGGTGGTAGCTGGTGGCAACTTTCAGTGACTTGTGGTAATAATGGTAGAAAGTTTATAATATATTTAAAAATTGATTGAAATTTATAAATTTTTAAATGCACAAAAATTGGATTAGATGCCGAATTCTAAATTCACCTAAAAAAACACTTGAATTCTTGAAGTGCATACAAACAACCGACCTTTAAATATTCGAGTTTTAATATTCAAGTTTCATGGTTGACTTAAGAGTAAGAAATTTAGAACATATATATTATTTTCAGAATTGCTAGAAAAAAATGAGTTGCAATAATTGTAATTTATAGGGTTTAGGTTAGCTTTTCAGTTGATGAGATATAAAGATTCAGCTGAATTTTTTTTCTTGAACTTTAACACTTTTTAAGTGCACAAGCGACTATAGTTGGCCTTAAAGGAACCAACTACTTACTTTTTCTTCTTTTGCACAAAATAAACATGGTAATTACCCAAAAAACCTCCTGAATATTTTTTTTTAAATAGAATATATTTCTCTCTGTTTTAAATAAAATGTGCAAAAGGCACCAAAAAGTATTAAAATGGAAGAAGTGGCACCAAAGACAAAATACATGAAAGAAAAATACAATAAGAAAATCATCAATTATAGTCTTTTTTATATCAAAGGAAAATTTTAGAGGGTTTGGAATGGTAGGTGATGAAGAGGGAGGTTTCAATATTGGTGTGAACTTAAAAAACGTCATCTAGAGCATGTATTATCGGTTCTACGAAAGTTGAGTTGATTACATTCTAAGGTTCCAATTCTAAAATACTAGTTTTCTTGCAAGAGCTAAGCATAGAGCCAAAAATAGGGCTAAAAATGTCATAATGTAAGCAATACCTTGGAATGTTCTCATCTCCTCTTTCATATCAAACTCCGTAAGGAAGACTATCTTGGGCTAGGAATGTCCACATAAGTAATCACCAACAAACCCTGAATCATTTGAGCTAAGGGGTAAAAATAATTGAGGAAAGTTGGCATACTATATTATCACTATACCATCAAAAGTTCATAATGACTTAATTGTGACTTAATTGTCGTATCACTAAAAGGGGAAAAGCAACCAAGAGCCTTCTCAAAGTCACTTTCCTCTAAGTATGAAAAAGGGAAGATTATGGAGAGAGAAAAACAACCAATGACATGTGACTCAAATTATCTTGTTAGTAGGCCCATTAGCTTTAAAATCATTAATGACATTCATCTTAATTATATTCACAATGGCCCTACTGCTTCGATCAACATTATAAATGTCAAAACCTTAAACAATCTTTTACTCGTCCCTTTGAAGCTCAAATTAAACATAATCATGTTTAAATAATGACGAGAATTATAAAGCTTTAGGTGTTGTTGCGTCGTTTTTTTCAATATGAAGAACACATAATATATAACCAAAATTCCACATCATTGAGGCTAGTACCTCATTAAAGATAATTCTTAGAAAGTTTGTAATTGAATTAGTATTATATATATGCTGGAGTAAAGTATTCCAGGGTGCCTAGCCTTTTACAGTACAGAATGTTTGCAAATATGGTGATGCAAAGCTCTATATACCTAAGCAAACTAATACATATGTGGTGGTATATAAGCATAGACAATCAGATAAATCCACCACAATATAGAATCCGCCAAAATAGAAAATGCATGTTTCATTAGAAATAATTTAGTAACTAGATAGTTCATCCACTACACATAGTGAGCAATAGCCAAAATTTTTAGTCAAGCTCCCCTCCCATCATATCAAAGGACGAGAAAATAGAGATCGAGAGACAATGAGGAATATATATATCCTTCGATATATAATATATCAACTTGCATTAAGTCACACTTCAATTATGAGTACACAAATTCATCCTCTCAGTAATCATTCCCAACAAAACTCTAATTATAGTACATAAGGAGCTCCTACTAATTATTGACAGTAGACGGTCCCTAAAATGGCCAATATTGATAATAGTTTAAATAATGATGATGAAGACATCAAACATTAAGCTTTCTCACACTTCTCCCCTCTACTTGCATCTAAAATATCGGCATTGAGAGTTGCTTAGTATAAACTACTGCGTAAAGCTACTTTTTAGTACACAAATTTCTTAAAAATTGGAAAAAAATGATAGTTTAAAGCTGTCACAAATGAAGCCTAAGTTAACATTATAGAATATATCTTAATCAAATCGCTTAAAAGACTTTGTGTGGTGTGAAAGGCTCTCAATTCTCAATACATTTCTTCTTAATCTTCACATATTTTACTATTTTATGTTCCAACAACTCATAATTACATGATTTGTATTATTATCTTTTAAAAAATTATTATTTCATGGCTATGAATTGGAATCGTGTAATTCTAAGTTTTACAAAAAAAATATTTTTATTATAATTTCCAACAGGATGGGCACAACCCACAACATAACTTTTTGCAGCTCGGTTTTTGTAGCCAATTTTCATTGGGATACCCAATAATTTTTTATTTTATTTTTTTGGAATAATGGGCTGTTTGTGGATAAAAAGATATGTTAAGATGACTCTAGAGACTTCATTAGTTCTCCTATTCTGGGATTTCTTTATTATTATGAATATAAAAAAGATTTCATATAGGTTAATGTTGAAGCATTGGAATTAATAAATTTATTTTATATGTTAATTTATTTGGTTAGGGAAGAATTAAAGATTAAATTATTCAATAAGTTATTTTAAATTATAAACATTTTAAATGTATTATATTTCTTTTATAACTTTTTAGTATAAAAATTTCTTTAAAATAATAAAAAAATAGCGAATAAAAATAGTATGAACCAAAGCCTTATTTAGAAACTTGTATGCCAATTCTCTATTTCCCTATTCGATCAATTTCAATCATGAGGGATTGTTAAAAAAAAAAAGAAAAAAAAATCTTTTGTAACCTATAGATGAATGAAAAATAATGCTCAAATTTGTAATTTATTGAATTTAAAGGGTTACAACCTATAGGACTAATTTCGATAAAAATTGAAAAGCTATAACTTTTTGTATTATTTTGAAAACTTGTTCGTCATTATTGTATCCTGCAGAATAAGGGTGTCAAAAATGATCAAACCTATCAATCTGACTTGAAAAAAGTTGGGGTTGGATTGACTCGTTTAACAAACGGGTCGGGTTCAGGTTGGATTTTTTCGATCCGTCTATTAAACAGGTCAAATTCTGGTTGTGCTATGAACCCATTTGTTACCCCTAAATGACATGTTTAATGCTCTTTTCTTTATTTTTTTAATACTTGTAGGTATAATCTTTGTATTCTTAATTATGCTAAATTTTATACTTAATAAGCTAATTTTTTTAACCCAAAGGGTTAACATGTCAACTTCAGGTCATTCGGGTTGGTAGTTGGTCGGTTTGGGTTGATATTTCTGACATGTTTATTAAACCGGTAGGATTCGGGTTGACTGGATTCAGGTCGGACCAATTTCAAGTTGAACCCAAACTGATCTATCAACCCATTTTGACACCCCTACTGCAAAATAGACACTTACGACATGCTCAAGGACCGACAAATACACTTTTAAGCAAACCATGCAAAACATACTCCCCCACTTCCTTTCTGTTCTCATTTTCACATTCTAGCTAAGAAATAAACTTTTATTGTAATATTTTATATTTGTATTAATATTATTAAATAATATAAATATTTACTTATAAGTTAGGGGTTTCGAGCCTAGATGAGATGGGAGGAATGTGTTCCGTCGACCACTCAGCCGCAGACCCGATCTGTGCTCAATATTTTTAACATTTATGACATATAGAGCACCTATAAAAAAAACAAACATTTATTGTTAGAATACCCATTCCATTGGTTCAGTAGGTGAAAAATAGAAGATCTATGTAAGGAGATGTGCGGCTTTGGTTGGTAAAAGCACAAACCAATGGCAGCTGCACATGCGATTTCTGCTTCCCTGCTCAGCTCTTTTCTTATCTTCTCCACACGAAGATGATGACATAACAGTGTACATATTTAAAGAGGAGAACATTTTTGTCTGAATAATTTTTACATGATTTAATTAAATTATTAAATATTTATAAATATAATATATATGATTATGTTATTCATCTAATAATTTAATTATAGTTATTTTTAAATTTAGTTGTAATAAGATATAATATGTATATTATAGATAGAGAAATATTATAGAAAATTATGAAAGAATAAATATGCCATGAAATCATGGAAGAAAGGCTTATCATACAACTTTACACATCCAGTAATAAAGCTAAGCTTAACTTATATAAAATATATCAATAAATATTTACAGAGAGGAGAGCTAAAATAATTCTGTGCGAATGCGGACGCCGCCCGGAGGTAAATCAGAACATGTCACGTTACTTTTTTGTTGTGTACCGCGGCTGGGTACTGCTGTGTACCGAGTAACGGAGTGCATTTTGATTTGCCTCCGGACAGTCCGGCGCCCGTACAGAATAATTTCACGAGAGAGCTAGAGAGAGAGAGAGAGAGAGAGAGAGAGAATGGTGAAGAGTGTGCTGGTCTGCTGCACTCCAAGCAGTTGCACGTGAACTACCTTCTTGTCACGAGAGAAGGTGGACCATTGTGTGCTAGGTGGGCTGACAATTTCGTTATAATTGGGTTTGGGCTTGGGCAAGAAGAGCAAAAAATGGGACCCATGAAATTTCTGGAAGTGAACTGGGCAGTGGGCCCCCACAGCCTATAAGGCATTCTTACATGCTAACATTGAGTAGGTGTATTTAGATCCGGATTATAAGTACTCCATCACTATTTGAGTCATTACAAAGTTGACATTACATTTTTTTATTAATGTTAGAATATATATATATATATATATATATATATGAAAAGCAGTAAGAAAGTCATTCCAAACAAAGCCTCAAGTTCGAGAAATTATTCTGTCCGCACACCGGATGGAAGGAACCGTCCGGTTTGTCTCTATGAACAGTAAAAGTGCAGTTCTGCGCTTTTACTATTCATGCTGCCCTTTTACTGTTCACAGAGATAAAATCGGACAGTTCTCACCAAAACCGCATAGAATAATCCCTCCTCAAGTTGAGATGAGCAGGGCACCTCAACCAAATAATTGCTTTAGATCTGAACTAGTTTCCAGATCTACAAGTCAAATCATCCATCCTTGTTTTTATTTGAACTATCTCAAAAGTTCTACATAAGCTCAATGGTATAAAATTTGTTTCACTATATTCTAATATAAAAAAAAAAAAAATTTTAAAATTATTGCAATACAAAATCGTCATACTAACACTTAAAAAAAAACTATTTTAAAAATTATAATTTGCATTGAATTATCTTACAAAATTTTTATTTTGCATCTTAATTAATAATTGGATAAATGGGTGCGTCATTAATAAGCTCCAAAAGCAAGCTTAACGGATTTGAGCTCAAGCCTAATGGTCGAGCTCGAGCTCAACCTTGGTCGCCTCATAAGCTTGTTGACCTGCTTATTTAAACTAAAATATATTTTGAAAATTAATTTTAGAATAATATAACAAAACATATACCAAATATTTTAATTCTTCTAACTCTAGCTCGAGCTTTCCAAATAAACTCAAATCTAATAAATTTCGAACGAGCCGAGTTTGGGCTCATTAGTAATAAAATAAGCCTAACTTAGCTCAATTAGTTAGATACTCAGACTCGACTCTATTTCTTTACACCTGAAAATTACTGAAAAAAAGTAGCATATGAGAAGAAAAAAAAAGGTAAAATAGTAGCATCATGAATCATTCATAAATTTGTTCCTTAAAAACCTCACAGAACCTAAATATTCGAAAACAGGTTCAAGAGAAGCCTGAGGAAAAAAAGTAGGGGGTTTCCAACGGAATGATTGGAAGCGTGGAGGAAAATAAAACAAGAGTAACGTACTGAGAGGGACAATATGATGCTGTTCGGATAACGAATAAAACATTCTAAAAGTTTCTGCCATCAGAAATAATGAATCATACGATACTTTTTGCTGCACAGTTTCAATGTTGTTCATCTAAATGATTCCTCCTGGGTATCTATTGTGGGAGAAATTATTCTGCGTGGACATCGAATCGTCCGGAGATGAATCAGAACACATCACGTCATCTGATACATAACGATACATAACAAAAAAATGACTTGATGCGTCGCCTCCGGACGGTATCCGCACAGAATAATTTATTCTATTGTGGACGTAGAGGCCTTCATTTTAATATTGCTTGAGAAGAACAAGACAGCTTGTGCTCTAAGCGTGCAATTCCTTCATTCAAACATCAATAACGTGAAAATTTTTTGAGCGTTTAGAAATTTAGGCTTCGTTTGGGACAGTTTTCTTAATGCTTTCAAAAGCAATTTTTTAATACAAAAAATTTTAGGTCAATACTTTTTTATACTAAAAAATTACTTTAAAATACAGTAAGAAAATCATCCCAAATGAAGCCTTACACTACACATTGAAAGATCCGAAAATTTACTGCATAAAAAATAAAGCAATAGCTGACCTTGGTCTGTTGGTTGGGAGCCTAGGCTACCAACTAAAAAGTCTTGGGTTCGAATCTTGTGTATGCGATATGTGTGAGTCTATCTTAATTGGCCTAAATGTCCGAAAAAAGAAAAGAAACTACGCAAATTATGTACCATACAAAAGTTACTTCGTCATTACTTCTAATATAAGACAGTTTATGGGGAAAAAACAGTTAGTTTAACAATGAAGTTAGGTCGCTATGTAGTGTTATAAACTGGTTATTGAACGAATCTGGTACTGAAAACATGGGGTACACATGCAATTTCACATTTTTCTTACTTAGTTTTTGCAAAAATTTAAATTGTAATATGTAAAGAAAAATTAGGTCCCATAAATGATTACCAAGTGAGCAGCTTTAGTCTGGCAAGCCGATTCAGAATCATTCATCTCCCAAGGCTCCAACCACCAGCTCCACAAAGCCATTCCTTCCCTTTGCTTGGTCAAGAACAAATGAATTATACAGAGGTGATAAAGGCTATATAATGGAAGAAAGCTTGCTTAAGATTAATGTATTTCTTTTTTCATTAATCAAAATTTTTTTAATAAAATATAGTATATGGCAGATTTGATCTAATAGGTAACACTTCTCGATCAAATTATCTAAGTTCGACTAAATTTACATACAATTATTATCATATTTGATCTAACAAGTAATAGAAAACTGATAGATTAATTAAATTTGATAAGAAGATGAACATATACAATATATGGAATGATCAACTGTTAGACCAGTCTAATGGACCGGTCCAGCCGGTCCGACGGGACCGGCTTACATGAACAAGAGGCGGAAATGTCCGCCTTCTATACGCCCCAAATGCACGCCTGGGCATGCATGAACCGTTTAGGAAGAATTTTTTAGGGAGTTAGGAGGGAAATTTGAATGTAGGGAATGTTTAGGGATTTCCTTTTGATTTGTATGCATTAAATAGTTTGTTTTCCTACGATTAGGGCATCTTGAATTTGGCTAAATTTGAGATCTCTTAGATTTTTCTTGGGCTCTAGCAGCGTCTAAAGATTTGGGAGAAAAAGATCATTCTCTCAAATAGAGGATCAATTATATCTTGGTATTTTCCATTTCCTTTTATCAAATAATACAAATTATCTACTGTTTTCGTGGTTTTGTGTGGGTTTTTGTGGAGAATTCTCGCTGTTTTCCAAAGATTGATAGAAAATACTTGAGATCTACAAGTGTTTCCCATCATCAACACTGCCAGGTATTAATTGGGGGATTAGCCCTCAAAGAAAGAAATAATCTACAAAGCAAAACAAAAGGAAAAAATAATATGGAATGCAGATATATAACCGCTTCCTATGTGGAAAATGCAATTAAGAAAATTTAAAGCATGGCATATATAATGTGGTATTTTACAACCTATAAAGTACATTGCAGGTAAAATTTTCTCAGCCATACCATCCATTTCAATCCCCATGGCCCATATACCTGGAAAATAAGCTCTTTATACATAATGCCATAGTTCATTTTACATGTAACTATTTGCTATTTACAGTTCAAAGTCATGCAAGCCATCGCTTGCATCATGGAACAGGGATTAATTCCTTAAAAATGTGTTGTTCATGGAAACTACTGACTTCCTGATACTATAAATCTGAACATGTTTCTTAATTCTATTGAAAGATAAAAGAACCTAAAGAATAGGATGATTACTGACTGCACTACTAGAACAAGAGCTAGAGCCAAGAGCTAAAGCAAGGACACACGAGAGACGAGATTTATATCTGAAGGCCATCCAGTGATATATCTTCAGCAGAGAGCAACTTCAGTTTCTGCAGTTAAACACAGTCATGGATCAACCAACTAGCCATATTCTTCCCAATACATAAAATTCCAATATTCTAATGCTGATGAAATTATAAAACAGAGGACAGACAACAATAAACAGAATTTTTCATACACTAAAGTGTTTACAGTATCTCAGAAGTGAGGAAAGGGCATAATGATTGAGATATGTCCCTGACCAGTTAATGCAGTTAAGCAACACATCACCACTCAAACTCGTCGTAACATGTTCCCATATTACAGAGAGAACTCAGAAGGCTCTTCCTAAAAGTGAAACAAATTGATCCATTTATGAAAAAATAATTGATTTTGAATTCAAGTAGATTTTAGTATCTGACTTGACATGAAAAAATCATGGAAAGAAAGAGAACAAGAAATGAAAACCTAGACTGATCAGATAAGAGCAACTGAGGAAAAAAGATCTAAACATGGAGGACCAGTACACAGCAAGTTTTGCACTAGCATCATACAAGTCTGATGTGACATAACAATCATACAATTGCACCGTTACATATACTGGGAAAATAATTACACTTTGACGAAAATGCAATTACCAGTTCTTAGAAAACATTTTCTCGAGCACAAAAAAATTTAAATTAAGTTCCTGAACTCACCGTAATAAACTGTACGGGATCATCGAGACTAGTTGAACCAAGGATAATTTCCCTATTAAGCTTAGAAGTGAGTTTATGGACTACACGAAGCTGTCAGAAGTCATTTCAATGATGAGAATAAAATAATGTAGTAGAAGTGAGGAAGGCTATAAAATTGAAGACGATCACCTCAGACCGAGTGGCTCCACCAATAATAAAAACAAAGATGCGCTGGCCAATCTTTTTAAAATCACTAGAAGCATCTCTAAGAACAGAGTCACTGCAAAAAAAAAAAAAATAAACAAGTAAAATCAGATGAAAAAAATCTTAAGAAACCTAGGAAACAACTGGAAGGGCAGTCTTAAAAAACAATGTGGACTGCAGGCATGACTATAGAAGCACCTAGAATATCCATCATCAGAACTACGAGGTCTAGCCCATGTTGCTGTACGTCGGGATCTCATAGAGTGAGCAGGTTGGCTATGAGTTGTTCTAATTGATCCACTATTTGAAGTTTCATGCAATGATGGGCTTGGATCATTCATACACTGGTACTCATTCTTTGGTAGATCACCCTTGCTAAGCTTCTCAATAAGTTCCTGTTATGGCATGAATGTGAAACCTCACGAGAAATGATAAGTGTTAAAATCAATCTATAGCAATGGTAGGAAAAAAGAGAGAAGACCAGTATGGTGATGATTATGTCATTGGTCCAAAATGTTCATAAGAAATTTCAATCATTTGCAGAAACTAGAATAAGAACTAAAGGTAATCCCTAAAAATTTTTGGAAGCAAGTTCTAAGCACCACCAAAAAGAAAAATGCATCCCCCAGCAGTATTGTCCTCATAGAAACTGATGAATCAAGATGCAGCCCAGCAAGCATAAACATGGCCTAGTAACAGTAGGCAACAAAAATGAAGAACAAAATAACATGAGTAAATAGGCACCCAAAAAATCAGATCATCCAAAAACAGAAAAAGTAAATGTGATATTTATTATATCAGGATATTGGAAAAGATAGTAATACAACAACAACAACATCAAGTCTTTATCCCACTATGTGAGGTCGGCTACATGAATCCTTTTTTCTCTATTATCCTGTTAAGAATCAAATTCTCATTTAAATCTAATAAAAAAATGTCATTTCTAATATTTTCTAACCAAAACTTTTTAGGTCTACCTCTACCTCTCTTAACATAGGCCAAATCTAATACATCTACTGATGAGGACATCTCTACATGGAAAGTTTATCAAAGACGTGGTCGTCGATCTACGGCCACGATCGAGTCCTTATATTTTTGAGTTTTCTTGTGTCTTTGTTTTATTTCATTAGTCTGTGTTTTATTTCCTGTTTTACCCCTTATGCAAGAGTGGATTTGTTTGTAAGCCCGGAGGGCATCGTTGTCTTTATGTTGTGTCTTTGTGTGAGGCTATTTAAAGCCCCTCTATGTATCTTTTATTTTTAATGAATGAATTATGAAAAGAAATTCCTGCACTTTGTTTTGAGTGTGAGAGCTAGAGAGCTTGGAGAGAGTTCCCTTGGAGAGGGACTTGGATCACCCACCAACCTTGGAGACGGCCGGGTTCGTGGTTCTTCTTCTTTATTTAAGTTTCTTTCCCCCTTCATCTTCAGATTTTCGGCCCAAGGTTCCCCCTAGCTCAAAGCCGCCGGCCAACAACCCTCCCTCCCCTAGCCGGCCTTCCCCATCACCACCCACCCCTTCACCCCTCCACCATCCGATCTCCAAGTGGCCCAACACCCTCCTACATGGTCATTCCCACCACCTCTTCCCCCAAACCGCAAGCCCCAATCAAGCCCAAGGACTAGCCGCCGGCCCCCCTTTCCCAAACCCATGCAAGCCGCCGGCCCTAGCTCCCCTTCCCTCTCAATTTCCATTACCTAATTTAGATTAACATAATTAGGACATATTTTGAATTCAAATCTATCTAATTTGACATTCAAATCTTTCCTCAAATTATCAAATCTATTTTAGGAAACTTTCCTAATTAAATCCCTAATCAAAGCTAATTTAAATTTAAATAAAGAGGATGAAATCAAATCTTTCCTAATCCCTAAATCCTAATTTAAGTAACCCAAAATCAATTTCCAAATCCCCCTCTCCCCTCTTTATTGCCGCCGGCCCCTTCCCCTACCCGCCACCCCTCTCTCCCCAATCTCTCTCCCTCTTTCCACTTTAAACCCCAACCCCTTTAGGAATTAATTGACATCTCTAATTCCTAATTCCCTCCCAACCATATTCTAAAATCAATTTCAGATTTGGGATCCTTTTCCTCCAAACCCTAACCCTAACTTCCCAACCCAACCTTCTCTTGGCCGGCCACCTTCTCCCCCACTCCCACTTGGATTTTTGGGAAGGAACCCTCTTCTTCCAAGGAGAACCTTCAAAGGATAGCAAAGCTACGCCATCATCGCCTCCTCTACTTCTCAAGAAGCATGAATGGAAGTCCGCCCATGGGATTCGGGCTTGGTGCTTGACGATCAAGACAATATCGACGTACTCCGCTCCCCCTTCTTCGACGTGGGATTTGGCTACGAAACCACCGTCGAAGAGTACTTAGAGCGGATCCACGTTTCCTTGGTTGATACTCTCGACGATCAAAGGTTCAAAGGACAGTGGACTACCGTCGGTCGATTCACACCCGCCATCCCTCCGGCTACTTCACCGTTTCCAATCAAGAGCTACATCAAGCGTCTCCTACAAATCATCACCGACACCATTAGCAACTCAAAGGACTTCTTGTGGCGACGAATCCTCTCCACATAAGGGTGACACTCCTCTTTTCAAGTTCCTCTTTGTTTTCCTAACCTTGTAGGTGGTGACAGAAACGCAAAGGATCACTCCACTTAATCTTTGCTAAAGCATAGTAAACGTAGGATATGAGTTGTTGACTTTCTATGCATTCTAATCTTATTGTTAGAGTAGGGATTTTGAATGAACTCTTATCACTACGCATGTTGTCGAATTTCTAGTTTATTTTGTTTGTCCAAGTGCTTAGCTAGTAATTTGGCCTAAGCGAAGGCACCCGTTTCTTGTTTTATCTTATTATTTCATGTGTCATTAATTGTATCGTTAAAACTCTAATCAAGAACTCGTGCAATATTCTTATTTCATCGCTATTAAGCATATAGTCCTGCATCATCTACTCTCCTAACCGGGTCATCAGAAAGCTGACGTTTATGTGACCAAGTTATCTAAGGCGACACTCTCTAATCTTATCTACCACTGGAGCTACTCCAACCATGTCAAGTATATGCTCATTTCGCATTCTATCTCTAAGAGTATAGCCACTCATTCATTTGATCATTCTCATCTCTGCAACACTTAACTTAATTATATGCTGCTCTTTTAATGGCCAACATTCTGCGCCATAAAACATTGCAGGTCTCATCACCATCTTCAAGAATTTTCCCTTAAGTTTGAGGGGTACTTTTCTATCGTACAATAGGCCCGATGCATTCCTCCACTTCAATCATCCAACTTGAATTCTACAAATAACATCCCCATCTATTTCACCATCACTTTGGACAATAGACCCGAGATATTTAAAACGTGTTCTTATTAATGACTTGATCACCCAAAGTCACAATCCCCCTATTAGATCTATTACAATTAAAATTACAGTATGTAGATAATACCCAAAAAAAAGTTCAAAATAATATAAGCATAAACTTCCTCTAAATATTCATTTAGTTTCATTAAATCCTACTTTTAATTCCAAGCAATTTGACATATAGAAGTATATGTAAAATAGTAATCTAATTGTATATTGTATAGTTATTAAATTAATTACTGTTTATTTTTAGTAACAGTTAATTTAATATTTAATTAGCATTTACTTAAAAATATTCAATAATAGTTTTTCTTTATTGTTAATTACTATAGCAACAAATCCACTTAGTCATACATGCATGGGCTTGATGGAGATCATGTGGCTGTAAGGATAGTGGAAGTTTAGTGGAATATATATATATATATATATATAAGATAATTAGGTAAGCAGCAAAACATCACCATTCCATTTTTTCCTCATTCCATTCACATTGATCCCTGGCCTTCAATGCAGTTGTTGTGCCGAGAGCTGCAGGCTGAAGGAGGCAGACTCATGTTTGGGGCTATAGTTTTTTATCGTTGAATTTTAGGTAAGGAAATGTTGGAATGAAGTGTAGGATAGCAAAATTTAGTAGTTTTATTATGAATAATGATTGAAACAAGGTGTTGTTTACTTAAATTATGTAATGTTGCTGTTGTAGGCTGTTGTAGGGTTGCTAAAAATTGTATGTAAGGCCTGTTAATTGTTGTTTAGTGCTGTAAATTATTGAATTACGGTATGGGAATGCTGTATGTTGCTGTAAATCACTGCAATCAGCTTTTATTAGCTGAAAACAGAAATCAACAAGGAATAAAAAAAGAAAAATTGAAATTAGGTAAGAGTAGTTGTTGAAATTTAGTATGCTATTATTTGTAGGTGTTGCTGTGATAATTAAGGGTTGTTGTTAAATAGGAAAAAAGGAAGGGGAATAGGGAAAGTAGTTTAGGAGAGGAAAGAGAATTTTGAATGGAATGAAAAAGAGTACACTAGAGATAATTTGTAAGATATTCATATTGCTTGTTTTGTTTATTTATAAGTATGTGTAAATGAAGAAATGTTTGTTTAGAATGTTTACCAAAAAAAAAAAAGAATTCGAAGTACTTTGGGTAAATCAATTTACCTAACTATTCTGAAAAAAGAAGTGAGATACCCAAACGATGCCATAAAAAATAGCAAACTTTTATATAATTGCAACCTCACATTATTATGTTTATAATAATATTTCATTGCAATTTATACATGTATAAATATGTTGATTAATTGAATAGTGATTATCATAGCACATTTTATGATTGCTAAAAATGAAAGATATTGAAAAGATGAAATAAGTCATATATGGGGGATAGGCCTGCACAAGTAAAGACGAAAGACCTAACGAGGTAAGCCAACACTCTCAAATTCTAAAAGTTGGGAATTTAGACCGAACCTTGAATGAAAGAGCAACTTTAATTGTGAATTCAGACCCAACCTTGAATGAGACAACTGGAAGGGTGTAGAAGCTTATAGCCATCATATGATAGGTATAAAGGTGTTGAACAATAAACAGAATAAAAAGTGATGTTATGTATTTCTTATGTTTTGTATGAAAATTTACAAAAGTTTTTAATTGCCAATATTTCATTATTATTTCTTATACATTGCTTGCGTATTTCATTGAGTCCTATCTCATTTGCAATGGTTGTACCACAGGAAAGGGGAGGAGCCAATAGGGCATAATATTGAAGGGTGCAGAAGTCTTTTTAAGTCTACCTCTACCTTTCTTAACATAAGTCAAATCTAATACATCTACTTTCTTAACCGGGTCATCAGAAGGCCGCCGTTTTATGTGACAAAACCATCTAAGGGGACTCTCTCTAATTTATCTTCCACTAGAGCTACTCCAACCTTTTCACGCATATGCTCATTTTGTATCCTATCTTTAAGAGTAAAGCCACTCATCCACCAGAGCATCCTCGTCTCTGCAACACTTAACTTGATATTATGCTTCTCTTTTAATGGCCAACATCCTGCATCATAAAGCATTGCAGGTCTCACTACCATCTTACAGAATTTTCCCTGAAGTTTGAGAGAGACTTTTCTATCACACAAGCAGCCCGATGCATTCCACCACTTCAATCATCCAACTTGAATTCAACAAATAATATCCCCATCTATTTCACCATCACTTTGAACAATAAACCCATGATATCTAAAACACCCAAGATATCTAAAACGTGTGCTCTTATTAATGACTTGATCGCCCAAAATTACAATCCTTCACTAGATCTATTATTATTAAAATTACACTCCATATATTTAGTTTTAGATCTACTCAAACGAAAGTCTTTAGACTCTAAGGTTGACCTCCATAATTCAAGTTTACCTTCAACTCCTTCTCTAGTTTTATCAACAAGAAGAATATCATCAGCAAAAAGCATACACCAGGGTACAACCTCTTGCAAATATCTAGTGAGAACATCCATGACTAAAGCAAAAAGATATGGGCTTAAGGCTGATCCTTGATGTAATCTAATTGAAATAGGAAAATACTTCTTGTGTTTGAACACAAGTAACAGCTCTTGCATACATATCCTTAATGACTTGAATATAAGTATTAATAACCCCTTTCATATGTAGAACTCTCCATAGCACTTGTCTTGGAACTTTATCATATGCTTTCTCTAAATCAATAAAAATCATATGTAGATCCTCCTTATTCTCTCTATACTTCTCTATCAAACTCTCCATAAATGTATAGCTTTCATAGTAGACCTACCTGGCATGAATCCAAATTGATTTTGAGAAACATTAGTGTCACGCCGCAACCTATGCTCCATAAGTCTCTTCCATAGTTTTAAAATATGACGCATTAACTTAATTCCTCTATAGTTCGCACAATCTTGTGCGTCACCTTTATTCTTAAAAATAGAAATCAACACACTCATTCTCCACCCATCTGACATCTTTTTAGTCTTCAAAATAATATTAAAAAGTTTAGTAAGACAAGAAATTCCTTCATCTCCTATGCATTTCCACACCTCTATTGAAAAATCATCAGGTCCAACAGCTTTTCCACATTTCATTTTCTTTAAAGCCTCTTTAGGTTCGGTTTTACTACGCCGATAAAAAAAAATCTTTATTTTCATTTAGGGTGTTAAGGTCACTAAAATCAATCGAATTCTCACAATCTTCATTGAAAAGTTTAGTAAAATATGTCATCCACCTTTGTTGAAAATGAATTAAATGGTAGGAGGTGAGATAATTCCAATAAAGTCGCTCATTCCCGATAGATACCATTTAACCATTGACTTCTTTCTTTTCTTGACCACGATTTGTTGAGTTTGGATCCGAGGAAAACAGTGCAGCCATAGAATTAACTTTAGGTAATTAGCTTTGCAGTTCAACACAAAATTGTTGTCGTTAAATGTCATGTTACACGATGGTGTTTCTACAGACAATAAATTGTAGGGTAATAAATTGCTTACACGAAAGATATAGACAATAAGAATTCCCAAGGTTGCTCTCAAAACAGTCATATATGCTACGATTAGACATGCTTACAAGCTTGAAAACTAAAAAATATGATTATAAATGCAATTCATACCACTATAATAGGGTAAAATCTTGATAGTTGCCATGTCTCCTCTTCATCACTACGGTCCTTCCGAGCTGCATGCTTCTTCTATTAGCCAACAACATGCTTGGAATAATTAGCAGGAAATCAATAACAGGAGATCAAAACTAATCAAAATTCATAACTAAAGACTTAGGTGCCCACCTTATAACCATCAAACTTCAGTGAGAAAGCTCCAGATGCTTTCTTGCCCTCAGGTAACATCAAGTATCTAATATTGTGCACAGCACTTACATCATCCGGTGATAATCTTGCCAGCTGAAAAGTAAAGAAAATTCTCATTGATCTACGTAAAAAAAGCCAGCAGCAAATTCAAAGAGATCGCTTCTTTTGTCATGCAAAATTTAGTTATATATGAAAGGACCTTGTGAATGGAGTCACTGTTCACAATACTGTTAACAGCACCATTTATATTCCTGCAGAAATGCAGCACTATAGCCATAAGATAAAGCTGCGGATCGAATTTACAACCATTACATTAGAAGGCTGGTTTTTATCAGCTGAATGCTCTCCACTATCCTGATTGCTTGGAGATTTTCGGATCTTCCTTGAATCATCATGAGAAGTTATGGCCAAAACTTTTAAATGAAGTATAATATGAGGAATGCCTTCAATTTGACCTTTTGTCAAAGTGGAACAATTCCAAATCTCCTTCTCAAAAGAGATAGTAACATCCATTTAAACTAGGACCCTAACCACTATCGAACTTGAAATTAGCAGTAGTAGCAATCATTTGAAGTGATTTACTAAAAATTGAGCCAAGAAAAAAATATTAGATTGGTTGAAGTTGTGAATACAAAGTTAAGCAAAAGCAACCCAAGCTAGAATTATAGGAAGTTCCTCAGAGCAATCAAAGTTAGATGACTTCTTAAGCATTTGCATTGAAAATCCATCAACGTAGTATGCTTTCCTTGAGAAGTGTCTTGAATAATTAGCTTCGAGGAAGAATTTGATAAAAACATGATGAGAGTCAATAAACCCAACTAAAAAGCCCTAACCAAAATAAAATTAGCAATGAATCTCTGACAACCTCTATATACGGGTGGCCTCAAGAAAACTTGCTAATAAGAATGAGAGAGAAATTGAGATGTCAACTTAGAGGTCTCTTCATCAAAAAACATTATTGCAAGTTTACTATTTTTAACCCCATTCGTAGACCGAGAAATAATTACCTCATGTTTAGAGGTGACTTTAGAAATGGAAGATTATCCTCTAGAGGCCATTCAATATGTTGTCATGTGAATGGCTAGAGCATAGGATAGTGCACCCTGGACTCAAACAATTAAGAATTTGAAAATTGAAAAAAAAAAGATATAAGGAACTAACACATCTTATTCAGTTCTTCTAAAATCTGATAAAGTTGAAGGCATAACAATGATAGGAAATACACCTAATACACACTAAACAGGAAATAACATAATACATGATATCAGTTTTTCAAAATCAAATATTTGGTAAAGCTAGTAAGAAAAACAATAACGAAAAATCCCATGAATTGCAGCCAAAGAGGGACCATCTGCTGCTTGAATGTATCCCTCTCGCATGTGATTAAATACACCTCATTTATGAAACATAACTAGGGATTGGCAGTAAACAACAGCACATAACTGTTCATATTTGCTTCAACCGCGTGTTTATTTTCCAGCCATGTAATTACTTTCCAGATTTGTTTCAGCACATTACTGCCCGCCCATTCAGTTATTGTCCAGATTTGCTTCAACACATTACTGTCCAGAAATGAAAACATGGATTCAGCCATGTAAATATTTTCGAGAAATAGGGAATCCATAGAAAAGATTAGCCATGGCTTGCACTAAACTGCCAATATTTCCCACATAATTTAATAAAATATGGAAAAAGAAAATATCATACTTCGATTCAGAAAGCCATCCTCATTCAGTTATATCATAAGTATGACTAAAAAGTGGGTCTGAATCTTAAACTACAAACAAAAACCAAATAAGTGCATTATTTGCACCAGCCTTGTCCTGACCATATGAGTTATGCTAAGAGAAAACAACGAAGTAAACATTGCAAAGACAGCTTCCAGTAAAGGCAAACTACATTACAAATAGCCAATTAAAATGGATGTTAAAACTATGTCCAATAAGTTTGAGTACAATGTTATACTGAATAGCAAATTGAAAGCCCACCTGAATCAATTTTTCTCCTTTATCGCCTTCAAACTTCTCAGGGAAGATAGATGCATATATCATCAATAAACGGAGCTTATTTTCCGGAGTAACATCCTGTGAGATAAGTGAACTTTCATATCTAATAAAATTGGGAGCTGTGATGTATTAGTTCATACTTAAGCAATTAACAGGCATTACCTCCTTCGTCCTTAAAAAGTTGATCAAGTCTTTAGTCCCTGCGTCTCCAAAGACGAGATCCTGCTCCAGTTGCCCAAGTTCTCGAAGTCCCAGTTCTCTAATTACATTGTTAATCTTCCCGGCTATCTGCATAGGATTATATTGTTGAAATGGAGGTGGACAGTTTTAGTACTCATTCTTCAGTGATACAAGTCCTTGAAAATTAGGTCCTTTTGCAAACTTCATTTAACATATTCAGAACCAGAATGGGAGTTGGTATAATTCCTTGTCGAAAACAATATACAAGTCATATAGTGTCGGATAAGTATGCTGCCGGTGATTTTGAAGATAACACACAAACTTGCTGAAGTTCAGATTTATTTACGGACAAAATCAAGTTTCCCTGAGCAATAGCTATATTCAAACTACGTTGTTGGTAAGGAATAAAATTGTGGCAAGAAGAAAATAAAACAAGAAAAGCATATTTGGAAATATGAACAAGCACAATCTGCGCTGTGCAACACAAAAAAATAAACTAAGAAAACTGAGACCCATAACAAAAGAGAATTGGTGTTGAGAAAGAGATAGATATGATGATAAGAATACTGCATAATCTTATAATACAAGATTCGAGTAAAAGATAATAACAACCATTAAATATTATGTCCATCCTCATCATGAGTGCTACTGCTTGATGAAGCAAAACGAGTATTTTGTTATTATACTATTTATTATAAAATTTGGATGTCAAGCTTTAAGTTATTTCAGCTGTACATGGGCCTCTTTAGGCTTTGCTTGATCTAGTTTTTAATTTTTTTTACCGTTGGACTCTGTTTCAGCATGCCACAACTTGAGCCAATCGGTTAGGCTCACTCTATGGCTGTACAAGGAGGATGAAATACATGACAATATTGAGCCATAGAGTGGGCCTAACCGATTGGCTCAAGTTATTGCAAGCTGAAACAGAGTCTAACGCTAAAAAAATTAAAAACTAGATCAAGTGAAGCCTAAAGAGGCCCATGTACAGCTGTAATACCTTAAAGCTTGAAATCAAAATTTTATAATAAACAATATAATAACAAAATAAATTAATAATTAGACATGGGAACATGCAGATAAAATAAGGAATTCATAAGAAAAATAACTCAGAATTCATATTAGAAAGCATGTAGTTCATCAGTCCATCAGGCAGAAGCATGCTGACCATTAACAAACACAAGCATCTTGCAAATGTATGCAAAAGATAATTAAGTAAAATATAACAAAAACTTTGAAAATAATAATAAGAATAACCTCAACATGTAGAGAAAGCTTGTCAATTTGCTTGCTATACTGAGGTAATGCTTGAACCATTTTCTGCAAATCCCTCGTTGATAGTTCACCATTTCTGGATA
The DNA here is from genome assembly GCA_019925795.1 of Dendrobium chrysotoxum. Classification (NCBI taxonomy): domain Eukaryota; kingdom Viridiplantae; phylum Streptophyta; class Magnoliopsida; order Asparagales; family Orchidaceae; genus Dendrobium; species Dendrobium chrysotoxum. Next base: position 34,540,426 of record CM034304.1, read on the forward strand.
AAACACAAATAGTCAACGTTGCAATTACCAAATGTAAGTCTCAACAAACAAAAAACAAATGCGCACAAACTCACCTGACAAGAAAAAATGAAATTCAAATATTTCTAGACATCTAATTAGATATGCGTTTGGTTGAAGCAAATCAACTACATATCGCAGTACTTAAAGCTCACCTTGCAAATTCTAGAATCAAAAGGCAAAAAAGGTTTCAATTTACTTAGTTTCGGAAGACGTGCCAGATGGAAATCAACATCCCAATGATTCATGACAATGAAGAAGTTAGGATTGCACAGACTCATGCTAAAGAAGGAAATCAAGAACCCATTGATAGAAGCGAAGGAAGAAAATTCAAAAAATATGTTTTAATCTATATTTAACATGAAAACCATTAATATTTTCTATATGAATTCCTATATTAGCATACATATTACCTTCTATTAAATACTTCGATGAATATGAAAGACTTTTGTATATTTCACATGGTATCAATCTCCTAGGCTTTATAATTGAGTCTCAGCCTTCATTGTCCTACACATTCTCTGCCTTGATCGTCATCTCATTCCTCAGCCTTTATCGCCCAATGCAAAGGCCTATCATATCTTGCAACTAATTGTCATCCTCGACCTTCAAGCCATTCGCGATATCTTCCTTCGTTGCTATCATTTTGATACAATTTCTTCGTTGCATATGAATTCCAAGAATTATACTTCTACGCATGATTCTCTTGCCATGGTTTCTCCAAAAGTCAACTTCAATTCCACACAATTTCACTACTCTGTGTTGTAGTCATCTCCAATTTTGTGATTTTCCCTCACACCCTCCACCCTAATATCTATTCCACACCAACTCCAATTCCAATAGGGCCTCACATCAATGGAGACATTGACAAACTGTCCCACTGCTCCGAGTTACAATGCTCGCAAGAAAGGCTAGGATGGCATTTCTTCAACTAGTTTGTGCTACAATGCACGCAAACAACGCTAACTCTGCAATTTTGCCTCATGATGTACGCATTCCATGATTTTCCTAGCTCCAAGACTATTATGCCTGATCGCACTGACTTTGCAATCCACTAAGAGCTATCCAATGGTTGCAGAATCTCTCCTAGGAGTCTTCATTATTGCATTTTCTTCCCTAACTGCAACCTTCATCACTACTATGAGTACCAACATGTTGTGTTCAAGTTTTGGGAGAGCTTCTCTGGTCACTATTGAAGTCAGTTTGCCTTATGATGACGGCAAAAAAGCAAATAAATTTAAGGCAAACATAGACCAAAGAAATTTTAATATATATTTCCCTTTTACTTGATTTATAGTGACATATGAGGCCCCTCTAATATCCTAAGGTAATAGGTACTAAGCGAATTATTGTCCATCAATGATTACACAAGAGTTTCCTAAATTTTCATAAAATGATCTGAATTTAGTGTGAGTACCATCTTCGGCAATGTTGCAAAATCTTATTGGAGATAAGTCGTTCTTACAGCATAAAAAGTTTGCAATTCAAAGTTCAGGAGTTCAAAATTGGTTTCCATCCAAAGTTCTGGAGTTCAAAATACAAATAGAAATACTCTCTTAATTTTATCCAAATTTAAAAATAAAAAACAATCTTAAGCCATAAATCTTGGATGAAACGCATTTGTGCATTTTCACAGTAACAATAGAGGAAAACTTGACCTTATAGTACTTAAATTATCTATGAAGGTTACTTGTAAACCCAAAAAGAATATAAGTGTTACAACGCACCTACCAAAAAAATTTTTGTTTCTCTCCATGTCACTTTGAAGAAGAGAGACTTTCTATGCCCAACCTTATCTATAGGAGGAGAACTCTACTATAAAAGATAAGAATAGAGATCTCTTCTCATTAGATCTACCTTCGTCACCCTGTCTTTATGAACTAGTGATAACAGCGTCTCCACACCATACTTGACAATCACAAATAATGTAACATAACGCAAAGGTCCTTGTAAAATTATAGTGCATAACGCGTGGCGTGACGCAAGCCATTTTAAATTATGACGTAAAATATTAAAAATTTATAAATAAAAAAATGAAAGACTATAAAATTAAAAGATAAATCACCATGACAAAAAAACAAAAGTAATTCTTGAGTTCAAGTGCTCAACACCTCAACAACTTAAAGTTTTAAATATTATAATTTTTTACTAAGTCTAATGTTTTTATAAGAAATAAAAAAAAAATTTAAGAATCATCATCATCATAAGTAAAAAAAGCCCCATTTCCTTCATCAACATAATTATCTCCTAATTCATAATCTTGTGCATCACCCTTATCATCTTCGTGCAATCGACTCCCAATCGACTCCCACTCACATGAAGAAGACAAAGATAACTCATTAGGCAAGCTCCTTTCTGGGGCCTGCTAGGCACGATTTCCTTTGTAGTGACCCGCCAACTACCTGCTAGATACGAAGAAATGCATATACGAGTATATATATATTAAGTTGGTCTCTCCATTTTGATGCTTTCAAGGAAACACCTATCATCCCTATATGGGAGGCTTTTCCTCAAATCTATTTACATTATTTTAAACAATCCACTTTATACTTTTTAAGATCTATATTAAGCAAGTCTTTGCAAACAAACGTTACTATTGCTCGTCTTTTTAGCCCATCTGTGTGATAAATCATATGAAAAAAGGCATTACAAGAACTGGATTGGCTCATCATCTCATGAATATTGGCAGATGATAGAATTTGAAGGCATCTCCTTCTATAGCTGCTGCTTCAAAAATTTTAGGCACAATTACTCTAAATGTTTCAAGGCTCATTAGAAAATCAAACGTTCATGTATAAGAAGAACATTCAAATGTTCAGATCTTTCCTTCTCCCACAATGACTGATCAAATTGCAATTTCTCCTACTTCAAACCAAGATTGGACTCAGAAACTTGAACCAACTTTAGACTTGTCTAGGGAATCAAACATTTTGTGCCTTCCCTTATTAGTCCTAGGGAAACAAGCATCTCAAGACATACAAGCATGAACATTGATCATGATCATCCTAATAAAGTTGCTCCGCATTCTATTATTTAAAATTTCGATGATCATGCATCAAAGCAGCCTTGTGATTCTAATAAGAATTAGTAGAGCATTTATGGTTTAGTAAATAGGAGGTTTCAAATCTTGTTTGCCACATGAAGAAGGAAATAAAAAAATTTATATTGTCACTCTCTAAGATTTACTAGGTTCTAAGCAAAGCACCACAAATTAAAGTTTTTGCATTTTATCTTTTCGGCTAAGGGATTTTCATCCTTGCCTCATGTTAAATGTGATTTCATTTTTACTTTTTCTATGGCAATTCTTCATAATTGCTTTATGATGTACTCAAATCATTTGTTGGCTATAAAATTATGTTAAAAAAAAACTCCACTCTTCCCAAAACCTTTTTATCCACCTACTCGTCCACTCTCACAGCTCATGCGCCTCAGCAGCAGTATGTGTTGGGTGCTCCAATCCTTAGCACTCACTTCCTTATGCAATGTGAATGCATCTAATGCTGCTCTTAAGCATATAATGTGCTCTCAGAATCTATGAACCTACTGGCGTTAAGCTCTTGCATGTGGTCACATTCCTTTCCCTGACACTAGTACCTTCTATTTGCTTTTGCACTCATGGCCTACTCAATCAATGTTCTAGCCTTATCATTTAGGGCAATAGCCTTGCCATTTTGGTTGGCATTTTTTTTTTCATTGCTCATTATATCATGTTCAGTGCCTTGCAATTTCACTTTTGTAGACTTTGGATCACACCATAGGTTTGGACTCTATTCCTCATCCACCGCATGATCCTTAGCATTGTGATGCATCCCCTTCAGTCATTCCTTTTCCAAGGATTTTTCCAGCAATGAATTCACCTATATTTGCTCCTCATTCCTTTATTGAGGCTTGTAGGGGTAAGAAGGGTCCTCGTCCTTCAACGTCTTGTTATTCTATATAGTTTCATAAGGTTTATCTGTAAATCATTAGAAGCTACCTTCGTGTATTCTCCAGCTCTCATTTTTTCTGATAATGAGATCTTCGAGTTAGCATCTCATTTCTCTTTTACTACTACTAACAAATTTTCCTAGGGTCATCTCATTATTCAGATTTTTATAGATTTATGTCTGTATTAAGATTGACTAGAGATTTTTGTTGGGCTTCTTTATTCTTATAATGTTCTAACTAAACTATCACTAGAAGATGACTACTCAATATTTTTCTCAAGGCGATCATACTATATAGATGGTTTTTCGATGAGTACACTTAAGCAATCTCCTCATTTTGATTGTTCCAAGGAAGTAGGAACCACTTGTTATTTTAGTTTGGGTTGCTTTTTTCTCAACTTCGTATTCACTACTTAACCAATCCATTGTGTTATCTTTTGGTACAATTTTTTGGAAAATTACTCCAAGTGGAAGCCGCAAGAGCTATGCTCTCCAAGTCTGATGTAGAACAGATATGGGGGAGCGGGCCATTTGAAAATTTGATTAATTAATTCCCAAAATGAGATATCCAATTAGAGAATTAATTAATTAAGAGGGGGGAATTAATGGGAATGGAAAGAGAGGGGAGGGGCCGGCCTAGAGAGGGAGAGGAGAGAGAGAGTGTCCAGGTTCGTTGAATGTGAAATTCGAATTGATTCCCAATTAATTCCATAGGGGAAAGAAGAAGGGTGTCTAGGTTCAATGTATTTGGGCCCAAGCAATTAATGTTCATTGAAGGAGTAAATCTGAAATTAATTTCAGATTTAATGGATTAGGAATTAGGAGGGAGTTTTGAATTTCAAACCTCTGGATAATTAAAGCAAAATAAAGGAGGGGCGGCTGATTTATGGGAGGAGATTTGATTTAATTTTGGAGGGGTATTAATTAGGAAAAGGGAGAGAGAGAAGAGAGAGGGGACGGCGGGTACAGAGAGGAGAGAGAGTGTCCAGGTTCGTTGAATGTGAAATTCGAATGATTCCCAATTAATTTCAAATTTATCATATCCTTGATTAAAGGAAGGTTTCCAAAATTAAGCTAAATGATTTAGGAAAGAATTTGAAGTTTCAAATTCCTTTAATTTTGAATTCAAAAACTTACCAAAATTAAAACAACTTAATTTAGGAAAGAATAAATTTTAGAGGGAAAGGGATTTGATTGAGAGCATTAATTGAGGGAAATTAATTAATATGTGAGGGAAAGGGGGGCCGGCCAAAGGAGGGGGAGAGATGTCCAAATTCGATGAATGTGGATCAAGCATTAAATGGGATTGGGGAAATAAATCTGAAATTAATTTCGGATTGGGAGTAATTGGAGGAGGCTTCCTAATGTAGAATTTATTAAATTGGAAATATTTTGAAATTCAAATTTATTTGAACTCAAAATTGAATGACTTTCCAAATTAACAAAATCTAATTTAGGAAGGTAATCAAGAGGGAATTTGAAATTTGAAATTTGAAATTAAGAGTTTGTAGTGGAGGGGCCAGTGGGTTTGGGTGGAGGTTCGGATGAAGCCGGCGAGATTGGAGAGAAAAAAAAAGGAGGGGGGGTAGGTTTGGTGGAAGTAGGGAGAGGATGGAGATGGCGAATAGGAAAAACAAGGAGGAACACAAACAAAGAAACAAAAAGATAAAAGATAAACCGCAAGCCTTGGACTCTTCCGAAGACTGACGAGTGATACGTTGCCCTTCTCCAAGAGACTTCAAGCCACGAGCCCGGACCCATCCTGCAGCTGATGGAAACTCCGATTCCCTTCCATAGGAATCTCACTAACATTCTCTCCCAAGAACACAAGTGTAAATACAAAATTTTATTAATAATCCATCATTGCATTACACAAGCAAGGGCCTCTATATATAGGCCTAAGAAACTAAAACAAGACACATATGCCCCTAGGGCTTACATAGGATGACCCTCTTAAGTAAGGGTAAAAATGGAAAATTCATAATAAAAATAAAATTACAAATAAAATTTAAGATAATGTGGGACGATCACAACCGTTGATCTTCAGCTCCTCCTTAGATAGGCATGGATGGTTGGATGTCCGCATCATTCTCCCGGGGTGGAAAAGAGCTCGACTCCGTCGAGTTCGCATCTCGACAACCATGCTCTTATACCAAACTGATGTAGAACAGATATGGGGGAGCAGGTCATTTGAAAATTTGAATTAATTAATTCCCATAATGAGATATCCAATTAGAGAATTAATTAATTAAGAGGGGGGAATTAATGAGAATTAAGTGGATTGGAGAGAGAGGGGAGGGGCCGGCCTAGAGAGGGAGAGGAGAGAGAGTGTCTAGGTTCATTGAATGTGAAATTCGAATTGATTCCCAATTAATTCCATAGGGTAAAGAAGAAGGGTGTCTAGGTTCAATGTATTTGGGCCCAAGCAATTAATGTTCGTTGAAGGAGTAAATCTGAAATTAATTTCAGATTTAATGGATTAGGAATTAGGAGGGAGTTTTGAATTTCAAACCTCTGGATAATTAAAGCAAAATAAAGGAGGGGGCGGCTGATTTATGGGAGGAGATTTGATTTAATTTTGGAGGGGTATTAATTAGGAAAAGGGAGAGAGAGAAGAGAGAGGGGACGGCGGGTAGAGAGAGAGAGGAGAGAGTGTGTCCAGGTTCGTTGAATGTGAAATTCAAATGATTCCCAATTAATTTCAGATTTATCATATCCTTGATTAAAGGAAGGCTTTCCAAAATTAAGCTAAATGATTTAGGAAAGAATTTGAAGTTTCAAATTCATTTGAATTTTGAATTCAAAAACTTACCAAATTTAGAATAACTTAATTTAGGAAAGAATACATTTTAGAGAGAAAGGGATTTGATTGAGAGCATTAATTGAGGGGAATTAATTAATATGTGAGGGAAAGGGAGGCCGGCCAAAGGAGGGGGAGAGATGTCCAAATTCGATGTATGTGGATCAAGCATTAAATGGGATTGGGGAAATAAATCTGAAATTAATTTCGGATTGGGAGTAATTGGAGGAGGCTTCCTAATGTAGAATTTATTAAATTGGAAATATTTTGAAATTCAAATTTATTTGAACTCAAAATTGAATGACTTTCCAAATTAACAAAATCTAATTTAGGAAGGTAATCAAAAGGGAATTTGAAATTTGAAATTAAGAGTTTGTAGTGGAGGGGCCAGCGGGTTTGGGTGGAGGTTCGGATGAAGCCGGCGAGATTGGAGAGAAAAAAAAAGAGGGGGGGGGGGGGGCAGGTTTGGTGGAAGTAGGGAGAGGATGGAGATGGCGAATAGGAAAAACAAGGAGGAACACAAACAAAGAAACAAAAAGATAAAAGATAAACCGCAAGTCTTGGACTCTTCCGAAGACTGACGGGTGATACGTTACCCTTCTCATAAGATAAAAGATAAACAAGGGACTTCAAGCCACGAGCCTGGACCCATCCTTCAGCTTGTGGAAACTCCGATTCCCTCCTATAGGAATCTCACTAACGTTCTTTCCCAAGAACACAAATATAACCACAAAATTTTATTAATAATCCATCATTGCATTACACAAGCAACGGCCTCTATATATAGGCCTAAGAAACTAAAACAAGACACATATGCCCCTAGGGCTTACATAGGATGACCCTCTTAAGGGTAAAAACAGAAAATTCATAATAAAAATAAAAATTACAAATAAAATTTAAGATAATGTGAGACGATCACGAGCGTCGATCTTCAGCTCCTCGGATAGGCATGGATGGTTGGATGTCCGCATCAAGGTCATCAGTAGTTATGGTCCTGATAGGAAAGAAAATTACTACCACTTTGGAGAGAAAGATTTGGATTGATTCCAGCAATCATGATTAGTGACATAAGATAGAATTTAAAGACATTCTACAATATTGTTCCTCCAATAGAATTTTTGGTCACAACTACACTGGTTCTTTCAACTCACTTGGAACTACATAAATTTTATATTATTGATCTTAACAATCAGGATATTGGGGAAAATTCAAATGATCAAAAGTTACCTTCAAATATAGTGATTGCGGTTTCAACTACTTTTGATCTACAGTTAGGACTACAAATGAACCGAGTCGAGATTAATTAAGCAGGTGCTTATTCATATTTGAGCTCATTTATTATCACCTTGGTCAAGTTTGGTTCAAGCTCGATTCAAGCTTTTATGTTTGTGTTAAAGTTTGGTTTGTTTGAAATGATAAATGTTCATGTTTGACTTGTGTTTGATTCATGTTCAGTTCAATTCATGATTAAAGCAAATGAGTCTTAACGAGCTATTAATAAGCTTCACTTTCCAAATGTTATTAGCTTAACAAATGAGCCTTATCGAACCTACTAATAAACAATTACATATAGATTATTTGTGCACATATCTAGCGAGTATTTTCAAGCTACCAAAAGAGCTCTTTCACAAGCATATCTAGCGAGTATTTTCGAGCTAACAAACGAGCCCATTCACAAATAAATGAGCTCAAAAAAATATTTTTTTCTTATAAACAAATTTTTTCATGAACACTTCAAACAAACAATCTAGCAAACATGTACATATACCTCTTATTCATGAACAAAATCATTCTATTAAAAGAGTATAAAATAAAAAATGAAATTAATTTTTAATAAAATAAGAATCATTTATCATAACAAAGTTAAAAATTCTGTGAATATATAACACAAAGATTTATAACAAGACAAATGATTCTTAATGAATTCACAAGCTCTTTAGTAAATATTAATCGAGCTTATTAACAAGCTTTACGTTGAGCTTGTTCAAGAGCTTTAATTAATATTATTCATGAACATAAACAAGTCGAATACATAATTATTCAAACTTGTTCTCTCACATGCCTCATCTTATGGAGTCCAATGCATCCTAATCTTCTTCTTTATTTATTTCAATCATTTTCTTCTTTCATAAATGTTTGTCATCAACATAAAGATGAGAGTAATACTCTAAAACTTTTAGAGGAGTTGGTGGTGGTGTGCGGCTTCCAAGTGATCCTAGTGGTGGCTACGACGGTTGTGGCTATGGTGGATGATGCGGGCTAGATGTCAGGCAATTGAGAGGAAATTGTTGCGGCTCAGGGGTGCATGAAGGCGTGATTTGTTAGGCATTTTAGTTTATGATTTGGGTAAGTTTTAATAAAAAATATATAAATAGGGTGAGGTGTACGCCTCACGCCAGCAAGGCGAGATGCGTCTCAACCAAAATGAGGCACACGCCTCATAAAAAAATTGATTAAAGATTTTTATTAGGCTTCTTTATTCCTATAATGCTCTAGCCAAACTATCACTAGAAGATGACTACTCAATATTTTTCTCAAGGAGATCATATTATATAGATGGTTTTTCGATGAGGACACTTATCAAGTGCCACCATTACATCACGATTCTCTATCACTCACAATGTGGTGCATTTTAACCTTGAAAAGCAGATCACATCACGATTCTCTATCACACTCACAACGACAACAACTTCAAGACATGATGAGCAGACCAATCATGAGTCTCCCTCTCCCTCTTAGTAGTGCTATCTTCAAACCCTAAAGAGTATGTTGCACCTACGTGTCTCCCATTCCCTCTCAGCGGCGGCAACTTCAAACAATGAAGATCGTTTGCATCTATGTCTCCCTCACAGAGGCTTCGAACAATGAACAGGCTAAGACCGTTATCAAGTGCCACCATTACATATAAGTGTGCCTTAATAAAAAAATGGCATGCATAACTTCTTTCTGAATTATCTTTTACATTTCATCAAATCAATTGATGTCATATTAATGCAATTGAAAATGAAGATGATACAGGTGATGAAAAGAATTATGAATTAAGAGATGATGCTGATGAAGGAAATAAGGAATTTTTTATGATGAGGACTCACAAGAAAACTAATTTAATTTGTTATAAAATAAATAGAAGTGAAAAAATACTCATAATATTTTGAATTTTGAGTGATTGAAGTATTGATTACTTGAATTTAAGCATCACTTTGATTATTCTTATTATCATCATGGTTTATCTTTCAAATTAAAAAATTTTATATTTAATATTGTGTCATGTTTAAAATGGCATGCATTGCACTAAGCACTATGTGTTATGGCTCAACTGAAAATTTTGCACCATAATGCGTCATTTGTCGTTGACAATTATGGGAATATTGGTAATTCAACTTTGCAATTTGATGATTTTGATATTCCTTTTTTAGTATAGAAGAACAAGTGAACAAAAAGTTTTAGATTATATTTGTTAAGAGGGGCAAAATTAGGAAGACAATATAGAGCCACTCAAAAATTTAACATATTTCAAGCAAGACACTTTGAAAGAATCTTCTAGGTTTTTCTTTCTGCAGATGGTCTCTTACTTTGTCGTTACCTTATAAGATATTTTGGTTTCTTTCATATTCAAATAGCAATTCTTTGCAATTGCTTGCTGCTGAACTCATATCATTGACTGTTTATAAAATCTTGCTTTATAAAAAGTATGGAGAAGAATAAACTTAGTTAAACTTTGTCTCTCTCCATTGACCATTTGATTCCCTAACTACATTGGTGTGTAAAAATCTTTAGTGTCACCCCATCTTTGTCTCTCAATTGCCTTTATGGAGCTCCTCTTCTCTACCTGGTACTTATTTTTAAACTTCATCTCCGATACTAGTACATTATGTTGTTAGTGTAGGGATAAACATCATACTTCATCTCTCACTACACCTCTGAATTATTATTTTTTAGACGTCTTATTTTTTTAGGATTGGACCATCTACGCTATCCTTATGCTGCAATTGTGATTGGGGTGATCTTCAACATCATCCATGCTCCCGTGAAGGCATGTGCTCCTCTGATTCCATTTGCCCTTATTGTCTTCTACTCCCATTGTTGTCATAGGATCATTAGCTCGTCCAATTATTCTTAATCATATTGTTGTAGATTCTCATGTCAAGCTAATGTTCCCACTCTTCTTTCACTTAAGTTGTTAGAGGAAAGCGTTCTTTGCAGCTGGCACCTTCTATCAGATTTCTATTAGTCTTCAGCAAGGCTCAGATCATTCTCAACACAAGTCATCTTCAATCTTTCATGGTAAACCTGCTCTCACATTGTAGGCGAATATAACTGATTTGGTATAACCATTTTCATTAACTTAAGTTGAAAATTTTCCCTTTGTCCAGTCTATTTTGAAGATTATTCGTAGTTTCATATCTGATTTTTGTTTGATTGGCAATTTTTTTGTTAGATTTCTTGACCCTCGTCATGTATTTACTAATCTTACATTGGAAGCAGATTATTCTAGATGTTTTTCTCGTATATCATATTATGTGAATGGATTTTCAATGCACATCCTAAAATGGTCTCCATAATTTAATACATCTGAGCCTCTTACCACCTCAATGTGAGTAGCCCTCCTCTTCATATTCACTTTATTAAACAACCAACACTATACCCACCTCTATTTTTGGCAAACCAATACAAGAGGATGCTACTACTGCCAAAATCACCCAGCCATCTGGGGCAAATTGACATTTATGCTCCTTCAGAAAGGGAAATTTGGATGTTTGGCATGTGGTTATTAGAAAAAAAATGAATTTTAGGGGTTTATCTTCCTATTGTCAGTCATGCAAGATCTTTGGCTATAAATATTATGAAGGCTTCAAGACTCATCATAAATAAAAAAAATCATAAGGCTAATTGTGTGGTAAAAATTTAAAAATTTACTCTCACTTTTTTAATTTTATTTGGGAACATCCTTTGGGTGCGCCCATACCAGCACCAGTACACCGGATCCCATCAGAACTCCGCAATTAAGCGTGCTTGGGCGAGAGTAGTACTAGGATGGGTGACCTCTTAGGAAGTCATCGTGCTGCACCCCTTTTTTAACCAACCTTCGCTTTTGTTGTTGATAAGACTAGAGAGGGAGTTGAAGGTAAACTAGAATTGTGGAGGTCAACCTTAGAATCTAAAGGTTTTCGCTTGAGTAGATCTAAAACGAAATATATGGAGTGTAATTTTAGTAATAATAGACCTAGTGAAAGGATTGTGACCTTGGGCGATCAAGTTATTAATAAGAGTACACGTTTTAGATATCTTGGATCTATTGTTCAGAGTGATGGTGAAATAGATGGGGATATTATCAGCAGAATCCAGGTTGGATGGTTGAAGTGGAGGAATGCATCGGGCTTATTGTGTGATAGAAAAGTACCCCTCAAACTTAAGGGAAAATTCTATAAGATGGTGGTGAGACCTGCAATGCTTTATGGTGCCGAATGTTGGCCATTAAAAGAGAAGCATAATTCTAAGTTAAGTGTTGCAGAGATGAGGATGCTCAGGTGGATGAGTGGCTTTACCCTTAGAGATAGGATACGAAATGAGCATATTCGTGAAAAGGTTGGAGTAACTCTAATGGAAGATAAGATTAGAGAGAGTCGCCTTAGATGGTTTGGTCACATAAAATGGCGGCCTCCCGATGACCCGGTTAGGAAAGTAGAGATCTTAGATTTGACTTATATTAAGAAAGGTAGAGGTAGACCTAAAAAGACTTGGCTAGAAAATATTAGAAATGATCTTTCTTTATTAGATTTAAATGAGAATTTGACTTTTAACATGACACAATGGAGAAAAAGGATTCATGTAGCCAACCCCACGTAGTGGGATAAAAGCTTGATGTTGTTGTTGTTGCTTATTGTGTGGTAAATACAAAGAATAAAAATCAATATACCAACTTGTTGGATGTCCCCCCCACCCCCCAAAAAGCACCCTACATGCGCACACAATTATATTCAAGCTTTTCAACCTTTTTTTATTCCTACTTTTTAGTTCGAGACTTGCATAGCTACTCGTGGTTTGATAGATGTCAATATCCTTCCAGCCCTTCCATCTCTAGTAAAAACTGATTAGGGTGATGAGCCAGTTGCATCTTCAATAGCCATATTGAAAAGCTAATTTCAAGCCTTTTATGGGTGACAACTCTACTCCAAATCTCATTATTCTTTTTTTATTCACTAGCTGTAGTATCTCATGTTGTTCATACTCATTCTGAAATGAAGGTTGATGGTGACCAGGCCCTGATCAATATCAAAATTCTATCAGAAAGTTTCCAAATTTAACCAACCAATGGGATAAAAGGTTTCAAGTTTTGCTTTCTAAGAGAGGCAAAAAATCAAGGAAAAAAAAAAGAATTTCTTCATTCCCCTAGGCTTATTAGATTTCAAGCTAAATGCAATAACCTGCCCGAAGACTTTGGTATTCAAAATTTAGTAAGGCTTCATTAGATCTAATTGCAAGGCCTTCTTCCAACAACCTTCATGAATATTATTTCCTCTGTTTTCATGTTATCTTTTTTTAAAGTATTTTGTTTTGTCTTTCTATCGGCAATTCTTTGTAATTTCTTCATATAACATTTTTGCTGATGGGCAATGAAAATTTATTATAAGCAGGAGAAAAAAAATTGAAAAAAAAAAAAAGGCTCACAACTGTTATTATAGCTAGACATAGCCTAGTTGTAAATTAAATGAATTGCAAGTGACAGCCAAATTATTCACCTTCCGTCACTCTCAGATTTAAGTTATAACACAAACTTTGCACCTCATTCTAGGTGATCTAACCCGAGGCTTAAGCTTTTTGTTGTTCTTTGATTTTTTGCTCTTAGTTTCCCTCCTCATATAGATGGTACCAACAAGAAAAACTTGCCAAGTAAATCAAATCCCTGATTAGAATTAAAAGAGAAGAAGAAGAGGAAGAATTGCACATGCAAGTTGACCTAAGCCAAAACAAATATGTAAATGCCTTTAATCTCCAGATCAAAAATCAACTAAAACAAATTTATGGACGCCAAATCAATCTCCAGCACTAAAAAAATATGCATATTCATATAACATAAAGAGCACGATTCCCTAGGGTTGATAGCCTCTTGAACTATATTTCATTAATTGATATTTTCATCCTCATGCATTTATTATCACACATTACAGAAGACTAATTGCAAAAATCTTATCTCGGTAATAACTACCTTGAGTTGTGATGGATTTGTGCAGCTTTGTTTCTTGATATGAAGTTAGACATCTTCTCGTGCAACCTTTCAATTGCCTGTCATATTTGTCAATTATCAAAACAAATATTCAAATAATATTGTTAGCTATAAACCTTTTTTAAGTATCAACTCACATCAGCTATATGTGCATGCCGAAGTTCACGCCAGATAGGATCATGATCATCCTCCAAAAGGAACTCCTTCTTTTCAGAGGTTGACCCGGTTTTGCTAGGCACCTACATATGATAATCCTCAATGAGAAACACATATAGACAATAACAAAAGTGTAAATGAAAAATAAAAAGGTGCTGAATAAATTACCTCCTGAACGTATTTGTTTCCCTCCATATTTAGTAAATCATGGCACATGGCATCATATGTCCATTCATGAATAATAGGAGCAATCTATGCAGCATGAATGAATGGATATTTACTTAGTTAAGAAGGCAAAATCTAGTCACCAACCATATGGAAGAACTAAAGTGAGCACTTTCCCAGCGTACCTGATCTACAGATCGATCTAGAATTAGTAATTCACAGGTCTCTATTTGTGGAAAATCCGGTATCATAGCCTTATACCTGGCAAGACAGTGCCAGACAGCAGCAGCAAGCTTTGTTGGGATCAAATCACCAAGAGTTGTCATGGTAGAAGCATCTAAAGAAGACTTCGCAGCACGGTAGCGTACATAGGGAAATTCCTGAACAGAGTTCACAGGGTGATGAATAAATAAGGAAATTTAGATGATGAAATGTATGCAAGTTCAAATTTTAGTCAAATACGTAAACAAGCAGAAATTAAGCTAATAAAAGAGAACCAACTCCAACTAATTAGCTGTAAAGACTGAAATGCTAGTCAAGCTGATGAGGACATCAGCAAGAAATCTTGGCGCATCTATCACAGGAGGAGTCGTAGATCAACGGCTATGATTAGGAGCCTTTATTTATAATTTCTTTCATGTATTTCATTTTTTAATTTTATGTTATGTTGAGTCTTTCCCATTTTACCCTTATGTTGGGTTATTTGTGTGTTGTAGTCCAAGGGATATTTTTGTATTTTGAGTCTTCATGTTTTGAGGCCTATATATTGAGGCCTTAGGCTATTGTATGGAGATGATGATTATTATGAATTAAACTTCAGTTTTCCTGAATTGTGTGTGTTTGAGTCTTCTTGAGAGAAGAGTGAAGTCCCTAGGAGCAGGGCAAAGTAACACCCAACAACCGACGCCGTGGCAAGATTCTTGGCTCTATCTTTTCTCCCTCCTCACCCCTACCTTCCTCCATTGGCTGCCGAGCCCTCCAACCCTCTTCCAAACAGCTAGCCGAAATATCCTGCTGCCCCATACAGCCAAGCCACCTCCCTTTCTTCCATTCCCACTCACCTACAAGCTCATCCTTCCTCTCCTCCCATTCTTGACTAACCCCCAATCCATTGCCTTTTGGTATTCCCTCCACCTTTTCATCTTCTTCATTGATTTCCCCAAGGGTTGCTGCCTCCTCCTATTCCTCTCCCCATTAGCTCCACTTTAATTGTCACCTTTTCCCCTTCCCCATTAACTCCACTTTGATTGTCACATTTTCCCCTTCCCCATTAACTCCACTTTAATTGCCACATTTTCTCCTCTCCCATTAACTCCACTTTAATTGCCACCTTTTTCCCTTCCCGATTAACACTACTTTAATTCCCACCTTTTCCCCTTTCCCATTAACTCCACTTTGATTGCCACCGTTTCCCCTTCCCCATTAACTCCACTTTAATTGTCACCTTTTCCTCTTCCCCATTAATTCCTAAGAAGTTATTTCCCCCATTAAATCTTAATTGTTGCTGCCTTTTCCTATTCCCCCATTAATTCTACACTAGTTGCTATCTCTTGCAACTGTCATTGATCATCGAAGACATCTCGTCCAGTGGTAACTCACCTACATTCCACCCACAAATTTTTTTGGTAACTTTCTGTTGTTCAAAACTTTAAGCGTTTACTTCTTAGTGGCATTGTTAATATCTTATCAATTTTCTTCCGCTGAAATTATTTGAAGAGTGCAAGAGAGGGAACTTCACTGTGACTGTTCTGGTTGTTAATCGTGGGATTTGTGTGACTCGTGGATAAGTACCTATTGTCTTGATTATTATTTTACTGTTTCCTACCAATACTTGTAATTGTTTGCTATTACTTTATCAACAATTGAGAAGTCGCTTAAATCAGCTCTTGATCTCAATTATTATATAATTGCTAAGCTTATCAATTCACTATTATTCCTAAGCAATTCTTGAATCTAACATATGTTTCACATCACAAGCAGCGGTTGAGATGCTGCCAGCACCAAGTTTATAATTATTGGTCAAGATTATGTTATTTTGTTTACTACCTTGGATTATAAATCATAAAGGCCTTTTCAGGGAAAATTTGTCTTTCTTGACCACCATTAACGTAAGAATCAGCAAAAGAGTAATTTGAAATAAGCATGAATGGACTCATTGTGGCCTTTTAATTTTCAGCCGGGATGTTTTCATCCATTCCACCACCAACCACAAGCTTTTCCCATGACATTCTTAATACGCTGTTAACCTCACCCATAAGGTTAGAAAGAGAAAAAGAAACATAAAACATTTTGGTGTCTTCCTCATGGAATGATTTGAGGAAAGGGATCCTCTTCAAGGCCTGTAGCACCACATTCCTAGTAGCCAAGAAAGCAGACGCTACAGCCCTCACTTCTGCTCCAACAAAACCGTAGTAAGCACAACTTAATGCAAGGCCGTAGAGCTACTAAAAAAGCTTTAAATTAAAAACTCACTCAAAATTTAGAACGACTGAAAATTGACACGATCGATTTTGAGATGATTTCGAGCTCTAATGTGGATTTGGAGGGCTGTGTGATAGTCTGTGTGCGTAAGTTGAAGGGTCAATGGGGATAAGTAAAGAAATGAGGCGGGCGTCTATGGTCTTGTAGGTGGATGTAGAGGAGGCATGAGGAGATGCTTGGGATGTGGGCTTTCTAGAAGGAGAGGCTAGAGGCAGTGTTGGGATATTAGTTGGGGTTTCGGCCAAGTGAGGAGAAGGGGTCGAGAGGGATTTTCGTATAGAGGAGAATGGAGAGCAGGGAGGTTTTAGCCAGACGAGGAGAGGATGTTTGTGGGTAGATCAAGCAAGGACTGAGACGAAGGAATAGGGGGCAGAGGGAAAGGGAGTTTGGCCTGGGTACTTGCGTGCGACTGAGAGGAAGAATGGAACCGAGTTGAGACTAGGAGAGAGTGTATAGGATAGGCCAAATCTAACCTACAGCAAACCAAAGCATACATGATGCTTCCCACAGCATTCTGATAAAAAACCATGCTCATGTATGCCTTTTCTTCTTCCTCCTTGAGCCTTTGATCCTTGCTAAGCTTGAAATGAGATGCAAAAGAAGTAGAAACAGATTTTGACATTTCGATGTTGTATCATTTCACCACACTATCAATGTAGGAGCCTTGAGATAACACTAACTCTTGACTCCCCTTCTTCCTCTCAATTTTCATACCAAGAATTTTCCTAGGAGCCCCAAAGTCCTTCATATCAATTTCATCCTTAAGCAATTCCTTCATCCTTTGAATCTCCTTCATGCTTGAGCTAGCCAACAGCATGTCATCAACATAATGAAGTAAATAAATGGCCCTACTTACTTCCTTTGCCTTCAAGTATACACAAGCATCATGTCTACTCTTTTTGAAGCCAACATTATGCATGAAGGTGTCAAACCTTTGATACCACATCCTCAGAGATTGTTTCAATTCATATAGGGAACGCATTAGCAAGCAAACCAAGCTTTCCTTCCCAATTTCAGCAAACCCTTCCGATTGTTCCATATAGATAGTCTCCTCCTATTCTCCATGTAAGAATGCGGTTTTGACATCCAGTTGCTCAAGAGTCATGTCCATTTGGACAACCAAAGAAATGAGCACACGAATTGATGTGTGCCTTACAACTGGTGAGAATATTTCTTCGTAGGCCACCCCCTTTTGTTGTGTGAACCCCTTGCTACAAGCCTAGCCTTATAACTAGGTTTATCTTCAACACCAACCCCTTTCTTTCTTTTGAATAGCCACCTACAAGTGACTAGCTTCTTATCTCTTGGCTTCTCCACCAAGTCTCAAGTGTGATTCTTCTTTAAAGAGGTCATCTCCTCTTCCATAGCAAGCTGCCATTCACTTCTCTCCTCACACCTTATTGCCTCCTTGTATGAGGTTGGTTCATCACATTACATAGAATCAGCTAAGAGAGCGTAAGAAATCACATCAGCAAATCCATACCTTTGAGGAGCCTTGGTTACACGCTAAGGTTTGTCCCTAGCCAGCCCATAACTCCTTTGCAACTCCTCAATGGATTTCTCCTTGTTTTATTCATTTTCAGCAGCAACAACACCTTCAAGAATGTTGTCCAACACTTCTATTTCTACATGATGTTGTTGTCCTGAACTAGAACCAACCCCTGGACACCTTCCAATAGCTGTAGGAACTTCTGTTTCATCCATAGGAACCGGCTGAACCCTTTTAGGAACAAGATTAGCCATCTCATGTTCATTAAAAGTGACATCCCTAGTGATTATGCACCTAGGATGTTCTAGTTCCAAGCACCAAAGTCTATAGTCCTTCACATTTTCAGGATAGCCTATGAAAATGCATGTGATAGCCCTTGGTTCCAACTTACCTTGCTTGATGTGAGCATATGCTATACATCCAAACACCCTCAACTCCTTCAAAATGCTAGTTGTTCACTCCACATCTCTTGAGGAGTGTTGAAATCAATTGCACTTGAAGGACACCTATTGATAAGGAATACAGTCGTGCTAACCGCCTCTGCCCAAAATGACTTAGGAAGCCTTGTATTGTCCAATATACACCTCACCCTCTCCATAATAGTCTTATTGAACCTTTCAGCCAACCCATTCTGTTGAGGGGTGTATCTCACAGTTAGGTGTCTTGCTATGCCATGCACCTTGCAAAACTCCTTGAACTCATCGAAACAAAACTCCAATCCATTATCAATTCTAAGCTTTTTAATTTTCTTCCCTACTTGATTCTCCACAAGAACCTTCCATTCCTTAAACTTATCCAAGGCTTCATTCTTGCCTTTTAAAAAGAAAACCAAAAGCTTTCTAGAAAAATCATCAATTAGAGAAAGAAAGTACCTTGCTCCTCCATAAGACTCATGCTTGGTTGGCCCCCACAAATCAACATGTACATAATCCAATGCTCTCTTAGAATCATGCTTGCATTTGTGATGCATGCAAATTTTAGTTTTTTTTAGTTTTATTGTAATATAAATATTATATTTAATTTTTGTTTTTATTTTGCTACCCTATGATGGAAGGCAACCAATGATCATGAGTAGGTAGTGCTTTGGACATGTTTTACTTTGGGTTTGCTAGCTTCTTTGGTGCCTTGGCTCTTGGGCTGATGTGGGCTTCTCGGTTTGGGCTTGGCTATTCGGGTTTTGCTGCTTTGTTGGGAGCTGCTATGCTTTCAGCTCATTATTGTTGAGCTGCTGCTTCTTAATCAGCTCATTATTACTTGTAGTTCATCTTCTTTTTAGCTCATTAACGGGAGTGGTCCTGGTTCTTTCCCCCCTCTCTATTGGCCTTTCAGTTCCTCCGCTTGGCTCTTGTCCCGTGGCTGACTTTTCCTGTACCCCGTGGCTGCCCCTTCCTATCCCCCGTGTGGCCCCTTCGGGTGCTACTCCTGGAGCCGCTTGCTGGCCTTCTGTTTCCCCTTTCCTGATTGGTTCGGCTGGAGGGGTTTGGGCTGTTTGGCTGCCTCTTTTCACCTATATATATGTGATGTTTTGAAGCATTTGGGGGTTGTTGTTTGCTGAGCAAGATTCTCTAAAAACCTGAGGGTTTCTTCTTGGAAAAGCTTGCGAGCTTGTTCCATTTCTCTTCTCCTCTCTTCGATTTCGTCTTGGGCTTCTTACCTACTTCTCTCCACAAGTTTCCACTCCACTTGTATCTTTCTTCTCAAGTTATTGGAGGTGTTGGTTGGTCAGTTTGGTAGCATTTGCCAAAGGAGATTTGTGGTGGATGTTGGCCCAAGTAGCTATGGTGGACCCTTGGTTTGCAAGTCCTTAAGCACTTCTTTTATTTTACCTACTATTTCGTTGCATGTGAGGTGACTGCTAGTCGGTTGTTCTGAGGGTAGCTTTTTATTTTTAATTTGGTTTTCGTTTTCGTCTAACTTTCGTTTGTTTGTAGGTTTGTTTGATGTTGGCTTTCTAAATTTTGAATCGAGAAAAGTTCTACTAGCCATTGTGTTCTCCCTTTTGGTTTTTCTATCTAGTTGTCTGCATCAATTTGAAAATTTCAACCTCGTTGATTTGCCAACTATACAATGCTCACAAAAGTCAATCTGCTTGGGCTTCAAACTTCCAAATGCTCCTTGCTTGTGCAACTCCATTCCTGTTTGGCTAACATGTCCCAACCTCTGGTGCCATAACATAGTCTCATCCACTTGAGAACTCACCAAGCTAGCTTGTCCACCAATCATTGTTTTTCCTTGCAATGTGTATATACCATTCATCCTCACACCTTTGAATATAACAAGTGAACCCTTGCACACCTTGAGACTTCCTCCATCGCACTTAAATGAGTAGCCATTTTTGTCACATTCTCCCAAAAAATTAGATTTTTTAAAGTTCAGGTACATATCTCGTTTGCTTGAGAATCCTCTCCAATCTATCATGGAGCTTCAACCAAATGCTTCCTTGCCCTTGGATCTTGCATGATTTGTTTTTCCTTAAGAACACCAAACCTTCTCTTCCAACTCTTCAAACCACCCACGATTTGGAAATATGTGGTAAGAGTACACGGAATCAAGTATACACTCCTTGCTAGGCTCGATATTTGAGGTTACAAGCGCACCTAAACTTTGATACCCTTCCTCCACACATGAGGCATCTCCACTACTCCTTAATTTGTTCTTCAATTCTAGGCATTGCCATTTGAAGTAGCCTTCTTTGTGACAAAAGAAGCACTTCACCTTGCATTTAGACTTGGATCTAGCATGGTTCTTAGCTTTGGACTCTCACATCTTGGGTCTACCTCTCACGGCAAGGGCATCAATCACCCCTTCATGCTTCACCTCAACCTCCTTTTGAATCTCCTTGGAGTTGAGTGCGGCCTTGACTTCGACCATAGCAAGAGTCTCCTTCCTATACAACAAGGTGTCCACAAAATACTCAAACCTAGAAGGTAATGAGCTTAGTAGAATGATAGTTTGATCTTCATCTTCAATCTTCACTCATATGCTTTTCAAATCAAAAATAATCCGGTTGAATTCATCCTAGTGTTTATTCAAGGGCTTGGAATCATCCATTAGTAAGGTGTACAACATCTTCTTGAGATAAAGCCTATTGGCTAGAGAGCTTTTGAGATATAGAGATCTCAATTTTTGCCCAAATCTTTATAGTCGTTCCTTCATCAGCAACCTCCCTTGGAACTCTTAGGCACAAAAAGATTCCACTATGTGCCTTATTAAGCACATTCCTGTTCAATCTTTCTTCTATCCTCAAGATCTCTTCCTCCGATAGAGCTGCATCAAGACCTTGATGGACTAGAAGAGCCCTCATCTTCAACCTCCATAGGCTAAAATCATTAAGACCTGCGCATTTCTCAATTTCAAGCTTTTCCATAGACATCTTTCCTTCAAGAATGTTGTTGTCCAGAGAAAACAACCCGATTGTTGTCCAAAGAAAAACAGTCCAGTTGTTGTCCACAGAAAATAGCCCAAAAAAATCTTATACCATCGATCACCTGTTTCTACTCCACCTCTCGTCCACAAAGAACAGTGTAAAAAGCTTCCACCGTCGGCCACCTTCTCATCCACCTCCTGTCCACAAAAAACAGCCAAGAAACTCCACCTCTTGGATGGAATTTTCTTTTCTTGATTTCAAGAAACACCTTCTTTTTTCCTCTTGATCTTTCTTGGCCAAGCTCTGAGACCAATTGTTGAAAAACCATGGAGGAAGAGAGATCTTGAAATCCTAGCTTCTTCTCCTCCAGCCGACCCCCCTTCTTTAGGGCCACCTCCACCACAGGTCACCTTCCCTGCTTGGACTGAGAGCCACCAACTCTCTGATTGCCTGCTTGGACCGTGAGCCACTAGCTTCTGGTTGCCTGTTTGGACCGAGAGCCACCAGCTTCTAGTTGCCTAACCGGACCGAGAGCCACCAGCTTATGGTTGCTTCCACCCAGAGAGAGAAAGGGGGGGGGGGGATAGAGGGGGAGGAGAGAGGAGAACTCACAGTTTTGGAAGAAAAGGAATAATACAAGTCATCCCTATTTATACTAAACAACCCAAAGGGGCAAAAGGTAAAATAGCCTAAAACAAAGACAGTAAAAACAAAATTAATATTTCAAATAATAACCAACATCTAACAAACTTAAAATGTTAATTTGCTTTAACAAGTCTGAAGAAGCATAAAGCGTAAATCACAAGAACTTCAATAAATCCGACTATGCATAAAGCACGAAACTAAATAAGTAATCCCAAAATTCGTACAAAGCTCAAAGCTGAACCCAAAGAATTTTGTTGTTAATAGGATGGTTACAAAAAAAGCATCAAACCGACAACTCTTAGCATCAACCAAACATAAGCCCAAGGGCCAAGTCAGTGACACGCATCATTCATCAAGCCCGCAAAAGCAAAAAGTATAATTCCTGATAGGTCAACAAAGATAATTAAGGCTAATTCCTTCAGCATGTCTATTAAAACACAAAGCTAACATAGAAGGAATTTCAAATCCAAAAACTATAAAAATGAGACACTTATCAAATCCGCAAAACACAAAGCTAGGATCGAAGGGATTTACAAAATTTCAAATCTTTCAAACGAATATAATGTTATTAAGTCCATCAAGCACTAAGCATTGAGTCGATGATAACCTCCATCGGCTCAACAAGTTATTGCAGCCAAGTCAAAGAAATTCAAATCCAACACTAAACCTTAGAATTACTTGCTTCTACGCAAATGTAAGCACTAAAATTTGAAAAGTTCTACAAACCCAAAATGAAAGGTTAACTAAAGATGAATTTATAGTGATGAATCCCTAATTGTGAAAGTTCGATTCACTTTTTGTATCAACATCCATGAATACCTCGAAGGATCTGCTAAGAAGAACTCTCAACATGACACCCAAACAAACATTGGGATATCCATAGTGTTAACCAATTTGCAATAAATATATTTCACTATAAGCGTGCACTATATTTGTTGGAGATATTTGTTGACATTCGTATATGCTTGCAACCGATTCGAGCAAACATGACAATAACTCTGGCCAACTAATGTGACATCACACAAATCAGCTTAGAAATGCCAGTTGAAGTCACTCAAATGACTCCAGAATATCCAAAATACTGAAGAAAACACCTCTCATGATCAATTCAATCAATCAAAATGAAAACGTCAAACAACAGACATGATGTTATGAAAAAGTTGCCTAAATGTCGCATGTTCAAAAAATGGACTGCGTCGACCCCTTTGAAACAAAAGAACTTCTGTATTCAGTAAGTCTAAAAAATCTATAATTTCGCAGCATTTAGTTTAGGCAAAGACTAGTCTCCGTTGATGTAAAGCCAAAAACATACTATTTGCTCAAAATAAATTTAGAAGTCATTATAATATATATTTTTGCAAGAAAATTAAGAATGAATAAAAACCATGCATCAATTTAAGATTCACGTTGTAAGAAAAAAATTAACATTTAGTAAATTTAACAAAATATTAATCTAGCATGCAAGATCAATCACAAAGTATATAACAAAAAAGAACAAGGATATATTTCACTAATTAGATGATACAAGCCTCGTATTGGTTTAAGGAGAAGAAGTTCTTGTCAAGATGTGCACCGCAGTTGAAGAATTTGCATACAACCAACACATTCAAGTTTTAGGGGAAATAGAAATTTTATTCAATAACCTATTCAATAGTACATGCCTCAAGGATCCTCCTTGCTTCTCGGAATACCTCAAAATCTGGTTAGAACTACAAATTGCAATTCAACAAATAATCGCTACAGTCACAAGATCCTTTAGGGAAAGCAAGAAATAAATAAGCCAAAGTTAGAAAGCAGCACGAAGAAGGAAACCCTAGCAAAGACTGACAATCCCATGTCTAGTAAAATCTGGCCAATGAGAGGATGGTAAATAGGGAAGGAAAATCCAGAACGTGTGAATAGTATCAATTATCAATGGGCCCAGCCATGATCATGAAAATAGAGGGTTGTGTCAACTCAACACTCCTTGGATTCCTTGTACTTGTACAAGGAATCCAAGGAGTGTTGAGTTGACACAACACGTAGTGGTAAATCAAACTCACCAAGGTAATAAAAATATTAGATGACATATCATGTTGTTATAGACACCAACATTATAGGAAGGAATGCATCAAATATTGAAATTAAGAAAAACAATTAAAGCATCAACTTAGAATAACCAAGTGCGAGTCTTAATGCTTACATCTTGCACTTTTGACAAATAAAAACCTTTAATTTCCATCATGTAATGTTTGCATCTACTACAGGAGTCTTGAGACATTTCTTCCATAAGTTCCTACTGAACATGAGATTGAGTGGATCATGACCGACTAGTGTTCACACCTAAAATTTCAAATATGTGAGATGAAAATCACCCTTAAAAATTATGTCATTTTTCATACATCCTAAAAACGATCAAAATTATTTTAATAAAATTCTACGTTTCATTTCAATCATTTTGATAGATAGAAATATACATAAATAATTTAGTAATATTTGTAGATTAATCTAGCCACTAAATAATTTTCTTAAGGTTTTCATTTTAATATTACTGCAGCAAACAATTGTCCTGTAGCAAATCTGCCGAATTCAATTTTTTACAGCACATGTGATGGTCTGAGAGGGTTCCAGAAGCATATCTAATTAACTTAAATCACTATTATTTTTATATTAATAATTAAATATAAAGCCTTATCCCTATCCCCGAACCCTCCATATCCATTTCTCGGTAACTTTGGCTGAGGGTGGAAAAAAAAGGGGCTCAGGTAAGCCCGAACGGAGAAGAAAATGAGAAGAATAAGAAGAATGTGGCAAAAAGAGAAGAAAAAAGAAAGAAGAAGAGAAAAAGAAAAGGAGAAGAAGAATAATACGAAAAAAGAAAAGAGGAGAATAAGAGAATTTGGGGGTCTAGCGGAGAATTCTATTGGTAATATTTTCAACTATAGATTTCGAGTGACGGGATTGAAGGCTTCAATAGGGAGGAATCTTTTTGAGATAAAAACATCATTTAAAGTTATTTTGTGTAAATTGAGTTATTGTTTTAGGAACTTGAATTAAATTGAGAAAATCATTATTTTTAGATTTTTTACCAAAGGACATGCTTCAAGAAATAGAAATAAGGAAATTAGTTCCGAGGAAGATCTTATAGTTCAAGTGAGATGCTCAATCTCTAATTGAGGGAGCAAACTATTCTTAGGCTTCATATTTGTTAATTCCTATCATTCCATTGAATTACCATGCATGCAAGCAGATATTTATTCATATTAAGCATAAATATTATGATATTATCAAGTCTAACGCATTTATATAGAACCACATGTTTAAATAAATTAAAACATTTCTAATCAACTCAATTCATAACTTTGCTTCAACTAATATAATATTTTGAGTAAATAGATATTGACCTTTACATGTCATGTTTGTCTTTAACGCATGATTGATAATATGTGAATATCAATGCTAAGCAATTTTAAATGTCGATGATGATGATATTAAATAAAAATAAGTCAATGATATATAATGTCATGTGAGATATGTTAGATTGTCCAAATTTTATCAGAGATTGTTAGAGCCAACGGGCTCGTGACAACCAATAAGATTAATATACGAAAACTTACATACATTATATAACTTACTAAAAAATTAATTAACAATAATGAAATTTTTAAAAAAAAGTGGGAGTAATTTTATACAAGTAATTGATAAGTAGAGTAAACTTGATTTAACATTTGATAGGTATAATTCATTTTCTTACAAATACTAATACTCCTTGCTTAAAAATAAGCCTTTTATTTATTTAAGTATCAAAGTCAGTTTTTATTTAAGATTTAATATTATACTAAGCTATCTTTATCTATAATTAGAAATGCTCATGTTAGTTCAAAAGGCTAGCATGCATATTTTTTTTCTTGCATGTTTGAACCTTATAATAGAATTGTTTACACAGCTAGCGTTTAGATCATTAGATATTATGATGACTATTTTTCAGGAAAGGGAAAGGAACAGTTGGGACCACTAACAAATGATTGGGTTTATCTTATACTTAATATCATGAATGAATTTATAGGTTTGGATGTAATAAAAGAAGAAAGATGTATGTAATGTAAATTAAATATCTCTAGTAAGGATTAAGTATAAATGAAGCTTCTTAGAAGCTCTGTAGTTAGTTTGATAATTTAAATTATGCACACTTTTGTATTAATGTTAATGATGGATCTCATGCTTCCGCAATGACTGAGAGTACTAAGAATTAGATGATTATGTAATGTAATGAATGTTATGAAAATTTAGGTAGATAAATTTTCTACTTGATTCTTGTTAGAAAATCAAAAAGGGTGCTTATAGGAAATGTGTGTAACTAGATTGTCTATCTTAATTATGCCTCAAAGTTGATTGGAGGGGGTTAAAATGAGAGTTGTTAACTAGATCACAGTTAAACCTTAAGCAGTCAGAGTTTTTTTTTTTTTTTGTTGTGTGTGTGTGTGTGTCAAAATAGCAGTCGGAGATAATTGGTGCATTGGCATGGACATCCGATTGTTTGGCTATCTCCCAACATTCTGAAGTACCGGGACTTCCACTAACCAACAAAGAGTCGTTCTAGTGCCAAGAGAGCTCATGAAGTCCATCAAATAGATATTTCAGGAACCCATCAAAGGCATTGTACCCTCGCATTTGAGAACCACTGGACAATCAAATGTCATTATCTGGCATCGTTGACATCTTTGTAGTTATTTGTCAAGCTTATTCATGTTATTTGTTTATTTCTTTGAATTATATTGTAAAAAGGCATTTTAAGGAGAAGCTTTCTTTCTTAAGTTCAACTATTAGTTGCTTATTTCCTTTCGAAAATTTTAATGAATGAAATCAGCTTTTGTCGCCTTGTAATTTTAGGATGAAGTTCTTTCCTACATTTAGGTTTTTTATGCTTTCCTCTTCATACAAATGATTCAAATGGATGTAGAAGACAAACAGAAAACCTCAAATGAACTCTGCCACCTTCTTATCTTTTCCCTTATCAAACCTCCCACTAGAATAAACAGACAAATCAAATACATGCAAATTAACGATCACCTAGATGGTGAATAGAAGGTGAGACACCAGTTATTCCAGACTTAAGTGTACAATCTAATTTAAGCCTTTAATAAACGAAGCATGATAAGCTTCTTCAAATTAAAAAATGTGGTGCTCAAGTATTTACCCTCAATGAAGCAAATACTGTAGATATACGTGAAGCGATGTTATGGATACAGGCATTGTGAGCCTGAGAAATTTCTGCATTATCACTGAACAAATCTTCTAGAGCCCTCTCATGGCCAGTAATAAAGCCCTGCATAACACACAACAAAGTATGTATCAGAAAGAACATGATGCGGCGGGAGCCACAGAAGAGGGGGGGCAGACCCAACCAACTGGGCCAGCAAGGGCCTGTCCAACTAATCGAACCAGGAGGAATCCGCGGGGAGGGGGGGGGGGGGCAGTGATTCATTATGTTAGGACGAGGAATAAGGAATGAATTATTTAGGGAAAGATTTCAAATTTTAATTGTTTAGGAAGTTTTCTTAAATCATGTTTAATTGCTTAGAAAGATTTCCTAAATCATATTTAATTGTTTAAGGTTTCCTAAATTATGTTCGATTGTTTAGAAATATTTCTTAAATTATGTTTAATTATTTAGGAAGGTTCTATTTGTGTTACTATAACTAGGGCTATTTAAGGGAGAGTTTATCTAGGAATAAGGGTATGATATTATTGAGTTTATTTTCCTAATGTTTGTTGTGAGTGCCTAGCGGCGTCTAGGATTTGTGGGAGAGTTGATCTATCTCTCAAATATTAGATCAATTGTATCTTGCTTTATTTTGAAGGAGAAATCAGAAAACAGTCATTATCTTTGTGTTCCTATGTTTTTCTTCTCTTTTGCTTATTGTTTTTACTTCCAAGGCACATCAAATTGGTATCAGAGCGAGGCTAAATGACAGCAAAAAAGATAAATGCATTGGAAGGCAAGATGGAACAAATCAAGGCTAGAATGGAGGAATGATATTCCGACGTGAAAGGAAGGCTCTCATCCATAGAGAACCACTTTGAAAACTTAAAAGACATGATGAAGAAGATGATCGAAATGCAGTTTAAAGTCTCACCGGCAATTCCTAGGGTTGAACCAAAGGGAAAGGAAATTCCGGAAGATAATGATGAAGTGGAGAGCATTTTCCCTCGAGGACCACCACCGGGGGCTCTAATGGTGGATGGATCAGGGTATCCCGAAGGAGGGCAGCAAGAAGGGAGGAGGCCGAACCCTTTGGGAGAATACCCAGGCATTGTGAGAGGTGGAACGAAGGAGGTAATGGCTGGGCGAAGCCATGGGGTCCAAATCAGCCAAGGGAGGAAGGGAGAGAATCGCACCATCATTTGCACAAGAGGAACTTGGAGGAAGAAGCCATTGGGGTATGGATGCGAGATCAAGGAAGTTAAAAATGTTGATTTTTGAAAGGGAAGATGCTCAGAGTTGGGTGTATCGGGTGGAGCGTTTTCTATCAATGGGCTCATGGAAGTGGAAAAACTCATGGCGGCAGGGCTATGTTTGGAGGAAAAATCCGTAGCTTGGTTTCAGTGGATGGAGGGTAGGTATCTGATCTATTCATTGGAGGAATTTAAAGAGTGTTTGTTGTAACATTTCCGAGCCATTCGGGAAGGAAACCTCCACGAGCAGTTCTATACTTTAACTCAAGAGGGGACATTCATAGAGTATTGGAAGAAGTTTGAGTAGCTGTCGGGAAGGCTGAGGGAAATTTTTGAGGAAGGGTTGAGAAAGGGAATTTCATGAAGGGGCTAAGGAAAGATATATGAGTAGAGCTCAAGGTGTTGAGACCGCGGGAAATGATGGAGCTTGCTCAGAGGGTAGAAGAAAAATATCAGAGGGAGAAGGCCAGCCGGAGCAACACCATGGGAGGGATTTACGAGAATACCTCTATGACCTTGGCACCGAGGACCCAGATGGTGTCGTTTCAGAGAAAAGTACCGAAAGAGAAAAGCACTAGAGTTCATCATGGGGGTAATTTCAAGTGACTTACAGAAGCGAATGTGCAGGATAGAGAAGCAAAAGGGTTATACTTCATATGTGATGAGAAATTTACATCGAGACATAGATATAAGAATCAAGCCCTTCATGTCTTGCTGGTTTGCGAGGGAAAGGAGGAGATTGTGGACAAGTTAGAGGAGATTATTGAGGAAGCAACGCATTTACATCTGGACGTGGCAAAGGTGTCCCTGAACTCCGTGGTGTGATTGCCTCCAAATCAAACCATGAAGATTAAGGGGCAAAATCGGGGAACAGTTAGTGGTGGTTCTAGTGGATAGTGGGGCTACAAATAACTTCATCTCGAATCGGGTACTTCATCTCGAATCAGGTCGTGGACCCCTTGGGGTTACAGTTGCTGAAGACAAAAGGATGTGGGATGATGATGGGGACGGGTAAGATAGAGAGGAGTCATGGAATATGCAAGGGGTGGTGATGATCTTGCAGGATATTTAGGTGCTGGAAGACTTCCTTCTCCTGGATTTGGGGAGTATGGACGTGATTCTGGGAATATAGTGGCTGCAAACCATTAGGGAAATGAAGATGGACTGGAAATCTCTGACCATAGAGGTTCAAGTAGAGGGGAGGAAGGTAGTGCTTCGAGGGGATGCCAGCTTATGCAAAACCATGATATTACCTTAAATCATGCTAAGGGCAATCCATGACACAGACCTGGGGTACTTGGTGGAGTTACAAAACATAAAGGGGTTTAGGAATAGGAGACAGGGGAAATCCCACTGGGGATCCAGCAAATTCTACAATAGTTTCAAAACATATTTCGACAACCTACCGAGTTACCACCGCCACGAGAGCACGAGCACGCCATCAACCTAAAGGAGGGAACCTCTCCTATAGGAGTCAGGCCATATTGTTACCTCCAGATTCAGAAAGATGAGATCAAGAGGCTAATCAATAAGATGTTGGAAGCAGAAATCATTAGACCTAATGTGAGCCCTTTCTCTAGTCCTACTCTGTTGGTGAAGAAAGACGGCAGCTAGAGGTTTTGTGTGTATTACAAGGCTCTCTAAACAAGGAAACGATATTAGATAAGTTCCCCACTCGAGTGATTGATGAACTCTTGGATGAGTTATTTGGGGCAATAATCTTCTCCAATATTGATTTGACGTTGGGATACCATCAAATCAGGATGTAAGACAACTGATATGCACAAGATGGCCTTTAGAATACATAAGGGGCACTACGAGTTCCTGGTGATGCCCTTCGACCTCATCAATGCCCCTTCCACCTTCCAATCCCTCATTAACCAATTATTCTAGCCGCATATCAGACGATTTGTCTTGGTATTCTTTGATGATATCTTGATATACAACAAGACATAAACAGACCACTGAGAACACTTGAATATAGTATTGGGTACGTTGTGGGAACATCACTTGTTTTGCCAACTGGAAATAGTGCTCGTTCGGATAGTCACGGGTGGAGTATTTAGGACATGTGGTGTCCAGAGAGGGGTGTCAGCTGACCAATCCATGGTTCAGGTCATGGTGGACTGCCCACTTCCTAAGAACTTGAAGGAGTTGCATGTGTTCTTAAAGCTCACTGGTTACTACCGAAAATTTGTAAAGGGATACGGCATCATTACGGGACCTTTGACAGAGCAATTGAAGAAGGATAACTTCAAATGGGGGGAGGAAGTGACATGAGCTTTCCAGGAGTTGAGCTATGATCAGTATACTAATATTAGCACTCCTAGATTTTGGTAGACCATTTGTGGTGGAGACAGATGCGTCAGGTTATAGGCTAGGAGTCGTACTCATGCAAGACTGGAAGCCTATTGCATATTTCAGCCAAAGCAAAGCTCAAGTTAGTGTATGAACAGAAGCTGATGGCGATTGTCTTAGCTATTCAGAAGTGGCGGCCCAATTTGTTGGAGAGACATTTCATAGTTAGGACAGATCAGATGAGTCTAAAATATTCGTTGGAACAGTGGATGGTCACTGAGGATCATCAGAGATGGCTATCCAAGTTGCATGGATATGATTTTGAGATCCAGTACCAACCAGGCTCAAAAAAACAAAGAAGCAGACGTCTTGTCCAGGAGGGTGGAGGAGCTCCAGTTAAAAGCCTTATCAATACCAATGATCGTAGATTGGGAGGTATTGATGGAGAGCGAGCAGAACGAAGGGTTGAGAAAGATCAGGAAAGAGTTGTTGAAGGACCCGAACAGTCACCCTAGTTATGCTCTGAGGGGGGAACAACTAGTCTATCAGGGAAGTTAGATTCCCAAGCTACTGCAGGAGTATCATGGCAGAGCGATACGGAGACATTCAGGAGTGCAGAAGACATACAGCCTGCCATCAACTGAGTTATAATAGGCGGGTATGCATTAGGATGTAGAAGATATGATAGCCAGGTGTGATGTATGCATCAGCAGCATAAGTACTTACCTATGGCACAGGACGTCGGGGGGAGGGGGGGCGTTACTGCAACCATCAGCTTTACCTGAGAAGGTCTGGGACGAAGTGATAATGGACTTCATTAAGGGTTTGCCACGATTGGAGGGATATTTAGTGTTACTTGTGGTGGTAGATCGGCTGGGCAAGTATGCCCATTTTATTCCGCTGAGACATCCCGGCAGTGCTATCTCAGTCGCCACAGTCTTCATTCAAGAGGTAGTGCACCTATATGACATTCCAGAATCTATATTATCGAATAGAGACAAGGTGTTCCTCAGCCATTTTTGAAAGAAGTTATTTGAGATGCAAGGGACAGTCCTGAAAAAGAGCACGGCATATCACCCACAGACGGATGGCCAAACGGAAGTGGTTAACAGGAGGGTGGAAACATACTTGCTTTATTTTTTATCAGACACACCAAAACTATGGGCCAAATGGTTAGCATGGGCATAGTATTAGTATAATACATCTTTTCACACAGCCACGTGAACCACCCCTTTCAGGATTTTGTATGGGAGGGATCCACCCTGTTGCAACTTAGTTTTCATAACTATGTTTTTATATCATGTATGTTTTTGATGATACCAAAATCTTATTATTTGACTATTGTTTCTCCTAACATATATTGAAAATATTGTTTGTGTTGTTTGTGTGTACTAACGTTTCAGGAAAATCATACTCCAGATTGCTAAAGATTTCAAGACAGATTAGATTAGAGTCTATTGTAATCGAAGTTTGTACTTTTTATTTTTCAAAATAAAAAGCACAGACTTCAATTAGATCAAACTTCTTAGGTTTAACAACCTACTTGGACTTTACACACCCCATCTGATACACTACACCAGTGTCTAGTGTAGATCAGCACTTGGAAGAGAGGAACATGATACTAGCAGAACTCAAAGGGAATCTACTGAGAGCTCAACAACTTATGAAAAAGAAGATGAACATAGACAGGAAGTGCAGTTCGAGCCCAGTGATAGAGTTTATTTGAAACTGAGACCATACCGGCAGAAGACACTGGCTAAGAGGAGTAATGAAAAGCTATCCCCGCATAACTTTGGGCCTTATGAGGTGACGGAGCACATTAGGGCAGTAGCTTATCGTGTGAGGTTATCAGCATCATCATCGATACACCCAATATTCCATGTATCACAACTAAGGCATGCTATCAAAAATCACACACCCTCTTCCTCACTATTGGCGCGACATTGACAGAGGACATAGAAGTGATTCTAGAACCCATGGAGGTCGTGGGATTACGGCAAGGGACAACAGGAGCAAAGAAGATCCTAATTCAATGGAATGATCTACCTTATTATGAAGCTACGTGGGAATCTATGAGATGATTAAGAAGATATTTCCATCCTTCCACCTTGAGGACAAGGTGCATTTTTATTTTATTTTATTTTATTTTATTGGGAAAGGGGAGTAATGATATGATGGGAGCCGCAGGAGAGGGAGGGCGGACCCAACCGACCGGACTAGCAAGGGCTGAGCCAGCTAGAACTGGACCAGGAGGAATCAAGGGGGGATTCTGGCCGCTTGTGAGGCCCAACAAAGCTATGATTCATTATGTTAGGAGGAGAAATAAGGAAGGAATTATTTAGAGAAAGATTTATAATTTTAATTATTTAGAAAGGTTTTCTAAATCATGATTAATTATTTAGGAAGATTTCTTAAATCATGTTTATTGTTTAGGAAGGTTTCCTAAATCATGTTTATTGTTTAGGAAGGTTTCCTAAATCATATTTAATTATTTATGAAGGTTTCTAAATTATCTTTAATTGTTTAGGAAGGCTCTATTTGTGTTACTATGGCTAAGTCTATTTAAGGGGGAGTTCGTCTAGAGTTTAGGGTATGATATTACTGAGTTTATTTTCCTGGTGTTTGTTGTGAGTTCCTAGTGGCGTCAACGGTTTGTGGGAGAGCTGATCTACCTCTCAAATGTAGATCAATTGTATCTTGCTCTATTTTGAAGGAGAAATCATAAAACAGTCATTATCTTTGTGATCCTACGCTTTTTTTTCTTTTTTGTTAGCCGTTTTTACTTCCAAGGCACATCGAAATGTTGGGAATCTACATTAGAGAGGAATATGATTTCTTGATCTAAACCAACTGCACCAGTGTAATATGCACAAACAACCGACAGAAGGGACCTAGAGAGCAAGCACACAAAGTGGGGAAAAAGAAGAAATACTGAGGATGAATACCTGACCATCAATGGCGATATATTCCAAGTTCATCTGCAAGAATTCATTAAATAAATAAAGTAAAACATGCCAAGCAATAAATAATTAAATAGGCAAAATAGGTTTAAATGTTAATTATAATATTGAAAAAATCTTAACCTCACTCAATGCAGCTATGCGAGCTAATGCACTTCCATCACTTTTGATGTGATTGACAAGTTCTTTAGAAATAGGGGAACTGAAAAAAACATATGCTCTGAAACAGAAAAATAATCAAATTTCAACTGGTAATTCTTTTTTGGAAATGAGCATCACTTCGAGCATACAATTAACATCACATTGAAAGTAAACTTGAATGTACCTTTCATATAAAGGTGATCTCCCTGATATATCAGACATGAATATAGTTACACTGCAAGAGAAATTGGATTTAAGGTCAGAACTGCAGTATCCGTAGATAATAACTTTTTTTTCAGGAGTCAAACCCTAGACCGTCACAGTGAAGGTAAGGAGCAATACCACTGGGCTACGTGCCTAGTGGACTAGCACTAGCATTCTTTGCATTCCAATAACTATGATCATAGAGTGTAGAAGACTTGAAGCGCAATAGAAATGGAAATATAGAAATTACACATATGCTTTCAAGAATTTAAGCATTGAACAAATTGTTTCATTATGTCAACATTACGTAACAAAAGAACGAAAATCAAGTTAATACTCTCCAGTTCACTCCACGGAAATCTACCTCATTCAGACGCCCATATCAAAAGAGGATAATTCTTCTGAATATTCTCTGAGGCCTTTGCTTCTGAACATTTAAATATATTGTGATATGCATTTAGATAAAGACTCAGTCTTATCAAATAGTTTATCTTGCATGATTTGATTGGTTGTTTTGCTAATTTGGATAGCTCAAGTAAGTTTCTAGTCTGCTTATCATTTTAACAATAAATAGCCCTTTGAATTTGCTATTAGGTATCAATGAATGAAAATATCTTTTTTCCTCAAGTCATCTAACATCCTTTCTCCCTCCCTACCAAGCTGCTACCATTCTAAGGTACAGTAAACTGCCAGCCACCATTTCCTTCTCTCGGTTTTGCCACCAGGTTCGGCCGGCAAAAAGAAATCAGCACCTTGCACTATGGCCACCGTCTGGATTCATACAGAGATGTTAACAAGGCTTGTTACTGCTATTTATTGTTGTTTTAGTAATCAATAGTGATTTCAGATTCTCAAGCTGAGAAAAAATAAGGTATGGCAACCAACAAAAGAAGAAAAGTTTGCCCATGCTTCTATGATTGATAATACTCTCTTAGTAAATTCTTTGTGCATACAATGTTTTAAGTTTCATCCTTTGCATCAATTAAAAATCCTTTCGGGATAACCAAATCGTATTCTCACTTGGATTTTTTTTTGATTAATTGTGTTTCTATACATTAAAAACTCGTGTGGCAATCCCATCTATTGAGAAGCCTAGAACTTTTTTATCATAATTAGGCATGATAGATCCCAAGCTGTGGATAATATGAGGAATTTTCAATATGGTGAGATAAAACCTGACACCAAGAACATGGTGAGACTAGAGAGCCTTTGGCCGTACAAGGGAAACTCATAACTTCTTCCATGTAAGATAGAAAGATTAGGCTTGAAACAATCACTACAGGAAAGTTGATAATTTGCAGTGGATTTGTGGCGGACTTTGTGACAAAATTTTATCTCTGAAATTGTGATGGATTTACGTCGAAAATTTCGGTCGAATTATTTGTAACGGATTTGCGGCAGCAAATCCGCCGCAAATCCGATGCAAACGACCTTATCTAAACCGGATGACTGGGTCATTTCTTTCATTCGCTCGTCTCGTTCTGTACCTCCTTCGACGACCCCCTACCTCCTTTAAAGACATTCCTTCTTAGCATCCGAAGTCATACTTCCTCGCCGTTCAGAGCTCTCGGCGCCTTCGACGACGTTCCTTGCTATAGCATCTCCAAAGTCCTCGCCATTTAAAGCTCTTGGCTCCTTCGACGATGTTCCCCCCTCCTTCGACGACGTTCCTTCCTGTAGAATTCGAAGTTGCACTTCCTCGCCGCTTAGAGCCATCTCCCCTCTCACCACAATTGTCTCGCCTCCTTCGATGACGTTCCTTCCTGTTGCCTCATTCGACAACGTTCCTTCCTATCCGAAGTATGCTTGCTCATTGAGAAGGTATCCATCTTTCTTCATAGTGATAATGGAATAGATAGAAATATTATTAGCAGAATTCATGTTGTATAGTTGTAGTGGAGGAATGCATTGGGCTTATTGTAAGATAGAAAAATTTCCCTCAAACATAATATTAAGTTAAGTGTTGCAGAGATGAGGATCCTTAGGCGGATGTGTGGCTTTACTATAGAGATAAAATGCAAAATGAGTATATATGTGAAAAGGTTGGAGTAGCTTCACTAGCAAATAAGATTAGAGATAATCACCTTAGAAGGTTTGGTCACATGAAATGTCGACTTTCCAATGGCCCGATTATGAGAGAAGATGTATTAGATTTGGCCTATATTAAAAAAAGATAATGGTATACCTAAAAAGACTTGATTAGAAAGTATTAGAATTAAAGAACTTTATTTTATTAGATGTAAATAAGAATTTGACTCTTAACATAATACAATGGAGAAAAAGAATTCGTTTAGCCTCAACAAATAGTAGGACAAAGGCTTGGTGTTGTTATTATTGTTGTTGTTTGCAAATAAAGAAATTATTGAGGGCTTAAATTGATGTAGAATTCATGTTGGATAGTTAAAGTGGAGGGATGCATCGAACTTATTGTGTGATAGAAAAGTTCCCCTCAAACTTAAGGGAAAATTCTAAAAAATGGTGGTGAGACTTGCAATGCGTTATTATGGTGTACAATGTTGGCCATTAGAAGAGAAGCATAATATTAATCTAAGTGTTGCAGAGATGAGGATGCTTAAGTGGATGAGTGGCTTCACTCTTAGAGATAGGATACGAAATGAGCATATACGTGAAAAGGTTAGAGTAGCTCCAGTGGAAGATAAGACTAGAGAGAGTCGCCTTAGATGGTTTGGCCACATAAAACAGCGACCTTCCGATGACTCGGTTGGGAAACTAGACATGTTAGTGTGTTGCACTAATTGACACACACTCTTCTATTACCAAATATAAAATGTGTAAATGAGGCACACAACTATCCATGCAAACTCCTAAAATCATCATTATTACACATAATTTATTTTTTTTTTAAATTGATACAAATCTGATTGTTTGATTGTAGGAATTTATAACCCAAGTGTGTTATGGATATTCAAAATAATAGAAGTTGGATGTATAACCAAATGTTGCCTGGACCCAAGACATTAACAGATGAATTTCTGAACGGAATGAATTATTTCATTCAGGCAAGCTGCCAATTATCTTCCTTTATATCAAAGGAACAGTTTCAATATCCATGTTCCAACATAGTTAAGGAAGACAAAGTTAAAACGTTTGAGGATTTGATTTATGATGCAACTATGCCACAATTTCAATAATATACAGTAGAATCCCCGAATAAGGAGGCACAAAACTTCTATGATTTGTTGCACGTTGTGCAACAACCAATTTGGAATGGGTGCACTACTCACTTAGAGTTATATGTTGTTGTGAATATGTTAAGTATAAAGACAAAATACAATGTACCCAAAGAATGCTTTAATAAATTCACTGGCCTACTTAAGGAGACCAACCCGACAAATAATATGATTCCAACAAATTTATACTAGACTAAAAAATTAGTTTCCAAACTTAGTTTGATAGCTATAAAAGTAGATTTTTGTGTTAATGAATGCATGTTGTACTACAAGGAGAATTTGTCAGAGATTATATGTCATAATTGTAATGCACTAAGGTTTCAACCAAATTCTGAGGAAAAAAAAAAGCAAAAGGATGTGCCAATCAGTCGATTGTTCTACTTATCCATCATTCCCAGCTTGCAACGTTTATATGCATCTATGAGCTATGCTGCACATATAAGAAGGCATAAGGAACACAGCTCACAAGTAGGTGTTCTAACACATCCGTCAAAAGCAAAAGCCTGGAAACACTTTGACCGTACACATCATACCTTCATCGGAAAACCAAGGAATGTAAGATTAGGTTTATGTGCAGATAGTTTTACTCTAAATAGCCAATCTTTCTCACCTTACTCATACTGGCTCGTGATACTCACCCCCTACAATCTTCCTCCAAAGTTATGTATGAATACACATTATATGTTTCTGACACTTATCATTCCAGGCCCACACAATCCAAAGGCAAAGATAGATGTGTTCTTGCAGCATTTAATCAATGACTTAAATTTATTGTGGAATGAAGGAGTTACTACATATGATATCTCCACTAAACAATATTTTACATTGAGGTCATTGTTATTTTATATAGGCTGTGCTCCATAGTGCTTGGGGCAGCCCATATTTTTGTGGGCACTAAAAATTCGGCCCTGGCCTCCGCCCTCTTTGCTTTCTTTGGGGGAGTTTTAAAAGAATTAAGTTCCGAGGTAAATTTTGGAAGGCAGATGGGTTTGTAAATAAGATACTACCCAGAGATTTCGTCCTCATTTTGTGAGGACTTTATAATCTGAGTTCTGGTTTCCTATAGGCGCAAGCCCCTATAGTTAATTACCCCTCTCCATCACGAGAACTTTCGATTAAGGCTAGTCGTCAATCAGATACGTACAAATACATGAGTCTGGCATATAGTAGCAGCATGGGTCGAAGTATTTGAGAATTTTATATTTAAAATAGAAATTTCCACCATCTTTCACTTAAAGCGGATGGTGGGGGAATGGATGATGGACCCGATCAAGATCCCATGGTTCCGTCGTCTCGGGCCATCGTAGTCCCTAGTCTACTTAGTCAGAGGAGGTAGTCGACCCAACCTGACAGAAGGATCCTTGTCGGCAGCCATGGGTTGCTTCGTCCAAGGGTACCTTGTAGACCTTGGGTGGGTGTTTGACTAAGGGGACAAATTTGAATCCACCTTAGCTAACAGAGGGCTTTGTGCCCTATCGATCATATCTATTGATTCATATCTCAAGGATTTGATGTCAATAAGGAACGTATTAGCTCTGGCCATAACCGTTATCTCGTGGTGCCATTTGGCGGCAAAACCACTCGGTTCAAAGGGCCCCGGGTCATAACCGTTTATCCTGCAGTGCCATTTGACGGTGAAACTGCCGGTTAGAGGACACGTACCACGTCCTTACTGGCAGGAGATTGTTTGAAAATGGATCCTACTGATATTTTCGACCAAGCATTAGCTCTATGTGAGCTGAAGTATTTTTCAATTTGTCCACCTCGGCAAACTGTAGCGGAGGGTGGATGGATTATGCTTTGAGTGATTAATGAGTATGTTTCAATTATATATATATATCTATATATATTTTTTTTTTTTGAATTTTGGGATTGTTTGGAGTTTTGGGGTTTTGTGGGAGTTTGAAGGCATTTGAGAATGTAAGAGATATTTTGAGTATTTGGAAACCCTTCCGGTTGAGATTAACGTTCAACACGGCCATCATCGGGGTGGAATGGGGTCATTTGTATTTATGGGTTGAACCTTGTCAACTCTATCGGGCTGTCGATAGAGGATCAGGTTT
Source organism: Dendrobium chrysotoxum (assembly GCA_019925795.1). Lineage (NCBI taxonomy): Eukaryota > Viridiplantae > Streptophyta > Magnoliopsida > Asparagales > Orchidaceae > Dendrobium > Dendrobium chrysotoxum. The sequence continues at coordinate 34,579,990 of CM034304.1, forward strand.
CATAGGCTTTATGCCTTGGTAAGTAAATTCTCTTGATTATAGGCCTTGAAGGCCTAATATGAACGTATAAAATAAATATCCCGGTCGACCTCACGACCTCATATTTATTTAATGGTTCGAGCCTTGTCGACTCCTACCTACCCGTATAGGAGGATCGGGCTCGAACTTGAATTCACTTGTTGACCCGCGCAGCATCCCTGGACGTCATGTGTATTCCGATAACACGCTCTCCAAGGCCCATGTGGGTGTTTGGGGGCATTTTATATTTATTTGACGAACCTTGTTGACTCTTATTTACTTGCTTTAGGAGGATCGAGTTTCAAATTTATGGACCCGCGCAGCATCCCTAAACGTCACATGTCTTCTTATAACACGCTCGCCGGGGCTCATGCGGGTTGTCTGATTGCACGTGTCCCTTCTTGTGTACCTATGTGTATACAAATTAAAGTGCACGTGCGGGGGACATTTTAGACATTTGATGCTACTCGTTGTGTAAGAAAACCCTCGTTCGAATGCAGCATTCGATTTGGAAGTTCGTAGACGCCTTCTGTCTGCTTGTACGAGTGTTGCAGATCCGGTGGCGTATGGTAGTAGCTTCTTGACTGAGTTGTTCGCTGCTTTACACAGGTAGACTGTCGTGCACTACTTGCTCTCTGCAGGTGGATCTTAGTGCACTAACGAATCTCCTGCTTTTACTCGTAGATTGCATCTAGTGCGTATGACGGATTTTCTATAGCAGCTCTTAGGAGACACTCTTTTTCAGTGATTTGGCGCGATGTGCATACTTTAATTAGGAGTCGTATAACTCGTGACACATAATAGTACGCTATTTTGTTTCTTTTTGGAGACAAATGTTCACGAGATGTACGAGCCACCTAACTTTGACAACTGACGCACATGCTAGCTAAAGCACTTGTGACTTACAATATGACGGACGATTCCCACTTTATTATGAAGCATTTTAATCAGAATAATTACCGAGGATATGTGAGGATTCCTATGTGTTTACAATTAATGTAAATGTATTTCGTAGGAAAGGTAAATAATTTTTTTTTACTTTTACCCCTCTCCTTATAGGATAATTACTGCTCGTATTCAGGTGTACTTACGCTCGTATTTTAACTGTTGGTAAATACTCGAGGAATCCAAAGCTGGAATCTCGAAACAGCATCTTAGGATCCTAATCTGGTGTGGCCCGCAGGTGTACCTTCCTTGTTTTCTAGCAAGGCGATCCTAGGTTGGCGGAGCCCACAGGTGTACCTTCCCTGTCCTTTAGCAAAGGGATCCTAAGTGGTGGGGCCCACAAATAATCTGAATTCCCTATTATAAATAGAAGGGGAGCTTAGTTCATTTCTTCACATTTCATTCCCCTACAAAAAGTGTTGTTGAGAAGTATAGGTGGGTGTAAGTCTAGAGCTAGGAGGAAGAAATTCGGTTCCTACCCGTTGGCGAACAACCAATTTCCCTACAAGTTCGGTGTAAGTTGTATTCGGTTATGATTTGAATTTCATTCATCTTTAATTTTTAGTGTCAAGAGCTTCGGGTGTCGTGTATTTTATTTTTTGTTGACTTAGAACTTTAGGTGGATTTTAATTTCTTTAAAATTTTTTAAGTCTTGGATCTTGTTGAAATTTTTGGCAGCACTCCGACGTCGTCCCCGGGTAGGGGGCGTCTAGGGGTGTCAATTTCGGGTCACGGGTCGGGTTCGGGTCGAATCCGGAATGACCCGCGTTCAAACGGGTCGACCCTAACCCGACCCGGGTAGGAAAACGGGTCGGAAATCCGAACCCGAACCCGACCCGGCGGGTTGCCGGGTTGACCCGACCCGACACGGGACGGCGGAGCGGCTAGCTGCAGCGGGCGAGCGAACGCCGGCCGGTGCGCGCGGGGAGGACGCGCGGGCGAGCAGGCAGCCGCGCGGGCGAGCGGGCAGCCGCGCGGTCGAGCGGGCAGCCAGTGGGGCAGCGCGGGCACGCGGGCTGGGCCGCTGGGGCAGCGCGGGCACGCGGGCTGGGCCGCTGGGGCAGCGCGGGCACGCGGGCTGGGCTGCTGGGGCAGCGCGGGCACGCGGGCAGGGTCGCGCGGTCGGGCGGGCAGCGGCAGCGGGCAGCGGGCAGCGCGGGCGTGGGCGGTGGGAAAATTTAAAATTTCGTTTTTTTTTTAAATTAAACGGGTCATTCGGGTGACCCGGCAACCCGCCGGGTCAACCCGAACCCGACCCGTTTTTCAAACGGGTCGATTTTTGCAACCCGAACCCGATCAAACCCGAAAATTCCGGGTCGGGTTCGAGTCGGGTTTTCGTGTCGTGTCAAAAGTTGACACCCCTAGGGGCGTCATCGGAAGTGTAAAGCCTCCCGCCTACCAAAAAAGGCAGTCACGATAGGTGTCAAGTGACACCGCGGCTGTAGTCTCATTCCCCGCTCGCTAAGAAAAGCGGTCACGGGGTCTTCAAGCATTTTACACATTTTCCTGCCTGCTAATGAAAACAATCACGGGTACTTAATTTTCTTTTCATACAAATTTCCTCGCTTGCTCATGCATACGAATTTTCCCGCCTGCTAAGAAAAACAGTCACGAGTACTTATTTCATGCATACGAATTTCCCCGCCTGCTAAGAAAAGCAGTCACGGGTGCTTATTTCATGCATTGAAATTTAAAATACTAGTGTCGGGCTTTTACCTTAGGTACGCGGTGATCAAGGCGACGAAGGCGAACAGCGGTGACGAAGGGAAACCTACGATGCACAATTTAATATTTTTTTATCATTTATGCCATATAATTAATCACATAATATTTTTTTAAAATTTAAAATATGAGCTAGAGAGAAGAGAGGGATGAGCTCTCTTTCTAGAGAGAGAAAGAGAGGGAAAGAAAGGGTTTTTGGTGGAGGAGGCCTAGTGCGTAGGGGAGTGGAGGGGTGAAACTAGAGAGAGAAAATTCCCTCTCTCTCCAATTTTAGAGAGAGAAAGAGAGAGTGAACTCTCTTTCTAGAGAGAGAAAGAGATGGAAAGATGGAAATTTGCATGGAGAGGGGTTTAGGAGGTGTAAGGAAATGGGGGGTGGAATTTAGAGAGAGAGAATCCCTCTCTCTCCAATTTTGGAGAGAAAGAGAGGGAGAAGAATTTTTATCTCTCACTAGAAGGGGAATTATGGGGAAACAATGGTGAAGGGAGATGTTTGGAATGAAGAGGAAGATATTTATGAAAGTATTTTCTATAGAGAGAAAATTTTCTCTCTCTAGATTAGAGAGAGAAAATGGAGGATGATGGGGCTTTTTGGTTGGGGGTGTGTAGGAAGTGTAGGGAAGTATTTTTTGTGAAGGGGCATGGGTGGTTTGAGTGATGGACGTGGAGATATGGAAGAATTAGGGTTTAGGGTTAGGGTATGTTTTGAGAAAGAGATGTTGGAGGAAGAAGAAAAAAATGAAGGAGAGGAGAGGAGAGGAGGAAAATGGAAGAAAATGAGAGGGAAAATGGAGGGAAGAAGAGTGAGAAAGAAAAGAAATGGAGAAGAAGATGAGGGAAGGAAGAAGAAGAAGAAGAAGAAAAGAAGAATGGAGGAAGAAGAAGAAGTGAGGAAGAAGAGAAGAAATTTTACCTTGGAGAGCTTGGAGGGAGGAGGCCGGCGGTTGGATCGCAAAAGAGGCGAAGGGAAGAGGGGGCGGCCTCCTTGCGTGAGGAGGAATTGTGGAATGAGAGGGTCGGTTGGGATGAGGGGTTTAAGTGAGGGTTAAGTGAGGAGGGGTATTTTAGGTTTTTTTTTTAAGAAAATTCTTCTTTTTTTTAAATCTCTCTTTCTCTCCCTCTCTTTAAATTATTATTAATAATAATATGGCATAAAAAAATCTTTTTTTTAATCGTGCATCGAGTCAGTCGCCACGTCATCGTCGTTCGCACATGGCGCCTCGATTTACGCGCGAAATTTAAAATTTTCATCGATCGGCGACCCTAATCAATATGGGTGTCGATCTTAGCTGTTTCCGTTGCTCCGGACGCATCGGCGCTGTCCGTTTAGCGAACGGAGGCCATTTCGACGATTTTGGGTTTTGGGTCGACATACGTCGGGTGAATTATGCGCGATTTCACGCTCTTTTGCTTTTGTAATTCGCCTTGCGCGGTCGACTCGACCCCGACATTAGCATTAGGGTCAACAATTTTACAGCGAGGGAGCGGAGTAGATAGAACCGAGCTTCTAATGTTGGGGGCCTGGGTAGCTCCCTCCGTACTGGGGGCTCAACTCTACACAATGAGCATGGACGACGATTGGTAAGAATTTTAATAGATTTTAATAATTTCTTTGTTTATGCATGCTAATTTAAGTATATTACAGAAGGAGATGATTGGCAGAAAACCCACTGCAGTTGAGTTACATAGTCACACTCACAAGCGTCAGGAGGACCAGCAGTGGATAGATGAGCGAGCGATGAGGGCATATGTAAGTATATAAGGTATACTTACAGACATATTGTAAGTGACGATTATACGATAATTAATCTTATGTTATATTTTGTAGGATGGGTATACACGGCTTCGAGAGAGCCAAGCTGTAGCTGGAGAGGGATCCTCTGGGGATTTCACAAATATTTCTGACTACCGCATTTAGTCAGGCGATGGGCGGAATACAGAAAGGACGAATTTATGAATTAGGCTCGCAGGCCTACACATACGAGGGACAGTCCACTTCTGCTACCAGCTACTTCGTAGGCAACCAGAGAGTTTATATAGCCAACAGGTGGCTAACTTGATAGCGGAGTTAGAAAATGTACGAAAAACACATGCGGATATGAATATTCACATACTAGATGAGCTTAGGAGATTGAGAGAGTAGATTGGCAAAAATCAACCTGCCCCTACATCGGCTGAACAGGAGATCGAGGAAACAAATTCCGCCTAGATTGTCTGTGTAGAGGTTTTTCATGCATTTTATTTCTTTTGATGTATAATAACTATTGAAACTTTAACATAATAATTATAGAATTTTATAAATGTGGTTGTTTATTTGAGCAATTGGAATGTTACTGTTGAATTTTTTTTTATTATTACTACATTTAACTATTGCTTTTCATTACTGCAGTTAACTATTGATTTTAAATTGTTTGGATTCTTATGGTTGGAAAGCTCAATAACAGATAGCATGAGCTGTTTTTTTATTAATGCTGCAAGTTTTCGAAGGATTTACGGCGGAATTTTCGTCGCAAGCATTGATATGACGATCTAGTATCGTTATTTCTGACGGAAATATCTGTCACAAATCGCGGCAGATTTGCAAACCCTGAAAACTATGACGGAAATATCTGTCACAAGTAGATATTTCTCTCTTATCCAAACACTAAGAGAACCCTGAAAAATCCCTAATCACTTAGATTTTCTTTTGATACAATGGTTAATCATTCCACCCCAAAAGATATGCCTACATCATTGGATCTTAGGATTCCATAAGCAGCAAACTTGTCTCAAAGTAAACAGTGATTGCTTTATGGGTTTTTCATAACCCTACTAAACATGAAACAATTAAAAATCAAATAAAAACCTCAAGTCACAAGCAACTTGAAGTGAAATCACCCATTGGATCAAGATTAAATATCATATATTTCTCAACAAAATAAAACATCTCTTGTAGTGTGACATACCACACAGCAGGCACATACTTAGGTGCACAACCCCTTGGCATGCTAGGATTAAGATTTTTTTTTCCTACACATGTGGTGTGATGCTTATTAGATTGTATGCGTTGTGAGCACTTGCCTTTAAATTGTTAGGATAGATATATACTTATTTTTTCTGTAGGTGGCCATGTCCAAGAGGGGGTAAAAATAAGTCATGATTATTTAACTATATTTACTTGCAAGCGCTGCTTAAAAACCCCCAATGAGGTATGGTCAATAAGATAGAAACAGGGCTTGGCACTTCAAGTGCTAGGCAATTCTGTAAAGTTTATTTGTCATATAAACTGCTTCTAATCCTCTTTCTGTATTACAGACTTAAGTCTTTTACATTTTAAAATGTATCTGTTAGACTTAGGATGTATGTTTAAACCTGTGAGATACAGTTACAGCATATGTGGATCAGAAGAATGAACCTACTTTAGGTGAAGCCCTAAATCCATCTAGAAGTCAAAGCTTGAAACCCCCACAAGCTGAGTCTGTAAAAATTTGACTGGGTTGTATAATCGCAGGCAACTCAGCTGCCAACCATGATTATAATAATTTGGACATTATTTACTTTCCTGTTTTGATTGATTATATAAATACAAGCATATTTTAACTATTTACTGAATGAGCATTAAAAATACATACTTTTTCTAGATTTTTCACTTGCTTTGAGTGAGAGTAGCTTGGACTTTGTTATGCGGTAGACACTTAAAACAAAACTAATTTTTCTACCAATTAACATGTAAGCAATTTAAAATCAATCATAGGAATAACCAATTTTCAAATAAAAGAAAATTTGCGTGTGTCCCTCTAATGAGCCAAGTTTTCAAAAATAAAATGTTTATACATGGCCAGGGTGTCACATATAGAAAGCCTTTACTTAATGATCAAATAACAAAAATCTGCATTCAGTGAGTCAATATATGCATACCCACATGATCAAGCATCTTGACCTAAAAGCTAAGTTGTAAGTCCTATTTTCTAAATAAAAAATATCTTCACTACTCTTCATATACATTGAAACCATACTACAAGATTTTAAAAGCAGTTAGGTGGGTTTAATTGATAGCATTTTCCAGGCATGATTGTAAATCCAGAGATCGAGCTGGCTTATGTCTCATGTGAATTGTAGGTTTGTAAGTCTCTTGCATTCCGTCAGACTTAGATTCGAGATACTACCCCTTAATAATCATCATCTTATCTCTAGGGTCCGAAGCTGTTGTTGACTCCAGTCACTTCACAAACTCTCACATTCTAAATATTTTCTTCAACATATGTTGTTGAAATATAAGCCCCAACATTATAAATCAAATTGGTCAATTTGAACAAAAATCTAATTTTAAAATGTAAAGCCCAACATATGATAGTTTGAGTACCTCTAAATTTCCTTAGGATTAAGTACTCCTACATTTCATTCTTTTGACTTCCATTCCTAAAATCTGATTTAAAGATAATCACATCTCCCTTGAAATTCTCAAATACTAAATCTTTGAACAAAAATTTCTCAAACTCAAGAAATGAAAATAATAGTCAATGTTTTAATGACACTAAAGAAATCAATAGTTTAATCAAAAGTGTTCTCAAATAACAAATGTTTGAGATATAATTAAACCTAGATGCTTGCCTCTATGGGGCATCCGTACCCCAGAATAAAATAAACATTATTCAGTCAAATATTGAATAGGGAAAAATCTCTATTAAAAATACAAATTGTAAGTTTTGTTATTGAGTACATAGCAAATAATATTTTTATCCTTCGGGATAATATATTACTTTATATACAGTGCTCGATCACAAAATATCTCAAACCATTGAGGATGGTAAAATTTCTCCAACAAATGCATTGGCATGGTACCAGTGAAGGGATACGAGACGACCCATACGAATCTGGAGGGGGTTTAAGGACAGCTTGTTGGAACATTTCCGAAACAGTAAGGAAGGGGACTTCTATGAGCAGTTCTTCGCCCTGACGCAGGAGGGGATAGTGGTGGAATACCGTGAGCAGTTTGAGCACCTGGCCAGTAGATTGGACCGGCTTTTGGAGACTGTACTGAAGGGGAACTTTATGAAAAGACTCAAACCACAGATTCGGGCAGCAATTAAAGAGATGAGGCCTCGGGATTTGGGAGAGGCTATGGAGCTAGCACAGTTAGTGGAGGATCAAAGACAACTGGAGAGAGGGGCTAAAGGCAATATCTCAAGAGGTTCGTACAGGATGACCACCACTTTTTGGCATCCAAGGAGCCGACACCAAGTATTCTTAGGGAGAACCCAAAAGAGAAGACTATAGGAGGGAGACCTAGGCGAAATTTCAAGAAACTCACCGAGACGGACTTAAGGGAAAAGAGGGTGAAGGGGCTGTATTTCAAATGTAAGGAGAGATATGCATCGAGGCATAGGTGTAAGGATTAAACTCTTCAGGTACTCACCATTTGATGAGGATATCAGATCATGAAAAGTTTATCAGAGACGTGGCTGACGATCTATGGCCACGATGGCGCCGATCTATTTTTGAGTCTTTATATATATTTGTTTTATTATGTATTTGTTTTAGTTATATTTCCAGTTTTACCCTTACTTAAGGACTTTGTCGTGTTTAAGCCCTAGGAGCAATGTTGTCGTTTATTTCCCTTTCTTTGTTAGAGGCTATTTATAAGCCCCTCATGTTTATTTTGAAGTTAATGAATGATTATCAAGAAAACTTTGCATCTTTATATTTGTGAGAGCTTGAGAGCTATGGAGAAGAAACTATAGGAGAGGGAAGCGGATCACCCACCAACCTTGGAAGCGTCCAGGTTCGTGGCTTTTATTTTCTATCTTCTTTCCTTCCTCCCTTCACCACCGCCGGCCCTCCCTCGCCTCTTCCCACCCACGGGATCAACCTCCACCCGAACCCCTTGGCCTGCCGAACTCCCCCTCACCGTCCCCTTCCCCCTCCCCTTCCCCTTACCCACCTATGGCTCCCACCACCACATCATCAAACCACAAATCTTAACCTAACCCTAGACCTAGCCGCCGGCCACCCCATCTCCCTCTTGCCTCCAAAATTCAAATTCCTCCCATTATTTCTTTCCTTTTCCATACAAATTAATTTGGGAAAGATTTCAATCCAATCACCCAATCAAAATTTAAAATTTGAATTATTTCCTTAAATAGAGTTCTATTCTAGGAAACTCCTCCAATCTAATCCAAATTAAAATTAAATTAGATTGGAATCAATTTCTCTTCTTTAATTTGGAATTCCCAAAAAGTCAAGTACTAAAACCTTTCCCCAAACCCCTTCCCCCTGATTGATACCGCCGGCCCTCTCTCCCATCCCCGCCCCCTCTCTCTCCAATCTCCCTCCCCACATTAATTCCTCTTCCCTTTAGCATCTCAATCAAGGTTCTCCACAAGGACAATTTTCCCTCCCTACCCCTTGCTTGAATTCAAACTTCCCAAACCCTAATTCCCTCCAAGACAAAAATCTGAACTTTCCTCTCAAATTTTGATAAGGGAACTCCCTCTCACCCTTTTCCTCCATTTGAAGTCTTGAAAGAAATCTTTCAAGGTGAATCGTTAAGGAGGGCAAAGGACGACGTCTACCATACTTCACACAACGGCATTGATGCATGGCCGATCGCGACCTTGACTCCGGCATCATCTACAACGAACAAGGTCACGTCGACATCAATCAATCCTCCTTCTTCGACGTTAATCTGAAAATCGATAACACTGTAGAGGAATACGTTGAGTGCATCTTATTCACTCTCTCCGAAGCCATAAAAGAATAGATTGCTTCAATTCAATGGTGGATTACTTCTAAACCGTGATAAAGGTCATCCGATCTCCCTACTCTTGTATCTTCGTAGTTTAATTCTCTATTGTGGTTAGGACTTGATTCATGAAGATCTTGCTAATCAATATCTGCCAAGCTTAGTAAACGTAGGATGTGAGTGTTAGCTTATATGTGGATGATCACATTGTTAATTTATGAATGTTATTGGATTTCCATCAAATTTGCTTACATTGAATTTATAATTGTTTTGAGATCTTAACTTTGAGTGTGTGACTTAGCCTAAGCTAAGGCACCCCTCTCTTGATTTTCATTTTCGTTAGTTGGCTAAAGTATTAATTCCTATTGCTCTTAATTAAAAGCGTGCAAGCTCTTAATAACTTCTATTTTTTTTGCATTTATGTCCTGCATCACCATTTATGATGACGAGGAAATTAAGGAGTGAGCCATATGAGATGATGAAGCAGCAATTTCCGTCTTTCTACCTTGAGGACAAGGTGGATCTTTGGGAGGGGATATTAATAGACTGGTCCCTACCTGACCAGTGATTGCTGGGTTGGTCCCTCCTGGATAGGCCAAAAGTTATGAGAGGAGGAAGGCTTCTGCATGGATGACTATCGCGCCCACCCAGGTGATTTCTGCACCCCTTAGGGTGGGGCCCGGGGAGAATTTTTGAACGGAGGGAGGGGCCGATTAAAAGGGAAATCCAATTAAGAGAGAGGGGGGGAGCTGTTTTGGGATTTGTTATTTGAGTGCATGTTTAAAGTAGGTTTTTCCCCTAGGGTTAGGGTTATGCTTGTGTTTGCTGAAATTAGGTTTTCTTAGGTTATGAGGGGCTCTAGCCGGCGGCTAGGGATTTCAGAGAACTAGATCTTCCTCTCCAATTGAAGATCCAACCACATCTTGCTATTTTCTTTCATTTTTTTACAATAAAAAATTTCATGTTGTGTTTTTTCCCCAAATTCTTCTTGCGGTTTGCTCATTTGATGAAAATTGCATATACTTCCTATCAATTTTAGTATAAGTGAGATAACAAGAGGTGGATCTTCCTTTTGATGTATCTCTAGCCCAATTAGCATTTGTGAAAATTACAATTTCCTTGTGGATGACTTTTTAAATAACAGCCATTTCCCTAGTGTCAGTTTGAGAAACCTTATAATGCTACTAACAACATTCACATGGTCTTCAATAGGGTTATCCATGTATTGACTTATAACACTAACAAGGAACCCAATAATAGGACAAGTGAGAGAGAGAAGCTGAGTTTGCCCACAAGGTATTTATACTTAACCTTATCAACAAATATATTTTAGTGGTGATCCCAATTTTCTTTATTAAGTCCATTGGAGTTTTCGCAGGCATATATCCAAGAATTCATGTATCATGAAGTGTATCAAGATTACACTTTCTTTGTGAAATTATATTACCTTATTTTTACTGTGTGTCGTTTTCACACAAAGAAAGTATTTTAGCTATTTTTTTAAGTCTTTTACCTCAAATTCACTTGCCAAAGATCCTTTTAATTTGATTAGCTCTTTCTCGAAGTCATATGTCAATACAATATCATCTACATACACAATCAAAATCATCTTTTTTTCTTTTAGGCAAGCACTTGATAGAGAGAGCATGATCAGTTTGACACTGAGTGTACCCACACTTTTAATATATTTGGAGAATCTCTCAAACCAAGCAAGAAAAGATTGTTGGAGGGCATATAAATTTTTCTGTGTCTACATATATAATTAGCATTTCTCTCCTTTTCCAATCTATGTGGGATCTTCATGCATACTTCCTCTTCTATAACCCCATCAAGAAAAACATTCTTAATTTCAAGTTAATGTACAGTAAATAAAAATTTTCCACAAGGAGCAAAACTCAATTTTTGTTGAATTTGGAAATTAGAGAAATTTTTTTCTTAGTAGTCAATTTCATATGATTGGGTACCCCATTTTGCAATCAGTCAGGCTTTAAATTTATCCACACTTCTATTTGTTTTATAATTGACTGTAAATATCCATTTTTATCCAACTGATTATTTTCCTGATGAAAGTTCAGAAATTCCCAGAAACCACCTTTTCTAAAATCTGGATATCAACCATTACAGCTTTCTTCCACATGGAGGTTTTCAGAGCTTCATAAGTATTGTTTGGAGTCTTTATTTTATCAATAGAAATAAAAAAAAACATGAAATCCAGATGAAACTCTTTATAAGTCATGAAATCATAAATTGGGTGGTTGGTTCATAACCTTACCCCTTTCCTCAAGGCAATAAGCTAGTGGAAATCAATATCATTATCTACGGATTTATTCTCAATAGTTTTTGCTTCATTGTTCCTCTAACTAGCTTTGGGTTCTTGGTTGAGCTGAAAATATATTGATTGCTCTTCTTCCTAGTTTTTCTTTTCCCTCCTAAGATAAACATCAAATTAATTCTCAATTGGTGTATTAATAGGGTGATGATGGAGTTTTTGGTTCTTGTGAAGCTTTAGTAAATTGAATGTACTGAGAAAGTAATAATTACGGATGTTAATTATTGATACGACCCAAATCCGATCCGAAAAATTCAAGTTTAGGTCAACCCGATACAGAAACAGGTGGAGGTGGGGTTCAGAACCTATTTTTGAACCTGTTTATAATTCGGATCGAGTTTGGGTCAACCCGATAACCTGGGATCAACCCGAATTAACCCATGCCTTAACCCCCCATCTCGCTGCTCCCGCACCACGCGCACAACTCACTCGGCACGCACCCGCACGATCTACCCTCACCTGCGGCCGAGCGCAAAACTCACTCAACCCAGTCGCTCGACACACCCACATGCGGTCCACCCCCGGTCACTCACATAGGACCCCACACTCGCATTCACCCCGCGCGCTCGTCGACTCGCACCCAGAGCTCTCACGCAGTCCCGCCAGGCCACTCGCAACATAACTCGCGCTCGCGCTTAACGCTCACAACATGCTTTCGCAGTCGCGGGTCCGTGGGTCGAATCGGGTCAACCCGGTAACAAAACTGGGTCGGGTTCAGGTCAATTGAATTGGACCCGGGTCAATTCCAGGTTCGACCCGAACCCAACCTGAATACCCATTTTGACACCCCCTAGTAATAATGGAGTTTTTAGTTCTAGTAACGCTTCAATAGGTTGAAAGAAGGACAAAGAGAAATATTCACTGGACATGAATATAATGGGAGATAATTGTGATTGATCAAATAAGTTCTAAAATTAAAATTCTTGTACTTGAATTTCCTCCCTCCCATGTTTGGAGCAATAAACTTGGTGTTAAAGAAAGGTTGCATGGAATTATAAATTTTTCTGGTAGGCATGGAATAGCATTTGGGGGAATCCAATAAATATACCCTTAATAAACTCAAGGTCAGATTTACTTCGGTACTAAGAATGAATGTGAATAAAAATTGAACACCCAAAAATTTTTGAAAACAAAACATCCTCCGACCTCCCTGCTCTGGGTGGTGATCAACCACCCTTGGTGGTGCTTGACTTCCTTGCCTGACGGTGCTACGGGTCCTCCTCTACGCTAGCTTACGCTAGGTTTTTGATATACCATAGGTAGCAAGCAAAAAAATTAGGGAAAGGAGGTCGATCACGTAATTCTAGCTACAAACAGTTTTCTTGTTCTTGGGCAACATAATCAGTAACACAATCAGGGGTACCAGGCCTGCCATGACTTGAATTTTAGACTAAAATTGAGTGCATATCATAATGTCGGAATGTTAAATATTCGTTCCATTTTGACTTTTTTCTTTAATTAAAAAACTTAAGTGAGCCGAGTATGATCATCAATTAACAAAATAAATCATCGAGTTCAAGTGATATTTTGATGAGGACATCCGACCGTGAAAGTTTATCAAAGGATGAGCCGAAGATCGACGGCCATGATTGTTCCACTTTATTTTGAGTTATTATTTGTATTTTGATTTATTTATGCATTTTTTCGTTTTACCCTCACCTGAGGGAGTAGGCCTATGTGACCCCAAGATGCACTTTTGTCATTTGTCTTATTATTATATTTTTTGGCTATTTATAGCCCTTTCCTCTTCTTATGAGCTAATGGATGATTATTAAGAAATAAAATTTCTACACTTTGTTCATAAGAGCTTTGAGAGTTCTTATGAGATATGAAGTCCCTATGTGAGGAAAACGTACTACCCAACAGCCGCAGGAAGCGTCCGGGCTTGTGGTTTGAAGTCCCTAAATGAGGGCAAAAGAATTACCCATCAGCTGCAGGAAGCATCCGGGCTCGTGGTTTATCTTCTCCACCAATTCCCTCCCCTCCTCCTCCCTTCCTGCTTTCCTACAAGCAGCCGGCACCTTCACCTAGTCCCTTTCCTTCCTTAATTTCCCTTTTTCCTAAGTTAGTTTGATATTAATTTGGAAAGTTTTTGAATTCAAATTCAAATGAATTTGAAATTCAAATCGTTTCTTAAATTAATTAACATATTTTAGGAACCCTCAATCTTGGATTGATTAAAATCTGATATTAATTAGCATTAATTGCCCCTCCACATTCAATGAATGTGGACACCTCTCTCTCCTCTCTCTAGCCGGCCCCCCCAATTCCCCTCCCCTCCATCATCCCTCCCCTTGGCTCCAAAATTCAAAATCTGACATTCAAATCATTTCCTAAATTAGCTCTCTTCAATTTTGGAAACTATTTAAACTCATATTCAATTGAATTTGAATTTGAATTTTATTTCCTAAATAAGGAAACTTATTTTAGGAAAGTCCCTCAAATCATGCAAATCTGAATTTAATTAGAAATTGATTTTAAATCTACATTCATCGAACGTGGACACATTCATTGTATGTGGACACATTCAACGTATGTGGACACATTCATCGTATGTGGACACATTTCCTTTGTCCCCTCTATTAAATCAATAATCCCACCCCAATCATGACTAGCTTGGTTCTACATCATATTTTTTACTTTAGATAGTCCCCGCATATCATTGTCGACTAAAGCAAAAAAGATAGGAAGGTTTGTAGGTTTGGCAGAGGTCAGAATTACAAGTGTTTAGCCAGATGACAAATTTCATACAAAGTCATTTGAATTTGTTTTGAAGAATAGAGAAGGAATTAATCTTCCAAGATAAGTAAAGTTTGGATGTCCTAGGTAATAGTGTCAAAGCCAAACATTATGATTATTATTTGAAGTATGTTTGGAATTTGAAGTGAGGGTTTTGGTGAATAGACAACTCGTTATTTAAGCCTATACCTTATTTGAGAGATCATTCCTTAGAAGGTAGTATTGAACACATCTCTACACAACCAACGATCCTCCCTAGGTTCAAGTAATGAAAGTAACAAAGATTAGACGAGAAATAAACAACACAATTTTTTATCTCCAGTGACTTTGTTGCTTGACAATAAGTTGCAATCAAGGTTAGGCACTAAAATCACAAAGTTAAGGGTCAGATCTTATAAGAGAATGATTCAAAATATTCTAGCAACGTTTCCTAGTGACTCATCTACAAACTGAAAATTATAATTTTCATAGCATAGGTTGTAATTATGGAAGACATTTTTAATCTCATGTCATATCATCTCATGCTCCCAGAGTCCTATTCAATCATTTTTTTTCTAAGCGCAACAATATAATAAGATAATGATATGAGCACAGCAAAGACAATTACCAAGAATTGTCAAAGTATAAAAACAATCAAAAAAATAAATACATATAGCACGAAGCCAAAGTATAAAACATATAACATCACTAGAAAAAAACAAAGGAGAAAAAAGAACTCATTTGGACATCTTGTAAAAGAGTAAGAGATTTTTTTTTAATTATGGCATCGTCTAGTGAACAGGATAATCTATTATCCACAAATAGTAGTTTCTTCTTGTTTGCGATATGGGCATCTTGGAATTTTATCTTGTTTAAGCAATCAAGTTTATTCTGGTAATATTTTTAAAAAAAATTGTTGGGATAATAGTTGTTTGTCTTCGATTTGCTATCCAACTAGCTGCATGAGAAAGGAGAGAGCTGTAAGATTTTTTTTTTTAGCCCAGTATTTTATTATGAATTTTCCATGTTTTATCAAGATTTTTTATATTGAGGTTAATTTCCAGCATTGAAGTTGCCAGCATTTTGACAACTGGCTTCTTCTTGGCATTTGGTACCATCTTCTTTATAGGAGGTCTGTCACATATGTTTTTGCCACTTGTTGGAAGAAGACTTGCTTTCTGTGTTGCTGAAGAACCCATCAACATGGAGAGACTCCAAATTAAAGGACCATTCGGTTTTACATAGAGTAAAACCTTAATATATTTGATATCATCCTGAAAATTAGAATAAGAATATAGGTGCTTAAAAAATTGGAGATTGTACAGCTGAATTTTACTCCCTTGTTTTGTATAAAAAAAATAACATAAGAAGTTGTACACAACTTGCTAGAATATTATAGTCTAGAGCATATAAATTACTTTAGTTCAAAAGTTTTGTACTCTGCTTTGCTTTATGATGAAAAACATACACGCTCCTTCTGCTTCACACAATATCACTGTACTAATCCTTTTTTTCCCGTTGAATGTATCACTGTACTAATCCTTGGTCATACTCCCGTTAGTGTATTCAAAGGGATTGTAAATTTTGCTTTTCACTACTTTATGCAGAGAGGAATAATATCCGCATCTGTTATCAGTAAATGTAACCCTAATTTTGTGGGTCAAAGCTAGACATTTAAGTCATGGCTACAGCGACACAAGTGAACTTTATAATCTATGTGGATTAAACCACTACCATGTCTAGAACTTGCACATATTAAATATAAATATATTACACAAAAAGGAAATCAATAGTACAATAAGCAGAATAAAACCTCTACTTCCATTTACTTCATAATGAATTAAAATTGATTGGATAATGACAAATGCAGTGGCAGTCAACTCGATGCATATAATAAAAGTTATCTGCATGATAAAACAAGCAACGCAGCAGACAAGCACAACATAAAGAGCAAAGAAGGAATTAGGAAACATCATTCAGTCAAAACTTTACTTTTCTTTGGTAGGCTGAACAAAATATATGGCATCCATTGACGGCATTGGCTGTCTTCCCATGTTAATGTCTTCCACCACTTAAAGTAAAAGTGGAATAAGACCAAGTTAGATAAAGAGCGTGTGAAAAAATTAAATTCAGTCTTAAGCGAAAAACAAAATCTGGGAAAGCAAAAGATGTCCAAAAACTAATAGGAAATTTTTGTTAGGAAAAAATTTTACATAAATAAAATTTATTTCTTGTAAGCCTAAATATATAGAGCACCGTCCAAACTTGCATGCATAAGGAAATGATGTATTCAAGACGTTAAAGCTTCCCAAACATAACCAAATAATTGTCAAAATTAAAGTTGATGGCAAGCACTGTAAGAGAACAAAGACATGACCGAATAAATCAAATCGATTTTGTTTACAAACCAACATCACCATCATAATTAACTATGCTTATAATATCCAAAATAAATAAAATAAATGCAAAACAAGCTTCCCAACTTACATGAAACTCCTTCCTCCTGGATCGCAGTCATTTTGCAAGCACATGACATAATTTTGGTAGTAAGCTTATCCATGATGAGTACCTATAAGATTGATTATTATGATCAATCAGGTACAAACCGAGAATTTTGCTTAGGAACAAAAAAAGGAATTGTCTATAAAAATCAAATTTAACAGTTAATTATCGAAAATTACAAAACTGCGAAGCTGAAGCACGATTATTCTGCTAGTACATTCTTAGGAACAAAAAAGGAATTGTCTATAAAAATCACATTTTACAGTTAATTATCTAAAATTACAATGCTGTCCAGCTGGAGCTAGATTATTCTGCGAGAACATTCTTAGGAACAAAAAAGGAATTGTCTATAAAAATCACATTTAACAGTTAGCCTAGGAACAAAAAAGGAATTGTCTATAAAAATCACATTTAACGGTTAATTATATAAAATTAAAATGCTGCCCGGCTGGAGCTCCATTATTCTGCGAGTAAATTCTTTAAAATATCATAAAATATATGAACAGGTAAGAAGGCGATCACAATGGAAAATGAAGCTATTATATGAACAGGTAAGAAGGCGATCACAATGGAAAATGAAGCTATTAAAGTTCAAGATTTCTACAAAAAGGCAATCATATTCTTAATGAAATATCTAGATCAAAGCATTTTGAAGACCAATCATGCCAAATATGGGGCTTGACTGAGTCCGTGATCCTAAGCACGCAAAACTTCTGAGAAGTTTATTCTCCTGAATTTCTTCTACTATCTTACTTACAAATTATATATTCCACTTTTGGTTCTCTCATCTACGTCAACAGGAACTACATTCTCCAACCAGTTTTATGGACGTGATAGTCCTGGACTTGCATCAAACAGCTTGTCACCCTTAGGAATATTATTAATTTGTTGTTTCAGATCAAACTAGACTTATGGTAAAAGGGAAAAAAAATGAAATCTAACTAGATGGCATTAGACATAAGCATAAAAATAATTGGAGGGTAAAAGATTAAGGTAAACTCTATTAGAAATGCAAGGTAAGCGCCATGAGTCTAATGTTTCGCTTGTATCAATTGAAACTGCATTGATATTTTTGACGCTTGGTGAACAGGCCAAGAAGAAGAAAAAAAATGAAACTCAGGTAAATTGCTCCTAAACCATCAACCGCTCTACTTAGGCATTGGGTAATGGTTATTAAGGTATAACTGTAGCTCCTACAGTTATGTGGTCAATCTGATTGCAGTAAAATACATGGAATTCCAAAAATGGCCTTTTAAAAAAGCAATAACTTATTCAGTAAGCATTACAGGCTTATACCTTTCTCTCCATACCCTTCATCCAGGAAACCCTGAAGCTGAACTGTTAGAATTTTGATGCATTAAAGATATGAGAAAGCATATTAATACAGGATGTCATAGATTCTAAGGTATCCTACCGCGACTATACAATATAATGCACAAAAATTTACGCAAAAATTGTAGTCTAGATACCATAATAAACCAAAATAAACATTAGTCCCAATGTTCAAAATAAATAAATAAATAAATAAACATTAGTCCCTTTTGACAAAAATTACAAATCATGCAAAATTTATGCAAATTATAATTTAAAGGTTGCATAAAGAGAATTTTAGCACAGAAATTTAGGATGAATGAAAACATGTTGATTGAAAAACACATTACAACAAGAACAACAACATCATGCCTTTATCTCAGTAGATGGGGTCGGCTACATGAATCATTTTTTTCCATTTTGTCCTATTAAGAGTCAAATTCTCATTTAAATCTATAAAATAAGGTCATTTATAATACTTTCTAAAAAAGTATTTTTATGTCTACCTCTACCTTTCTTACCATAGGCCAGATCTAATACATCTACTCTACTAATCCAGTCATCAGAAGGCCAATGCTTTATGTGACCAAACCATCTAAGGTGAATCAATCATGACATTGAAAAACACATTGCAATAAAAAATTCATCTTGTGTGATTTTTAACCAAATCCAATCATGGAGGTAGACTACTAACTAAAATATATAATAGAAAGATATAAAGGAAAATGTTGAAAAGCCATGGAGGAAGAGAGATCTTGAACTCCTAGCTTCTTCTCCTCTAACCGGCCCCCCCTTGTTTAGCTGCACCTCCACCACAAGTCACCTTCCCTGCCTGAACCGAGAGCCACCAGCTTCTGGTTGCCTGCCTGGACCAAGAGCCACCAACTTCTGGTTGCTTCCACCAAGAGAGAGAAGGAAAGAGAACTCACAGTTTTGGAAGAAAAAGAACTGAATTTTATTGATACCAAATAATACAACTCACACCTATTTATACTAAACAACTGATAGGAAGTTTAGTAAAATCAGAGAATGGCACAAGAAATTTAGGAAGAAGAACACACAAGAACTCTTTTTATTTTTTAAAGAACTAAGAAGAAAAACACAAGATACAGTTGGATCTTCAATTGGAGAAGAATCCCTAGCCGTCGGCTAGAGTCCACTCAACCTAAGCAAAACTAATTCTAGCAAAATCTAAAATCATCTCATAGTTAGCCTTAAATGGCTCCCTTAATTCCCTCCCAAATTAGTCCCATTTCCCTAAATAATTCTCTCAAATTTGAATTCAAATTAGATCTCTTTCCCTAATTAATTCCCTCTCAATTGTAATTAAAACTTTCCTAAACAATTCCCCATTGATTCCTCCTAACATAATGAATATTAACTCCCATAGGTTTTCGCTAAATACTTCTCTCTCATATTTGAATTCAAATTAGATCTCTTTCCCTAATTAATTCCCTCCCAATTATAATTAAAACTTACCTAAGCAATTCCCCCTCTCTTCTTGTCCGCCACCCA
This sequence comes from Dendrobium chrysotoxum, assembly GCA_019925795.1. Lineage (NCBI taxonomy): Eukaryota > Viridiplantae > Streptophyta > Magnoliopsida > Asparagales > Orchidaceae > Dendrobium > Dendrobium chrysotoxum. The sequence goes on from CM034304.1 coordinate 34,599,770, forward strand.
CTCTAGTGGGGCCCACCGGCTCAGCCGCCGGTCCATCAACAACCCAAAGGAACAAAAGGTAAAATAGCCTAAACCAAAGACTAAAGTAAAAACAGAATTAACATTTCAAATAAGAACCAACATCTAATAGAAAAAGATACTAAAAATAACAATCCAAGGCTACTACAAGGCGATGGCTTCTATAGAAAATTGACAATCACAAATTCACATATAACCAACACTCAAGCACATAAAGAAAAATACTCAAAATAATTACTATTAGAATTGTTATTTATATATCGTAGGTATCTATTATTTAAAAGCATTAAATTCCACAAATCCACAATCAGCACGAAGGACGCTAGCATATGCAAATAGAATGATCAAGTAAAAAGGGCACAGGACGAGCAGCGTGAAATAGAGGATCACTTGAGAGAAAAGTGAAATAGAAGATTACAGATGAATTACCTGAATTTGATTGCATGTGTATGGATCGGGTGTACATGCTTCACGTGGAAAAGAGGAATGCAACTAGGATTCATGAAAACAAACGATTGCAACCAGCTGAACTAGGAAGATACAATAAGAACTATATCAAACCAAATCACAATCATCAGAGTTAACTAAACCAAGACAGCGGAAAAGGATTCAAAACAAAAGAAAACAAAACTTGTTCTTAAAAGGCAACATGATAGATATATTTTAAACTACTAAAAAAAATTTAAAATTCAAAATAAATTACTAGTAAAACCAAACTCAAAATGTTAATTCATAAGTTTCAACCTCCTACTTTGTGCTTTCACCGAGTGCATCAAATATGCATGGCATGGAAAATTTTTGCTCCAACTAATTTAGCCTTTGATAGTCATCAATCAGATGTATATCTAATTGTAATTTCTATAAAGTAATACATGAATCATCCCCCACATAATCCTATCATGCAGGAAAGTGAATACAATCTTATCATAATATTGCCTCTAGATCAAGATGTGGAGAATTGTCTGGTAAAATAACAGAGGTGAATTCCTAATAAGGAAATGGAAATATAAAAGAATTTAAGGCATTGGAGGTCAGTTCGTGAAATAAAGTCAAACAATATACAATGGAGACAAGACTAAAACCAAAACATCCTCAAATATCATATTTATAAACATTCATCCAATGTGTTGCATGATTTTAAATGGCCTTACCTTTCAAGCAATTAATTGCTTAACAAATATTATAGGAAACCTTTTAGAAGTTAGACGTATCATCAATTTATCACATAAATTAAATTTCACACAATCTATTGTTCTATCAATAATAGACTTATCTTAAATCGAAAAATATTTTTTTTTAGAAAATCTTCATGCAAGGTCATGCATATGTCATACAAATGATTATGTAAATTCACTCAATATAAACTTAACACTAATTTCACCCAAATCTATAAATCTAATAGGTTGCAACCATGTAACTATTTTACATCGACTCATACTTACAAAACTATTTATAATAGATGAATTATATGTAAACTTAGTCATAATTAAAATCAAATCTTAACTAGATATACGAGAATTAATCAGACATCACAACTAACCTCCCAAACTTCCATTAACAACATCAGTTTGTCCATCAATTTTTTTGGAAGGCAACCAAAATTTTTAAATTGAGTTTTATCTATTACAATTTCAATAACTCATGAATTTAAAATCTCTATCAGACACAATAGTTGAAAATAAATCATGCAATTTAACTACTCAATTAAATATATTTTTCTCTGTGAGAGATGCATTGCCAATAATAAAGTATTATCACATTGAATGTGATGAGGACATTAGCTAGAGATTTCGACATGTGTACCATCGACGGAATCGTAGATCGACAGCTATGATTCAGAGCTTTACTTTTGATGTATTTTATGTTTTATTTATTTTGCATTTCAGTTTTTCTAGTTTGCCCCTATGGGTAGTAAGTTCTTATTATAGCCCCGAGGGCATTTGAGTCTTTCTCTTTTCTTCTTTATTATTAAGACCTATATATAGAGGTCTTTTTGCTTTGTATGAGGTTAATGATGAATGAGTACAAAATTTCAGTTTTCTTCTTTGCTCTTGTTGCATGTGTGCTTCGGAGAGAAGAGAGGTGACGCCTAGGAGAGGCTCAAACGAAGTACCCAATAGCCCCTTCGGGTGAGCTCTTGGTTTTCTTCATTTTCCTTGTTCTCTTCCTTCTTCCTCTACCTGCCACCACCCCTAACACTTCCTCCCTGCCGCCGGCCAAAGCCCACCCTAGCCCCTTCCAACTTTTCCCTAACCCGCCGGGTCCCACTCCCCCGTACCCCAAGCTGCCGACAACCCCGTAGCCCCTACAGCCGCCGGACGCCAACCTTCACCCGCTGGCCTCCCCTCCCACCAACCCTCCTAGCCGCCGGCCCCCCTCACCACCAATTTGAATTTCCAAATTCCATTGGCCCCTAATTACTTTCCTAAAATATCCCAATGGCAATTAGGAAAGAATCTTTATTTGAATTCAATTAATTTTGAATTTCAAATACTTCATTTATTTGTTGGAAAGAATCTTTATTTGAATTCAATCAATTTTGAATTTCAAATACTTCATTTATTTGTTGGAAACCAATTAGGAAATCTCCAAATTAAATCAAATCTGAAATATAATTTCAGATTTGATCCCAATCATTATTTCATTCCTTGGGTCCACATATATTGAACCTAGACCCTCTTTCCCCCTCCCCATATGGCCGGCCCACCCTCTCTCCCCTTTCTCCCTCCAATTAAACCCCTAGACCCAAATTAAATCCCCATAATCCCCTCTAGCCGCCGCCCCCTCTCCCCTTGCCTTAATTGGGTTAATTTGAATTCAAATTAATCCCCTTCCCTCCTTTTTTTAAAAAATCTGAATTTAATTTAAGAATTTGCTAAATTACTCCCCCACCCATTAGCCTTAACAAAGACCCTTTCACATCCCCTTAGCCGAAATTCTCTTTTCCCTCCTACTTCCCTCCACTTGTCTCCTCCTCTACCAGGCTCTTCCAAGGAATAAACTCCATGTATGGCCGATCTAGAGGTTGACCATAGTTTTGTCTACAATCATCAAGGTTTAGTGGACATCCTACGATCCCCTTTCTTCGATCCATGTTTTGGATTTGACGACTCCGTTGAAGAATACGTCGACCGCATCCTTCCCAACTTGACCGAAGTGATCGACGAGCAACAACCATTTGGACAATGGCAAATCGTTGGACAACCACCGACTTCGTCAACTCCGACTACTTCTCCGGCGAACAAAACCGCAGGCATCACCTGTCTCCTAGTGGCTTCACTTGGATTGCTGATATTCTACCTCCGCTGAACCACTACTTCCATGAGCGAGAGTGAGGGAACTCAATGTGAAAACATCTAATTGTTAAGCTGAGGATTCTTGTATTTGCTGCCAATAGCTTTACTTATTTAATTTGTTGTTATTCGCAAGTTTCCTTTTAATCTCATTTGTAACCATATGCTATTACATGACTTCTAATTAAAATTTCAAGAATCTAACTTGGTGAAACATAGGATTTACAATTGGCAAAGCTTGGTTCAAATTATTATTAATTTCGCAAAGCAATTATTGTTTCCTTACATGTTTCACATCAGAATGAAATGAGTCATTTAAGAAATTTGATTCACCAAAATAAGAATAGAATCATGGTTCCTAAAAGTTAGTTGTAATCCTAGTACAAAGTTCATGCCAAGATCTTCCTAAGTCTCATAAGGAATCGGTTTAGGTGTGCATAAGCAATGTTGTTTCTCTACCCTTTAACCATTTGGCAATGTATGCATCATGAAACAATTTGCATTGTACCATTTTTTAAACTTGTCCAATAATATCTATCACCAACCACAGTGTTGAAGAAATTTTTTCATCCTCAACGAATTGGATATTTTACGATCAAGCACGGCATAAAAAATAATATATTATTCTAAAGGACAAAAATATTATTTTGCTATAGACTCAATAACAAAACTCGCAATTTGTATTTTAACATAGATTTTTCCCTATTTTATATTTTTTCTTATATAATATTTGGTTGAATAGGATTTATTTTATTCTGGGGTATGGATGCCCCATAGGAGCAAGCCCATATGATTAATTACATCTCAAGTATTTGTTACTTGAGAGAACTTTTGATTAAACTAATAGTTTCTTTAGAGTCATTAAAAAATTGACTAATATTTTCATTTGTTAAATTTGAGAAATTCTTCTTCAAAGATTTGATCTTTGAGAATTTCAAGGGAGATGTGATCAACTTTAAATCAAATTTTAGGAATGGAAGCCAACTGAATAAATGCAATACTTGATTTTGAGGAAACTCAGATATACTCAAACTATCATATGTTGGGCTTTACATTTTAAAAATCATACTTTTGTTCAAGTTCACCAATTTGATTTAGAAAATTGAGGCTTATGCTCCAACAACGCATGTTGAAGAAAATGCACTGAATGTGATGGCTTATAAAGTGACTGGAGTTAACAACAGCCTCATATCCTGGAGCTGAGGTGAGGACTACTAAGGGGTAGTGCCTTGAACCTAAGTCTAACAGAGTGTAAAAGACTTGCAAACATATATCTTACATGAGGCATAAGCCAGCCCGACCTTTGGATTTACAACTCTGCCTGGAAAAGGCTACCAGCTAAACCCACCAAAATACTTTTAAAATCATGTAGTCCGCTATCAATGCGTATAAAGAGTAGGAAAGACAGTTTTGACTTAGAAAACAGGACTTACAACTTGGCTTTTAGGCCAAGATGCCTAACCATGTGGGTATGCATATGTCAACTCACTGAAACACATATTTTTATTATCTGGTCCATTAAGTGAAGGTTTTCTACATGTGATGCATGAGTCATGCATGATTATTTTATTTTTGAAAGCTTGGCTCATTAGAATGAGCCATGCAATTTTCTTTTTATTTAGAAATTTAGTTACCCTATGATTTATTTTTGATTGTTTACAAATTAATTGGTAGAAAAATTAATTTTTATCCAAAGAGCCTACTACATAACAAAAATCCAGACCACCCCCAAGTAAAAGCAAGTGAAGAAACATAGGAAAAAGCAGACATTTCTAATGCACACTCAGTAAACAATCAAAACATGCTTGTATGTATATAATCAATCAAAACAGGAATGTAAATAATGTCTAAATTATTACAACCATTATTGGCAGCTAAGTTGTCTTCCATTATATAACCCAGTCAATTTTTTTTTAGACTCAGCCTGTGGGGTCTTCAAGCTTTGGCTTCTAAATGGGTGATGTAGGACTACAATGTTTTGTAATGAGCATGTAAGAGCTTGCATGATTTTAAAGAGCAATATAATTAAAACCACTAGTTATTCCAAACGACAAAATAAAACTTAGGAGCGATCACTTCCGTTTAGGTTAAAATCACATTAAAGATTTGAACTTTTACAAGTAACAGAGAAATTCAAGACATGCGAATTAAGTAGATGTTCAACTAAAATCCCTACACTAACAACAAGATTAGTGCATAGAAAGTGAAACTCAAATCCTACGTTTACTAAGCTTTAGCAATTAAGCGGACTCGATTCCTTGCAATTCCGTCATCACCTACAAGGTTAGTGAATAAGCAAAAGATAATTGAACAAGGGAAAGAAGTTTACCCTTATTGCGGAGATTCAGCCTTCTCGCAAACTTGAAAACAATTGGTGGCGACTTTGGTGACTGGGACAACATCAAATCCATGCTCGAACCTTAGACAGCAAGTAGAAGCTTTTCCAATGGTGCTATAGTGGAGGGAGCCGGTGGGAATTGATGGGCAGCAGGTTATCCTTCTATGGCAGCAGTTTGTGATTTTCAGATTGATGGAAAACCATAAGTGCAGGAATTTCTGACAGTAATCTTGGAGAGCAGGAAAACACAAACTGGATGGAATTTGGGAGGATTTGGGAGAAGGTAGGCCGAGCAAGCTGCTAGGAAGGGGGCGGATGGGTAATGGCCAGGTTTTGGAAGTATTTCCAACTTGAGGAGGGGCTGAATTTGGTAATCCGAGATTTAAGTGGCCCTTGAAATTTTCGGCCAAGAAAGGAGGTGGAGGGGATTTGGAAAGTTTCCAAAGAGAGGAGATTGGGATTTAGGAAATAATTCCTAATCTAATCCCTAATGGGGCCGGCGGCTTATAGAGGGAAGGAGGCATTTAAAGGAGCAATCAATGCTTGCTTAAATTATCAAATTAAGTTTGGAAAGAAAGATCTCATCCCTACTTAATTCAAATTTAAATAGGATTGGAATAATTAAGTTTCCTAAAATAAGATTTTAAATTAAGTAACTATTTCAAATTCAAATTGATTTGAATTTAAACATTAATAGAGTTACCAAATTTAAGAAACCTAATTTAGGAAATGATTAATGGCTAGTGGGGGTGGAGGAAGGGCAAAAGGGGCGGCCGGCGGTCGAGGTTGGCCATCGGTGGGGGTGGCGGCAAGGTGGAGTTGGCGGATAAGTGGGAGGGAGAAAGGGCGAAGGTGGCCGACGTCTTTGGTAAGGGGAAGGGACCGACGGCAAGGTGGTGGTGGCTAGGGAAGAGAAGAAGAAGATAAAGAAATAAAGCCACGAACCCGACACGTCTAGGTTGGTGGGTGATGCACCATTATCCCTCTCCTAGGGATCCTCCTCAATAGCTCTCAACTCTCAATCTCTCAAACAAGAGTGCAGGAAATTTTCTTTTCATTCATTCATTAACCTTCAAAGATACATAGAGGGGCTTTAAATAGCCTCACATAAAGAACTCAAAAATAAAAGACAACAATGCCCTCTGGGCTTACACACAACCACCCTTAAGTAAGGGGTAAAAAACAGGAAAATAACATAATACTAATAAAAGGAAAACAAAGACATGTCATGACTAAAAAATGCAATGACTCGATCGTGGCCGTAGATCGACGGCCACGTCTCCGATAAACTTTCCATGTAGTGATGTCCTCATCAATGGGTCTTGGGCTTCACCTATGGTAGGCTCATCCATCTGATCTACCTCTCATATAATTATATCCCATAGGCTTAAACATACATCATACGTCTAACAAATACATTTTAAAATGTAAAAAGACTCAAGTCTACAAAACAGGAAGAGAATTAGAAGCAATTTATATGACGAAAATAAACATCACAGAATTGCCTGGCACTTAAAGTGTCAAGCCTTGTTTTTGGTCATGTCTCATTGGGGGGTTTAAGTAGCGCCTGCAAATAAGCATTTTTATGATTATGATTTAATTACCCCCACTTGGACATGACCACCTGCAGAAAAAGCATGTATCTCCATCAAATCCACTTAAGGGTAAGTGCCCACAACACAGAAAATCATATAAGCATCACACCACAACATTAGTCAAATACGCATAAAAAGAAAAATCCTAATCCTAGCATGTCTATGGGTTGTGCATCTAAGTGTGTGTTAGTTGTGTGGTGTGTCACACTACAAATGGTGTCTTATTTTATTATAGAATGGAGGATGTTTAATCTTAATACGAGGGTGGTTTTACATCAAGTTATTTGTGACTTGAGGCTTTTATTTGATCTTTAATTGTTTTATATTTATATTTAGAAGAGTTATGAAGAATCCATAGAACAGTCATTGTTTGCTTTGAGGCAAGTCTACTATTTATGAAATCCTAAGATCCAAGGATGTAGTCATTCCACATTTTAGGGTGGAATGATTCATCATCGTATCAAAAGAGACATGAGTGATTTTTTGGAATTTTGAGGTTCTTTTAGTGTTTGGATATGAGGAAAATATCCACCTAATAAGGTAAGATAGACATGCCTAAGGGTTTGACTTAGGACTTTGTGAAATTCACCAACTAGGATAAGGTAGATTTCAATAGAAGGGAAAAACTACTAAAGGACATCTAAGGATTGTGTTTTAAATGTCATAAGAGGAGAAAACACTTGTTTTGTTGAGTGAAAATATTACTTAGATTTTGGGTCTAAGGCTGGAAAATTCACTTCAGCTTTTGAAGCTAAGGAGAGGAAAATTTTCTACAACTTAGAGGTTGGAGGAAATGAGAGGAGACCTATAGCTTTTAGGCTAAGATTGAAAATCTTCTAAGGCTTTTGGAGCCCATCAAAACAAGGGGAGATTTATAGTTTTAAGGCTACAAGTTGAGAATCATTCATTGAATTTTATATTCAATGATGCATGATTGTCTACCTAATTTGGTTTAGGTAAATGTGCGAGGGTGACATGTAAATTTGGATTACAAACCACAAGGAGTTTCTTTAAACTTTTGGATGCCCAAAAAAAGATGTTGATTCACCTAACTTGGGTTAAGTGAATGAGAGGATTTTCTACAATCTTTGAGATATAGAAAAAGAGAAGCAGTGTACAACTTATGATTCCTAATGCTTTGGAAAGGTTTCTAAATCAATTTCGTCATGATTAGAAGATTTGGAGGCTCATGGAAGTTGTAATCTTTTAGGATTTTATCAATTGCTTAGTTTGCTATCACACTTAATCATTTCAATTTGCAAATCAAACAAAATAAGCTTAGATAATTCCTAAGTGTGATGGGATATTTAACTATGGGCCTTTGGAGCCCACGAAAACACTCCAAATTAGTTTCATAAACACTTAGAATTATATGAGCATATTTAGGACCTTGCAAATTTTGGAAATTTGGTGATGTTAGCAAGAGATTATGTCGTATTGCTTTGATTCATGATAAGATAGGAAAAATACATCGAAAGCTTTAAGAAGAATTCCAATTTTAAGGATTTTACACAAAAGAGCAATTGATCACTTGTTATTTTCTCCACAAGCTTTGCAACATACCCAAAATGAATTTGATGGGTTATGCTTGTCCTAGGATTTATAGAATGAATCCTTGGAGATTCATGTAGAATCCTACAAGTAATTACTCATATGTTGTTTTAAGCAATATCAAATGCATTTTTGAATATCCAACAAAGCTTTTAGAGATATCCACAAGCTCTTTGCTAATGCAATTTCTCACACTTTATGCCAATTTTGACATGATTTGGGAGAAAGAGATATAGTATGCAACATTTGGAAAGAATCTACACCTCAACATTTGATTTGGCATCAAATGACATCTCCTAACCTAGGGTTTAGTTATAGTTGATGGATAGGCATACAACATGAATGCTAAAACATGTATTTGGAGGGTGTTGGATACCAATCCAACAACCCTATACGCATTGGCATGCCCCTTTGGCTTTCACATGAGAACAATTCAATGAAAATCACCAGATTTTCATGAATTTACTAAAGGGACAGCAAACATGGGATTTTTCTTGGGTTTTAGAAATTTAAATGAGGGGTTTCTAAAGACCTAAGGCTTGGGGAGCGATAACCACACAACATTGGCCAATAGACCTGGGATTTGCTAAGTTTGAGGAATTTTACCTCATCAGGGCAAGTCACGGTGCAAGTCGGTTTCTTCTCGCCTTGCAAAGGCAAGAAAACGGATGAATGGAAGGCGAACTTGCTATCCAAGAAGTCCGAGATGCTGACTTTGCTGTCGTGAACTCATCGGAGTCAAAATATGAGGAAGAAGCTCCTTTGCCTACACTTGATCCTTGTTGAGCTTTGGAAGGGAGAGTACACAACAGCTTTCCCTCTCTGTTGAAGGAATGAAGAGAGGATGGCTACAAGAGGTCGGTCCCAGGCTTCGACTCTCCTAGTCAAATGCAGCAAGAGATCTGTAAACTTCAGAGATATGCACACACGAGAAAATGGGGGCTCAACCAGCTTGGTTCAGCCCTAAGAGATGTGCATGAGCAACCTCCCGCTCCAACTCTGGCAGATAGCACAAAGCACGCTCAATTTGAGGAAATCAGATCCGTCGATTTGATTTCCCGATTTGAGGGATTTGAATTAATTTAGAAAGTCAATTGGGCTCATATTGAATCAATTCAACATGAATTGAGCCCGAATCGAACTCGATTTGAATCGATTCGAGTCGATTTGGTTCGATTGAGTCAATTTGATGAAATTGAACTCGGATCGGCGCCGATTTGAGTCGAATTGGGTTTGACGGGGTTGATTTGAATTGATCGGGTTCAATCGATTTGAGTCGAATTGGGTTTGACGGGGTTGATTTATGCAAAATAACAAATCTACTCGAGGCATCATCAAGCTAATCCTCCATCTCAGCATGGTGTTTCAATACAAATGTGCATTCTAAGAGAAATTCAAACCATTTAGGATGTTTGTGTCAAAATTTATTTTGTGAATTCAAATACCTTAAGGCTTGATGCTCATAATATAGGATAAAGTGATAAACTCTTTAGGGAATAGATAATGGCCCCAATATTGAAATGCTTGCACAATTGTATGAGGATCGATATTTTTATTTGAGCTCATCTTATTTCTCACTCACTAAAGAACTTAATTGAATGTCCCTCTTACCCTAAAATTATCCCAATAACTATGCCTAAGACATCATTAGAAGCATTGAATACCTTATTAAAACCAATTAGTTTAAGAATAGATGGGTGATAGGAAATACTTGAGTTCGCAAGTAATTCTATCGAATCTACTTGAGTTCGCAAGCAACCTAGCAAAATTGGAAGGAAAAACAACAAGAAATCTTGGTGGAAACACAAAATCAATAGTTTTTTTTTATTATGAAAATCAACATAACAACATCAAACACAATATAAGAAAATACTAAACTCGATACAATAGATCCTCAATTCGAGAGGAGGATCGTCTCTCCCAATTTCTCTAGACAAGATTCTAAAGACCAAGACTCACAAAGGACTACAAGAGAACAACTATTCAAGGCATGCCTTTACCCCAAACCCCTCATGCCTATTTATAACCCAAAATAACCTCCTTAGACTTGCCGCCTCCCCCCTCTTGCCTAAAATACAATTTATTTAGATTAAATCAAATTTCCTTCCACTGGATCAGTACTTCCTTGTTTCCTTTCTTGTCAATTCTTACTCCTTTTAGTTCCACTGGTTCTAAGATCACCTCCATTTCTTCAGTCAATGTTATTGGCATTTCTTCACTGATGGCATGCTCTCCCATAGCCTTTCTTAGTTGTGACACATGGAATACCGGATGTATAGTGGCGGTTGGGGGTAACTTTAATCGGTAGGCGACCATTCCAATTCTTTCCAGTACCTCATAGGGGCCAAAATATCTAGATGATAACTTCTCATTTCTTCTTTTAGCCACTGTCTTTTGTCTATAGGGTCGCAGTTTTAGGAAAACCTTCTCACCTGCCTCAAATTGGATCTCTTTGTTGGAGAATTTGTTTTTTTTTTTTTGTCATCTAACGGATTGCATACTTTATGATTGAATACGGCATAAAAATGATGATATTTTACCCCAAAGGATAAAGATATCATTTTCTTATGGATTCAATGATAAAATCTATAATTTAACAGAGATTCTCCCCGTTCAATGTTTGGTTGAATGGGGTTTATTTTATTCTAGGGTACAGATGCCCCATAGGGGCAAGTCCCTATGGTTAATTACATCTCAAGTTTTGAAACTTGAGAATACTTTTGATTAAATTAGTGATTTTCTCTTTTCTTTTGAAAGTCATTTAGATATTGGTTAAAGTTTGATTTTTGAAAATCCAAGAAAGTCTTATTTAAAGGATTTTGATCCTTTAGGAATTTCAAGGAGGAAATGATCGATTTGAAATCAGATTTTTAGAAGGAGAATCAAAGGGAATGAAGTAGGAGCACTTGATTCTGAGGGAAACTCAGAGGTGCTCAAACTATCTTATGTTGGGCTTTATGTTTTAGAAATCTAATTTTGTTTGAGTTGATCATTTTCATTAGAATGTTGGGGCTTACGTTCCGACAAAACATATTGGAGGAACTGCCCGGAAGGTGAGGACTTGTATGGTGATTGAAATCAACCATTGCCTCGAATCCTAAAATTAAGGTGAGGACTACCGAGAGGTAGTGCCTCGAACCTAAGTCTAATGAATGTAAAAGGACTTACAAACTATACCTCACATGAGGCATAGCTCGCCCGACCCCTGAATTTATTGTCCTACCTGGAAAGGACTACCAGCTAAACCCACCTAAGCGCTTTTAAAACCATGTTTTCCGATCTCAATGTATATGAAGAGTGGAAGGCTATTTTTATTAGGAAGTATGGCTTACAACTTGATTTTGAGGTCAAGATGCCTAGTTATGCAGGGTATGCAGAATGCTGACTCATAAATGCAAATTTTTTTGTTATCTGATCCTAAGTGAAAGCTTTCTACATGAGACTCTTTTAGGCCATGCATATCAATTTAAATTTTGAAAACTTGGCTCTTTGAAAGAGAGCCATGCAAGTTTCTTTTATTAGAAAAATCATGAAGCCTAGATTTAATTTTTAGGTTGTTTACATTTTAAAGGGTAGAAATCTTAAATTTTTCCTAAGAGCCTACCGTTTCACAAGTCCAGGCCACTCTCAAGCAAACAATAGAAGAAACCTAGGAAAAGCATGATGTTCTAGTGCACACACTGTAAACAAACAACACATGCATATATATATAAAACAAGTGCAGGAAATGTAAATAGAGTCCAAGTTATTACAAACAACTTTGACAGCTGAATTGTCTGTCATTATACAACCCAGTTAATTTTACAGACTCTACTTGTGGGGTCTTCAAGCTTTATCTTTCGGGTGGATCTTTGGGCTTCACCTCTAAGAAGTACATCCTTCTTGATCCACCTCTCCTTCTTTTGATCCAAACCCCCACAAGTTTCATACAAATCCTAATTCTATTATATACATTTTTAAAAGAAAAAGACTCAAACCTGCAAGACAGAGTCAGAAGGCAATTTATATAATGTATCACATCACATCCAAAATTTGCCTAGCATTTAGAGTGCCAAGCACCTGCTTCTACCCTATTGGCCATGTCTCTTGGGGGGTTTTAAGCAGCGTCTGCAAGCAAACAGCGTTAAGATAATTATGATTTATTTTTATTTTACCCCCTCTTGGACACGGCCACCTGCACAAGAAAACATGTATATATTCCTATGCTAACCACTTAAGGGCAAGTGCCCACACGCAGACAATCCAAGGGCAATCACACCACAACATCAACCACATGCGCACACAAAGAAAAATTCTAGTCCTAACATGCCTAAGAGGTTGTGCACTTAAGTGTGTGAGGCTTGTGTGGTATGTCACACTAAAGGTATTCCACTTAGAGTTTGGGTCTAAGAAAATGGTGTCTAACATACAGCTTTGGGCCAGATGTTGGAGAGTTCTCCCTAGCTTTTGGAGCTAAGAGGAGAAAAAGGATATCTCTTTTAGCTTTGAGGCTAAAGAAGAGGAAGAAGAGGTGTCCAACACTTAGCTTTGGAACTAAGTGTTGGGAGATCCTCCTTAGCTTTTTGGAGCTAAGAAGAGAATATAGGGATCCGACATTTAACTTTTCGGTTAAATATTGGAGAACTCCTTTTAGCTTTTGGAGCTAAAGAGAGGGGAAATCTCCGATGGTTTGGAAGTTGGAGAAGAGTTGGGGGAATATGCAACTTATGGGTTGCAAATTCATGAATGTCTTTGAATATTTTGATGTTCAAAGGGTTCGTTGCATCCTTCCAACTTGGGTTGGAAAGATGGAGGGAGATAGAACTTTTGAGTCTTACGTTTGGAATGAAACTACTTATTGCTTTCGGTTCAACAAATAGATGATTTTTTCATAGGTTTAATTCATTCAACAAGGATTGAATGAAAGAGAACTTTATACAACTTTTGGGTTGTATAAAGGAAAGGATTTCTCTACAATCTTGATTTGTAGAGAGGATAGGATGAAATGCAACTTGGAGGTTGCAAAGTAGAAGCATTTCTTTGAACATTTGGTGTCCAAAGAAGGGGGAAACTCATGAAAGTCTTTGAACGTTTTGATGTTCAAAGAGAGGGTTTTCCCCTTCTAAATTGGGTTGGAAGAATGAAAGAAAAGAAGATGCAACTTAGGAGTTGCGAATTCTTGAAAGCTCTTTAGATATTTTGATGATCAAAGAAAGTGTTTTACCCTTCCAACTTGGGTTGAAATGATAAGTTGGACATAGAACTCTGTTTCATATGCTTGGGGCGAAAGTACTTGTTGATTTTGGTTCAACAAGTGAGTGGGTTTTGATGTATGCTTAATCTACTTAACTTGGATTAAGTAGATGACAGGAAATCCCTACAACTCTTGAGTTGTAGGAAGAAGGGAACAGTATGTGACTTGTAAGTTACAAGTTAGAGAAAGATCCTTGAACTTTTGACATTCAAAGAAGAAGATTAACTCTTCCAACTTGGGTTGGGGAGATGGAGGATGGGTCACCTATTGATTTTGGCTCAATAGATGAGGAGGATTTGTAACTTTGAGGTTACAAACCAAGAAAAATTATCATTGAACTTTATTTTCAATGGTAAATATTTAGTTTGCTAAATTTAAATAAAGCAAACATGAAAGAATGATGTGTAGGTTTGAGCTACACATTATTGGTTCCTTGGACTTTTGAGCATCCAAAGAGAGGGGCTCATCCACCTAAATTGGATTAGGAGGATGAAAGAAAGCTAGGATCTTGACTCCTTGCTAGATATAGAATCATTTGTTGAGTTTGGTTCAACAAATGAATGGTTTGGATTGAACTATTGTTGATTTTGATTCAACAAATAAGTGATTTTCATAGGTTTAATTCACTCAACATTGGTTGAATGAATGAGAGTTTTCATACAACTTTTGGGTTGTAGAAAGAGGGAAATTTCTCTACAATTTTGATTTGTAGAGAAGATATGAGAAAATGAAACTTGGGGGTTACAAAATGAAAGGATCTTTGAACATTTTAGTGTTCAAAAGAGGTCTACACTCTCCTAATTCAGGTTTAGGAGAATGATGAAATTTCCTACAACTTTTGAGTTGTAGGAAGAAGGCTCTCTCTACAATTTTGGACTGTGAAAAAGTGAGGAGAAAATGCAACTTGTACGTTGCAAATTCATGGATGTCCTTTGAGTATCGGATGTTCGAAGGGAGGAGATCATCTACCCAACTTGTATAGGATAAATAGGAGAAGGTGATATGCATATTTTGACTACAAGCTACCACGGATTCTCTTTGAACTTTTGGGTGTTCAAAGAGAGGAATTCATTCTTCCAAATTGGGTAGAAGGATGAAGTTCTCCACAATTTGGATTTTGTGGAGAGGAAGAGAGAAAATGTAATATATGGATTACAAATTCATATATGTTACTTGAACATTTAATGTTCAAAAGGAGATAACCACTCTCCTAAATTTGGGCTTAGGAGAACGTAAAGAGTGGCATGATTTTCCATAGCTTTTGAGCTAAGGGAAGTCGAAGAATTTCCCACAATATTGACTTGTAGGAAAGGAAGGGAAAATGCAACTTATAAATTGCAAATCCATGAATATTCTTTGAACATTTTGGTGTTCAAAGAAAATGTGCAAACTCTCCTAATTTAGGTTAGGAGAATGAAAGGGGATTGTTAATTTGTTAATTTTGTCTTAACAAATAAGAGTTAGGCTTAGGGTTTGGCCCTAAGATCTTGAAGATTCATGTGATAGAATAACTTAGGGCTTTGAGGGTACTCCTGAATGTCACACATGAAGGGGATGTTTGTTGGTTTTATGCTCCAACAAATAAATGATGAAAGAACTTGAAAGTTGGTTCCAAGTTTCATCCAGTTCATGGAATGATGTATTTGGAGCTTTGAGGAAGCTCCAAATGTCCTGTATAAGAGACACAACTTATGGTTTTGGAATTACAAATCAAGAGGACATCATCAAGTTTTGTACTCGATGATGCAAGATCATCTACCCATGTAGGTTAGGCAAATGAGATAGGCTAGGATTAGAATCCTAAGCCTAAAGAGGATATTCTTTCGTTGATCTTTGTACCTCAAACGAAAGAAAGAGGGAGCTTAGGATTTGGCTCTAAGCTCCAAAATCTCCGTATAGTAATATGTTGGAATTTTGGAGGGTTCCAAATCATTATATAAGAGAGGAAAGACGTTCATTTCCTAATTTTGTGTCATTAGCAAATGAAAGAGGGGTTTAGGATTTGTTCCTAAAGCCTTAATGATCCATGTAATAGGACATTTGGAGCTCGGAGAGGCTCCAAAATATCACATATGGAGGTAGTGTTTGTTGGTTAGGTGCTCCAACAAACCAAGCAAGAGGGCTTAAAAGTTTGGTTTCAAGCTTGAATGACCCATGTAATATACAATGATTGGAACCTTTAGGATGCTCCCATTGTTATGCATGGAGGACATGGGTGTGAAGAAGCGAACTTCCTACTCCCCTACGAATGTCTTAGACTCATTCGAAGAAGGGAAGGATTGATCTCCTAAAGTTTTAGGGAGTTTTCCCAAATCAATTTTTTTTTATATGATTTAGGGGATTTGGGTAGGAAAAGAAGACACAACCCACAAGTTATGAATTGAAGACACTCTTTGGACATTTGATGTTCAAAGAGGGGAAGTCATCCACTTAATTTAGGTTAAGTGAAGGAGGGAAGTATGGTTTGAGTCTTACATTGGGAAGGATTATTCATTGACTTTTTGTGTTCCAATGAATAGGGTGGAAGGAACTTGGAATTTGGTCCCAAGTTCAAATGACTCATGCAACGATATATTTGAACTTTTAGATATCTCAAAACAACGTGCATGATAAGAGTATTTGTTGGTTTCTTGTGTTCCCACAAATGATGTTGAAGAACTTAGAATTTGTTTCTAAGGTCCTTTGGCTCATGAAATGACATCGTTTTGGAAGCTTTGGAAGCTTCAAGTCATTATACATAAGGAGAGCATAAGGAGGGGGAAAATTGTTTATTGATTTTGTTTCAACAAACAAGTAATTAGTAACTTAGAATTTATTTCTAAGTTCAATGACTTACATGGCATGGCACTTAGAACCTTGAGGAGGTTCCACTTGCAATGCATGAGGAAAATGGGCATAAGGAAGAAAACTTCCCACCTTCCTCCGAATATTTCGGGTTCATTTGGAGAAGGAAAGTTGAATTCCTAAGGCTTCTAAGAGGTTTCAAAATTGGATCCAACACAATCTAAGAAACCTAGAAGTATGCAAATGAGGTTTGTATGTTTAGGGGGATAAGCATATGCTAAATTTGATTGTCATTGCATTTGAACCCCTTTAATTTATAAATTCTATTAATCATGCTTAGGTAATTCCGGAATATGAAGGACATACCTTATGAACCCAAAGGCTATGAGGTATTCCACATTTGCTTTGCAAGCACTTGGGAATTAGATGAGCATGCTTATGAATTTATAAATTTTGAATACAAGAAGGGAAGTGAACAAACAACCCTTGACATACACATGTAAATATTACAAATGATAATCACTATTTTAAACAAATTAAACTTGATGAAGAAACATATAATGGGTTTGGTTGACTATGCATGTTGTAGGGTTTACAACACAAATCCTTGGAGACTTGTGGTAAACCTCACAACGATATACATCATAGATTTTTTTTGCCGGATCAAACAATTCCATTAAAAGCCTTCACCAAATTTATAAAGCAATGAACTTTGGCATATGTCAAGTACCCTAAACATAGGTCAATTTTTGTCATAACTTATGATTTGTTAAAAATGACATGCATGCTATAAGATGTGAAAGTCTCTACACATCGTCACTCAAGGCATGGTTGAATGACAACACCTAGCCTAAGGTTTGGTCATAGGTGAAGGGACTAGACGCAAAAATAAATGCTTTTCATGCATTTGAAGGTGTTGGATACCAATCCAACACCCCTATGCGTATAAAAATCCTGTCCAGATTCTCACATGAGAATCGACAAATGAAAACCACCAAGTTTTCATCGTTTTGCGGAGTGGACAGCCAACAAGGGATTTTGGGAGAGTGAAAATTGAAGTTTTTAGGGACCTAAGGCTTTGGATCGTCAACCACACATCAATTGGCCTTGGGGGACCTAGGTTTCACGAAGTTTTAGTGTTTTACATCTCCCGGGTTGTCCTAGCACTCCAATCCAAGCTCTGTCGAAGGTTCCAACTGCAGTCCAAGGCTCCCCGAACGTCGCAGTTGCTGTCCATGACATCTTGAAGGCTCCAAACTGCTGTTTGGAAACTTTTAGAGCCTTCTCTTGCTGTTTGGAAGCTTCCAACAACTCCCTTGACCACCATGAACTAACTAGAATTGAAGGAGGAGGAGGTGGAAGCCACTAACTTCACTGATTTTTGATAAAGGAAGTGAGTGGAGGTCTTAACCTTTGATTGGCCTCTTGAGAATGAGGAAGAAGGCCTCAAATCCCTAACTCCACCTTCCTTCCTTGCCTAGGGGAACCGCACGCAAGGGGCTTTGACCGCTGGAAGGGGGGCGACGAACGGAGAAGGGGGAGTCGCACGCAAGGGGCGGAGGGGTTCCGCCTCTTTCCTTCTTGCTCTCTCGCTCTTTCTCCCTTTCGCTTTCTGGGTCGGGACGGACAAGCACGGAGGAGCCGAATGCTCCCCCACTCTCCCTTTCGTTCTCTTTGAGGCATGCGAGACTAGCAGAGAGCCGCCCAAATCGCCCCAATCGCGGCTTCTTGTTGCACGAAACGAAGAAAATCCACTCGAGTGGATTCTCTGAGGGGTTTGACACAAAATTTGGGCAAATTTTGAGATAAAATCTCAGCCCTAGGTCTCAATTTTGATTTTGAGACTCAATCTAGTCCAAATTGACTAATTAGGGCTGAAATTGAAATCGAATCGGACTCGACCCGAACCGATTTGAGTCGATTTGGGTCCGATTTCGTTCGATCGAGTTAATTTTTGCGAAATTGAACTCGAATCGGCGCCAAATTGCGTCGAATTGGGCTCGACGAGGCTTGATTGGGTTCGAATTGATTTTAATTAAATTAAATCGAGTTTAATTTAATTAAATTGGGATTAATTTGGTGAAATTAAAGTTTAATTTCACCGAATTAGGGTTCGATTTCGCCTCGACAGCATTTAATTAGGCAGATCGAGCATGATCGAGCCTAGTCGAGCTCGGTCGGGGTCAGGTCAATGCAAAAAAAGTTCGTCAACACTCTTCTATGTGTATTTGCCTGCTTTTTCATGATCTGATGAGCCCTTGTGAGATGTTTCTTCAATTCTTCTAACATTCGATCCCTTTCCTCTAAGTGCTGCTCTACTGAGGATATTGCGGTGCTCCCTCTTCTAAAATGCACTATGTGTGGTGGATCTCTTCCGTATAATACCTTAAAAGGGGTCATCTGTGAAGCAGAGTGGTACGAGATGTTGTACCAATATTCAGCCCATGCCAACCATTTGGCCCACATCTTGGGTGTCTCTGAAGCAAAACACCTCAAGTAAGTCTCCAAGCTTCGATTAACGACCTCAGTTTGTCCGTCGGTTTGGGGGTGGTAAGCGGTGCTTCTTTTGAGAATCTTGCCCTGTAACCGGAACAGTTCCCGCCAAAATTGACTGAGGAAGACCTTGTCTCTATCAGATATGATAGATTCTGAAATACCATGTAGTCGGACTACCTCCCTGATGAAAGATGTTGCTACTGTCACGGCTGTGTAAGGGTGTCGTAGGGGAATGAAATGGTCATACTTGCTTAGCCTATCAACCACCACCATGATAACAGTAAATCCTTCTGATCGTGGTAAGCCATCAATGAAATCCATGGACATTTCCTCCCATACTTTGTTTGGAAGGGACAACGATTGTAGCAATCCTCCTGGAGCCATAGCCATATATTTGTTCCTCAGACATACTTCACATTTTGCCACCATTTCTTGTACATCCTTATGCATTCCTTTCCAATATAACTCAACTGCCAACCTCCTATAGGTCTTTTCGATCCCAGAATGCCCTCCAACGGCACTTCCATGAAATTCTTGCAATAGATGAGGAATATGGATGGAAGTTCGTGGTATCACAAACCTTCCCTGGTACAACAGTCTTTCCCCTTCGACAGAGTAACCTGGATGGCTGCTCTTATTCTTGTGTATATTCGCCCGAATATTCTTTAATCCTACATCCTGCGTACTTTCTTCCTAGATCGCCTTCCAATTTATCATTAAGGGAACTGAAATGGTCATCTCCTGGAGCTCTCCTCCACACCTGGATAAGGCATTGGCTGCCTTATTCTCCAATCCAAGTCGGTACTGGATCTCAAAATAGTACTCCAATAGTTTTATCAGCCACCTCTGATGTTCCTCTGTTACCATCATTTGTTCCAACAGATATTTTAAACTCTTCTGATCTGTTATAACGATGAAATGTCGTCCAAGCAGGTATGGTCGCCATTTCTGAACAGCCAGTACGATTGCCATTAATTCCCGTTCATATACCGACTTCAGTCTTGCTCTAGCTGCCAACACCTGACTGAAATATGCTATAGGCCTATGCTGCTGCATCAGTACTGCCCCTAACCCATATCCAGAGGCATCTGTCTCCATAACAAAAGTCTGACTAAAGTCTGGTAGAGCCAGCACGGGTACTGTGGTCATTGCATTCTTAAGTTTTTCAAATGCCTGGGTGGCTGCTTCTCCCCACATGAAACTATCCTTCTTTAACTGATCTGTTAAAGGTAGGGCTATGTTGTTGTATCCCTTCACAAATCTCCGATAGTAACCTGTTAATCCCAGAAATCCCCTTAGTTCCTTTAGATTCCTAGGTTGAGGCCACTTCTGCATGGCTTCAATTTTGGTTGGGTCTGCTGCCACTCCTTCATGAGATACCACATGTCCCAGGTATTCCACCTTTGTTTGTGCGAAGTTGCATTTCTTTAGGTTAGCTTTGAGCTGATGTTTTTGTAATACTCTAAGGATTACTCTTAAATGCTCCTGATGCTCTGCTTCGGTCTTGCTGTAAACTAGTATATCATCAAAGAATACTAAGACAAACTTTCGCAGGTATGATTTGAATATTTGGTTCATCAATGACTGGAAGGTAGGCGGGGCGTTGGTGAGCCCGAATGGCATTACCAAGAACTCGTAGTATCCTTCGTGTGTGCGAAAGGCCGTCTTCTGAACGTCTTCCTCTTTCATCCCGATTTGATGATAGCCTGATTTTAAGTCTATCTTTGAGAACACTACTGCTCCATGTAATTCATCCAAGAGTTCATCGATCACCGGAATGGGAAATTTATCTGGCACGGTCTCCTTATTTAATGCTCGGTAATCCACACAGAATCTCCAACTCTCATCCTTCTTTTTGACCAGTAGGATTGGACTAGAGAAGGGACTGACACTAGGTCTGACTATACCTGCTTCCAACATTTCTCTAATCAGTTTCTCAATCTCGTCCTTTTGGAACTGGGGGTAGCGATAGGGTCATACATTAATTGGGGGCACCCCCTCCTTTAGGATGATTGAGTGTTCCTGCTCTCAAGGTGGTGGTAAGCCTTGAGGTGGTTGGAATACCTCTTTGAATTGTTGTAGGAGCGGTTGTACTGCTGGTGGAATGTCTCCTCCTTCCCTTACACTGACTCTTTCTAGGCGTTGTAACTCCACCAAATAACCACCCCCCACTTCCTAAAGTGTTTTGATCATGGACTTGAGAGATACTCCAGCCTTGAAAAGCCCTTCATCACCTTGGATTATCCTCTTTTTTCCTTCCACTGTCAACTCCATTCGTAAAGCACCCCAATTGACCTTGGTTTCTCCCAAAGTCTGTAGCCACTACATACCTAGAATGACGTCAGTACTCCCCAATTCCAGGGGAAGGAAGTCTTCCTTCACCTGGATCCCCTGGATTTTTAGCACCACTCCCCTACAAACTCCTCTACCCATTTCCACTTTTCCGGTGCCCATCATCACCCCATAGCCTCCTATGTCTACTAACCTTATTCCCAGTAGATCTACAATTTGAGTGGAGATGAAGTTGTGGGTTGCTCCACTATCTATCAACACCACTGCCTCCTTATTAATGATTTCTCCTTTCACCTTCATAGTGTGATTCGGAGTGAATCTCACTACTGAGTTTGGGGAGACTTCTGCCACATCTAAATGTAATTTCTCCTCTTCCTCCGTCTCATGGTTTAAAATTGCGCAACAAGAGGCGCGCCTTAGCGCAATTCTGCTCTATTACGCGACGAAGCGGACGCTTCGGCTGTGTTCCGCGAGGCTTACGCCTCAAACCAACAAAGGCGCGCCTCGCCTCACTTTAGAGAGGCGTTCGCCTCAAAACAAAGCCTTATATTTAAAACCTAAACCTAATATCGGGACTCAATTCATTCTGTTCGTTCTTTCTCTTCGTCTTCTGCGTTCGTGCCTTCGACTTCGGCTGGAATCGAGCTCTTCGACTTCGCATAGAGCTTCGTACGTTCGTCGTTGCCTTCTTCGAACGTTCGCAGGTGGAGTTGGCCTCTTCGAACGTTCTCTTCGACTTCCCTGCGTGCGCCTGCGTGCATTCCGCCTCTTCGAACGTTCACAGGTAGAGCTTCGAATGTTCTTCAAAAACTTCCTTGCTTTATTCGATGCCGTTCTGAAACTTCGTCGCCTTCGCAGGTGGAGTCGGCCTTCTTCTTCGAACGTGGACTTCGGCTGCATTCGGCCTCTTCGCACTCGGTTCACTGCCTCACTGGTATCCAAAATTCTTGACTTAGATCAATTTCTTGTTTGTTTCATCTAAGCAATTTTTTTTTGCAAAGTTCTTTAGTTTGTGATTCATAGTTCACTTGCATAAAAAATCCTAGACCCTTTAGCTATTTTGCATCAATTTGATAGCTTATGATTAAACCATCATGACTAATGAAAGTAGTATATTATAATAGATTAATAGATTAAAAAAGTAAGA
Organism: Dendrobium chrysotoxum; assembly: GCA_019925795.1. Taxonomy (NCBI): domain Eukaryota; kingdom Viridiplantae; phylum Streptophyta; class Magnoliopsida; order Asparagales; family Orchidaceae; genus Dendrobium; species Dendrobium chrysotoxum. The sequence goes on from CM034304.1 coordinate 34,622,517, forward strand.
CAATTTAATAAGATTTAAGACAACTATTTGATGATAATTGATAATTAATTCGAATATGCTCTTATAACAAATCATGCTCATGAAATTGAATCCATAGTTCCATACTTAACCTAGGTTTAAAATATGAATATGAAATCAAAATTTGGCTTGAGATGATCTAATGATATTGAAATTTTCAATGTGAATCAAGTCTATTCCTTAATATGAAATTGAACCAAGCATATCTAATTTATTTCAAATTCTATAAAAAATGCTAATTTAAACAATTCTTATTGTTACTAGTTTTTATAAAATTTCATCGAGAAATATAGATACACTTTGAAAAATCATGAAAATTGTAATATGATAATTTTAATCTTAAAACTCAAATCTCAAATCACTACAACTTCAAAGCTCATACAACTTTAAACACAATCATAATGTGAAATTGTCAACAAATTATACATATCCATTCCTCTTTTTCAAACAAAATCTTTTTATACATCAACTTCTTATTGCATATCGTTTCCCTTTTTGAGTGGCCTTCAGTGCAAATCAATATGCTATGAATAGGACTGCAATGTCTTCCAAATACCTGAAAAGGAAACTATGTTAATTGATAGCCCAATCAAATTAAACATTTAATTTTTAATTGCAGATTATTGTAGAGGATGGTTAGAAATAAAGACAAAACTGCGTCTGGTCATAGGAAGGATCCAGCATGGAAACATAGCACACAAGTTGAAGTGGGAGGTGGTGATAAGTCATACATTTATTTGAAATGTAATTATTGTGAAAAAGTTGTGAAAGGTGGTGTGACTAGAATGAAAGAGCATCTATCTGAATCACACAAGAATGTTGCACCATATGTTAAAGTGCCTGACACAGTTAGCGAGGAGATCAAAGCATACATGAACAAGACTGTAATGTCAAAGCATCTTGCACAGAAGCAATTCGAGGATAGAGTTGATGTTGGCTCCTACTACGAAAGTGAGCGCAGCGTTAGGGATTCATCTTCTTCGATGAAGCCCATTTCATCTAGGGGTGCTCGAGGGCCTATGGATCATTATATGGTGGATACATCAGAGGATAGGCCTCCTACTACACAGAGTATGGCCCCAGAAAATGCAAGGGAGGCTATTACCTAAACCCTCAGTATCAATATGCGGAGAACAAGTCTAACAAACCCTGAAATAAAGTTGGGATTGTATCATTGCATGGATCGACTGATAGGTGATGCAACTGAAAGATCAAATGCTGACATGCAATTGGTACCTTTTAGGAACAAAGAAGGCTTTTTTGGATTGCAACAAGCAAAGGATACAATTGCCAAACGATCTCCAGGTGATTTTATTTAATGTTTAAACATTTATTTAAAAGTTATTTCTTCACACTAATTAAACTCTCTTATATAAATAATAAATATTAGTTGAGTGGTGGATTCAATTTGGTGATGGGACTCCAGAATTACAGCGTTTTGCTGTGAAAGTTTTGGGCTTGACATGCTCTTCATCTGGCTGTGAAAGAAATTGGAGTACCTACAACCAAGTACATACAAAGAGGAGAAATCGCTTGTCGACATTAAGAATGAATTCACTGATGTACATTATGTACAATAGGAGACTCAGAGATAGGAATTTGAAGAAAAAAGGATTAATGGATGATGAAGATCCTTTGCTTTGCAAGGACGTGGCATCTGATGATGAGTGGTTTGTAGATGATGAAGTTGAAGTGATGCCATCTGAATTACAAGATGAAGATTTAAATGTTGATTTCTTTGATGGTTATAAAGCATCTACATCCACCACAACTCAAGAACAAATCAAAAAAGGTATATAAATAATATAGTTTTCTTTTCTTAGACTTTAAATTATTAATGTATTACACTATTATTCATTATAATATTGTTCTAAAATATTTAGGAAAGAGGAAGATAACTGATATTGAGGAAGAAGGAGCTGTTTGGGAGACATTGGACTCTATAGGAGAGGAGGAAGGAGAGAGAGCAGTTCATCATAATGATGATTCAAATGAAGACTCTCTTAGTGATGACAGTGCTGATGACTTATGAGTTCTTATGTGATATGTCATTGCTATTTATTTTTGGAATTATATGTTAATGAAAAGAATATTGTGATTTGGGAAAGATGGAGTTTGAGTTGAAGTTGAACTATATTTCATGTTCTCTTATTATTATGATATTTTGATTTTACTTCATATCTTGTGCATTTTTATGTTTTTTATATTATTTACTTATTAGAATATACAAATTTTATCATTTTTGGTTTACGCAATTCTTTGATTTTGAGGCTTACGCCTCAAAACGCCTTGAGGCTTACGCCTCGCCTCACGAATGCAAAACGCCTCAAAACCCGATTACGCAATTTTAAACATTGCTCCGTCTCTAACCCACTTCCACCTCCCTCTTCAATTTCCTCGTCATCACAGACGGTGAAAATCTGAAGAGTGCGGTCCTTGCACCTATTATGCCCTGGCATGTACTTTTCATCACATCAAAAACACAACCCTTTAGCCCTTTTCTCCTGTACCTCTTTTTCAATTAGTTTTTTTAAATTTCCTTTATTTCCACCGGCTTTCTCTTTGGCTGCTTCCTTCAGATTTCCCGAGGCTGGCCCTTTTGATGGTAGGATGGTGGTTGTCATCTTGTAGGATCCTCCAAAATTGTTCCACTTGGCCCCTTTCTCCATCTTTTTCTGATCTTCTACTAGTTGTGCTAGTTCCATGGCTTTCCCTAGGTTTCTTGGTTCCAAGACTCGTACCGCTGCTCGTATGTCTGGCTTCAGTCCTTTCATCCAATTTCCTTCCAGTACTGTTTCTGATAGTCGATCCAATCTACTGGCTAAGAACTTGAACTTGTCTCGATAGTCTGCTACCGTCCTTTCTTGTGTCAATGCAAAAAATTGTTCGTAAAAATCTTCTTTCCTATCGGTTCGGAATCGTTCGAGTAAGCATTCTTTGAATTCTCTCCAAGTTCGGATGGGTTCTCTCCTGTCCCGCCATTGGTACCACGCCAATGCTTTTCCTTCCAAACAAAGTCCAGCTGCGGTCAATTTTTCTTCTTCCGTCAATCCATTGACGGCAAAATATCGATCCACCTTGTAGATCCAGCCATGGCCGTCCTCTCCTTCAAAGACGGGCATCTTTAATTTTCTCACTTTGGGATCGCCCCCGTTCCCTCGACCTCCTCCATAGCTTCCAAAACCCCGAAGAGGTAGGGTTCCCCGGTTGTCATAATCTCCCCTCTGGCGATCGTATCTGCCTTCGTCATCATATTCGCCTCTTCTTCTTTCAGCATCAGCATCACGAGGGTAGTAATTTTCTCTTCTTTTTGCAAATTCCACAGTCCTTCTATCAGATCCGATGCTTACCTCCTCCCTGGAATTTGGTTCCAGATGAGGCATTCCATCTTCTCCTTCCAATTCTTCTATGTCGGGGTTGTCCCTTCCCTTAAACAGGTTAGGGTTTCCTCTTCGTCCATGGTCGCCGTTAATTGATGTGGCTGGAGCGGTCTTCACTTCTAGTAATTTCTTTAACATCTCCTCCATGATGGCAAGTTTTCCTTCCATCCTTTCGTTGTTGGTTGCAATCTGACTTTGAAAATCAGATAGTCTTCCTTCCAGATCGAACTTGAGTTGTCCAAGTTCTCCTTCCAGAATGTCAACCTTCTTTCCGGCCATCTTCCTTAAGAACTTTGCTAGATGATCCTCCTCCGGTAACGAAATTACTGCTGAAATTCTGAAATTTCAGCCACCCTTGGTCCCAAGACAAAGCTCTGATACCAATTTGATAGGAAATACTTGAGTTCGCAAGTAATCCTATCGGATCTACTTGAGTTCGCAAGCAACCTAGCAAAATTGGAAAGAAAAACAACAAGAAATCTTGGTGGAAACACAAAATCAGCAGTTTTTTATTATTATGAAAATCAACATAACAACACCAAACACAATATAAGAAAATACTAAACACGATACAATAGATTCTCAATTCGAGAAGAGGATCGTCTCTCCCAATTTCTCTAGACAAGATTCTAGAGACCAAGACTCGCAAAGGACTACAAGAGAACAACTATTCAAGGCATGACTTTACCCCAAACCCCTCATGCCTATTTATAACCCAAAATAACCTCCTTAGACTTGTTGCCTCCCCCCTCTTGCCTAAAATACATTTTATTTAGATTAAATCAAATAGGAGTGGGCCCCCCCAATGGTTTAGGCGGTTTTTAGGAAAGCTATGGGAGAGGCGGTTTGCACCGCCTCTTGTAAACCTGGGTCGGTTGGGAGTAAACCGACCTAGGCTGGGTCGGTTGGGAGCCCACCGTCCTATCAATGTGTTGGTGAGCCTCCCCCTATTATTCTTGAAAGCACAATATAAGCAAATTTCATTCACTACAATTATGCCTTCTGAAGGCGTATAAAAAAATGAGTACAGGTGTGCATAAGCACTATTATTTCATTATCCTTTAACCATTTGACTAATTATGCATCACAAAACAATTTGCACTACATCAACTTTATAAGCTTGGCAAATGATATACATTATCAATCATTGCTATACTTTATCTCAACCATCCAATAGCACCAAAATGCAATTGAAGAACAAAGAAATCTCTTAAAGATAACCAAGATTGCAAAGAAAAGTTCCCTTGACAAAAAAAGCATTCTTAATCATAAAGTCTTTGTTAAGCACAAATAAATCAAAATTTTACGTCCCAATTCATTTCATTAAAATCTTTACACGTGCTATATTCTTTATTAATATGATCAAAACCAATCAAATTAATTTTCCTTGTACGTAAAATAAGAAGTCTAATCAATGCAATAGCGGGTTCGTTCTCAATCCTAGCATAGTGTTTAAAATCAAAAATGTATTCCTATTAAAATTCAACCCATTCAGTTTGTTTATGACATAATTTCTTTTGTAAATTCAGATACCTTAAAACTTTGTGATCATTATATAAGATAAACTCTTTTGGTAACAAATACTGTCTACATTATTAAATTTCTAGCTCGATTGTATACATATATCATAATTTGAATATTTTTGTTTTTATATCCAATTTCTCGGATTTCCCTCTCAACTTAAACATCCCAAATATTTTCATTTTGCCATATAAAACTATTCATTCTCTCTCAATAGATTTCATTTCTCTTCCTCTTTGGCCCGAGTCATAGTAATATAACCCCCACAGACCTAGCAGCAAACCACAATTATTATAGCAACCCATAAGTACCATAGCAAAAAGTGAGTATAAGGCAAAAGCCAAATATGAGTTTCCTACATCAAGAAAGCTCAACCGATGTACTCGCATATCATGTTAAAAGCATTGTGTCGGATCACCCTTATCTTAGAAAAATTCTTACAATTCAAAAGTCGATTCTGAATCAGATTGTGATATAATAAAAGAAGTTGCACACTGAAGGCAAAGAATTTTCTTTAACTGCACAAATCAAATCTGTTATTTCATAGGTTTTGAAAACTGAAAATTAATGCAGTTGAAATGCATTTCAAATGTCGTATGAAAAAAATTGCATATTATATTTTTATCATATATGTAGCAATAAATGGTATATTAATGATGAAAAAATATTATTATCCGCTAATGATGTAAAATAAAAAATATCTAAAGGACTGCGAGCAATAAACATGAAAAAGACAAACAACAATGCAAATTACCTTCCTTCTTGCTTTTGAGTCTTTGGACATAGTTGATCGAAGCATTTCATATAAAAGTCCTAAAACCATACAAAAAGTATATGATGAGAAAGTTTAAGCATGTATGACAATACCAAATATTTGAGATAAGGCTAATAATGATGATGATCCCTACAACGATGTAAAAAATATATCCGTGAAATAAAAATATATATATAAAAAATAATAATAAAATAGAGCAAATTAACAAGGGACCACACACAAAGACGCCTAACACTTGACAGTCATGACATGACCCAATCATGCACATATAAATTAGACAAAAATGTACCAACTCGATGATGGAGTATCCAACATCCCAACACAAATCCATGAGATTTTGACAAATAAAATAGGTCAAATTTTTAGCATGCCTTGCACATACTAAAAGCATATTGTTTTACAACAGGCTTCTTTAATGTTGTTTTGTTGTTTTTTTTTTGTGATGTGGAAAATAAACTCATCTTTACTCTTACAAAAAATAGAAAATTTGCTCATGATTTCAAAGCCATAAATGAGGTGTGCAATATAGTCAAATAATTCCATCGCAAATCAAATTTGTGATATACTACATGCAAATCTGTATCATCCTTAGATGGAAATTTTTATTTTATCTTACTTCATTATGAAGAGATGAAACTTTTTCTAAGCAAGTTACTCATGTACTTATATTAGATAATGCGTAGTGTTCAATCATTGATTATGACAATTCCTACAGTTTCCGGTTAGGATAGTTTTTTGTTATATAAGAGAAACTTACTTCAAAATCTTCTACTCCACATTAGGCACAATGGTCAACAAAATATTAGTTCTCCCTAAAATGTGACTAATTTTTTTGTGATTCTCTTAAATAGTCTCTTATTGGTTTTACTAATCGTTCAACCAATGTTTCTACACCTACTATAATTAGTACCACTGCACTAAATTTAAGATGTATTGTAAACCAATTTTTGTCTGTACGGGAAATAATATCCATATATTTTACATAGAAACTAATTAATTGTAATAGTCAAGACCTCAAAACAAAATGAGAGTGAGATATTGATGCATGCAAGGGAGGGGGGGGGGGGGGGGGGTCTCCACACAACATTAGCATTTCTTATCTTTTGGGTGGCTGCTGAATTTTGATTTGGTCTTTGTTGAGCTGGTATTAAGTTCTCCTTTATGAGCTGGAGCTTAGCTCATTGATTGAAAAGTTGTGGTAGCTCATTATGGTGGAGTGTGGCTTTTCCTTTTCCCCTTGCTGCCTCCTCGATTTCCTCTCTTACCCCTTCAGTTTTGGTGACTTTTGCTTTTCCCGTGTGGTGCTGGCTGGTTTCCTGTGCTGGCTGTATGGTTCTTTGTGCTACCTCTTTGGGTTCTTGGCTGGGTGGTTTTCCCGTGGCTGCTGGGCTGTGTAAACCGTGACTTTGCTTCTTTTTTTTCTCTGGTTCCTGTACCAAATATTAGGGCTGCCGTTTGGAGTCTCTTGGCCTTTCATTTCCCTAAATCCTATTGGTTTAGTTGGAGGTGCTTTGGCTATTTGGTTTCCTTATGGTTTACCTATAAATATAACATGTTTTGGAAGAATGTTATGATGTGATAAGTGTGATTTTTGGAAAGAACCTGCGGGTTTCTTTAAGATTGCTTGCGAGCAATGCCTATTCTCCTTCTCCTTCTTCTTGAGAATGCTTGCGAGCTTCTCCGTCTTCGTCTGGACTTCTTATCCTCTTCTTCTTTCCATAAGTACCACTCCACCTGTATCCTTCTTCTTTATGGATGAAATGCAAGTTTAGGAGTTTGTCTTATGTCAAAATTTGTAAGTGTCTTTTATGTTTTAAAATTGTTGTTGTTTTAGTCTTTTATGATCTCCAAAATATTGGGGAAACCTAGTGTAGTTGTATTTACTTTTGTAAGCAAAAATTGAGGCTTTCTCCTAATTTTTTCTTACATCAGATATCATGCTCACACTTATGTTAGCACTATGAATCATTAATCACCATTCATTCCAACTAATAGATATTTTATACTGCATTTGGTATGGTTTTAGCTTTTTTTTTTTTTTTTTTTTTTGTGGTCAATATTTTCTAAAAGAGATTTTTTTAACCACAGTTTTTTATTTTGCTTTCTCAAAACAACATTCTTAAAGTAAACACTAGGAAAAGCAACAAAAGCTCTTCAATTTTTCTATCCAACAAACCCTACTTCTTACTTGTTGTTTTTCCCACGACAAAAGTAGACACAAAGTAAAACAAATTGAAATATTTGTAGCAAACAAACTATATCAAACTATTGGGTTACCATGGAAGTTGGAAAGTTCAAGGGTTACACCAAGAAGCGACAATGAGTTTGGTGGGTAGTTATAAGAAACCCAATGATTATATCGAAAAACCTGAATCGGGATGAAACTAGATCGCACCTTAATAGATCAAAACCTGTCATATTGCCTTTAATGATACCATTTACACAACATGTTCCACCTATAAGGATTCCCACTAAAGGGTTTTGTAAATTTTTTGTGCATTTTTTTATAATGAGCAAGGCGGAATAAAATTGTTTCTTATGAAAATGTGACCACAGCCTTCATTCTTTAGCTAAAATAAACCCCCCTGATCTAACCAAATTGCTTTTGCTCAAGAAAATTTTTGAGAATTCTCGTAGTGATTCCATGTCATTCTGTAATCATCCTTTTCACCGCTGTTGGCTTCGTAAAATAGGCAATAAATCTCATTCCATGTACCATGTACTAGGGAATTTATATCTCTTCTGAATCTCGCATTATCATTTGGCAACTAGTGCTCTAGGAAGAAACAAGGCATATTCATGAATCTTTGTGCTACTTACCATTCCATGAATATAAGAGGCCTATTTTTACGTAAATATGACACTTTTAACACATTAATCTGATTGGTGAGTCCACTCGGCTGGGCTGAGTTATCATTGTTAAAAAGTTGGTTGTCTATTCTTTGAGTCAAGCTTGGAAGTTCGATGTAAAAACTAAGAAAACATACCAAGCTAAACCCTCTTATGTTTGACGTCAGGCAGTACAACTCACTTATTTCGAGCTCTTTCCCATTTTTTTATAGGAATATCGTCGATAAGTTGTCTAATGGAAAACCATTACCATCTCCCACTCAACTCAGATCAATGAGACGGATAGAAACGGCAAAAGAGCAAATGTCCATAAATCAAGCTTCACGCTCATTCCCAAAGCACCCTTTAAAATTTGCAAATTCTTGCACTCCGTCCAACACTGATCACATTCCCCATTTCTAGTGCCATGTAACTCGCTCATCTTAACAATAGTAGAATACACAAAAGGAATCAAAGGGAAAAGTGCGAGTGCTTACGCTCGCGAGTGATCTGACGGAAATTCTTGTAATCCCCACCAGACGAGAAGTAGGAATCCGACATTGACATGATGGAAATGCCTCAGGGGCCTTTCGGCAACAGGATTTATGCAGTATTTGAGCAGGATTTAGCAGAGGATTTATGCTAAATCCTGCCAAACGGGATTTGAGCGCCCCGTAAATCTCACGGCGGAATAAATCCTCCGTTTCCCTCTTTTTGCCGTAAATCCCGGATTTACTAAATCCTCTAGTTCGGCGGATTTACGGGATTTGGCCGAAGCAGCGCGCGAAAGGGAGAAAGTTACATTCACAGCCAGCGAGCTCCCTTCGTTGCTTCCGATCAAAATGTCCTAACTTCCGATCCGACAGTAAGAGAAAGTCGTCGAAGGAACGAAGTCGAACAGCAACGAAGGAAGCCGAAGAAGCGACTCGTGCAATCTCTACAGTCTACACCTCATGCGAAGCAACGAAACCGAACAGCAACGACGAAAAGAGATGAAAGGCAAACCCTAACGCCTCTAAGTTATTATTGATTAATAATTAAGTAAGTTTTTATTGATTAACTTAATTAATATAATATAAAATATTAATAATTAAGTAAATTAATTAAATAATTAATAGTATAATTAGTGCATAAATTAATTATCAAATTTAACTTAATTAATTATTAATTTAATATTAATATAATTGACTTTATTAATATAATTTAAAATATAAATTATTAAATATATAATTAATAGTGTAAATAATAATTAATAAGTAGTAGAATTTTTAAGCGATTAATGAGATAAATAATAATATAATTTAAATTAAAACTAACTAAATAATACTTAAATACTTAATAAATTATTAGTTAAGTAATTAGTTATTTCAAAATAATTAGTAGGATTAAATATATTTTTAAATAGAATAATTATCATATACTATTATAAATAATAATTAAATAATTAATTAGTATTAAGATATTTAAATGATTAATGAGATAATTAACAATATAATGATAAATTAAAATTAATTAAATAATACTTTAAAATTAATTAAATTATTAGTAGGAGTAATAGTTAAATAATTAGTTTATTAAAAAATTTAACTAATTAATTAGATAATATAATTAGATACCGAATACTTATTAGATTAACACATAAACAAGTAATTTAAAAATTAATATTATAATTAGTAATTTAATAATTAAGCTAATTTTTAATTAAATTATTTATCATTATAATTTGTTAACTATAATTAAAATTAAAAGTAATAAGTAACTTGTACTTACCATGTTATTAAATTCATAACACATTAAATTTAATTTTTAAAAGAACCAACGCCTTAAATCCTAGATTATGTTGGCAAACAATTTCATGGATTTAAAGGGATTTAACAACTATTTTACCAAAGAGTTTTCATGATTTAACATGCCCGGGATTTATTAAATCCTCAATTTAAATGATTTACTAAATCCTACAAAAGTTAAATCCTACTTTTGCCAAACAACCCCCAAGCTTCGACTCGAAAGAGCGAGAAAGCACAGACGGGATTAGAATATCAAACCCTATAACGCAAAGACACAAATAAAATAAAATGAATAGATGAGATCGACAAAGGGCAGAGGAGCGCCAAAATTTTTATTTGTTTGGACTGAATGTTTTAATACAAGCTTTTTTCTGTAATAATATAACATTATTTGTAAGGACTTAGTTGCCTATAAATTATTGAAGTAATATTTTATATATTTCTAATTTTTAGTATTGTTTTAATTAAACAATAAAGTATTGACAATAATAGTTTTTGAATGTCAAAATATTCCGAACTTTAGAGAAATAAAGGTTCAATGATTAACTTTGCACAGTGTAAGAATTGTAACAAACATCATATCTTTTAAGTGGAATTTTCATGAAAGGGAAAAATCATGTGGCCTAGCTCCGTTAAAATGATTCTACTAGTTTTTGGCTTCAATTACAAATGATTCTTCCTCAAAGAAATATATTAATATAATATAAAAATATATTACATTATTGGAGTTAGAAGATCTCTATGGCATGAGAATTGTTTCTAAGAGATTATTTATTTATTTGTTTGGTTGTACTCTTTTGAAAAGAGAATGTTAAAGACTAAGAAATCTAGCATAAATCATATTGCTGAAGTTGAGAGTCAGAGTTGATGTTATGTAGATTGATCATATAAGTGATATTATGCATTGACATTATTAACAATAGTAGGCAATGGAGTTAGTAGACGTCAGAGTTTTCACAACATAATCCGACAAGACCCACAGATGTGACATGTCATATCACGTCGGATTGAAACTCCAATATCTAGTTTTGACAAAAATTAAAAAATCTTCTTCCAAACAGAACTTTAGCACAAACACAAACCATAAAGCTACTAACATCATCCATTATACTAAATATAAACTCTTCCACAAAATCTTTTGTTTTCTTTCATTATCAAAAAAATCTTTGTAATGATTACATTAGATTACATGACTACAAAACAAAGTACATAACAGAAAAAATAATAATAACCAGCCATTATTGTACATGAATCAAAAGAAGAATACATGTACATACTCAGATAGGATCCAATAACTACTACTTAACCAAATGTTTCCCTTTTTCTGAGACCCTAAAAAATATGAAGCAAAATATCTGTCAGCTACCACAGCTCAACAGGCCATGCTTAAACCGATCTAAATTTTCAAAATTTTTTTATTTATTAAGCATTCCAAAATATCTCACAAACTAAAACCCCCAGACCCTGAGGTTTTTTTGTTTGAGCTCCCCACAGCCTCCTCTACAATCCCGAAGCCAAAACCCACCAATCAAATGTCACCGGCGGACAGATTCCAACAATCAAAGGCCTTTTATGTCCTACTCATTTCATTTGCAATCAAAACTTCCTCAGCCCTTGACCCCTTTGGCAAACTTGTGCTAGAAGATTCAACAAGCAAGAATAGCCATCAAACATCCTCTAAGAAGCTTCCTATAAAGGTATTTCTCAAACTCTTGCTTGACATCTATGTATTTAAATAACTTTTTACACACTACATGTTAAGCTTTAAAAATACCTCCCCACTCTTCATATATCCATGAGGGAGCTCTATTTCAAATTTTATCCCATTTGATTAAGTGAATATGGTTTCTCAGCCCTAATGCACGGGAAAGAAATGATTCGAGCCACTGATATCCCGTGTTTTATAAACAAGGGCTCGAATCTTGTCGCTTTGTCTGTCATTTGAACTACGGGAGATGCTTCATCACCTCCATCGTCTGTTTAATGTCATCCAGACCATTGATCCAAATGGTGTGGATCCAATAGCTCAAATGCAATCTGATGTGGTTAAATCAGCCTCACCATTGCTCTCGAGTTGATGTTAGTAGAAGTTTATACAAACTTCTTTAAAATAGTCATTAGATTAGTTTAATTAAATAATTAGTAGTATAATTATCATTAATAATTTATATAATTGATCATATAACATAATTTATATATTAATAATTAATTAGATTAATTAAATAATTAGTAGTATTATTAGTAGTAGAATTAAATAATCTAATTTATTTTAATTGAATAATTAGTAGTATAATTTCATTAAATTAGTTTAATTAATATCTCTAATTTATTGGTTATTATTAGCTATTAGTAGTATAATTGTCATTAGATTAGTTTAATATTTAACTAATTAATTAAATCATTAGTATATGAATATTAGTAAAATTATTTATATTTTAAAAAAATAATTAACTAATTAATATTAGTTTATCATGTACTCTTTATTGATTTTTTAGTTATATTATATGAATTCAAGCTATATTTTTATGTTGTACGTAATTATCTTGAATTTATAATTATCTTCTTCGTATTTAAATCCCTAACTGTCATAAATCCTGAAATATGGTACCAAACTGTTTCTCAGGATTTAATACGATTTAACATTTGTCAAACCAAACAATTTTTAGGATTTAACACCCTCAGGATTTAGTAAATCCAGATTTATAGGATTTACTAAATCCCACAAAAGTTAAATCCCACTTGTTGCCAAACAGCCCCTCATAAAGATCGATTAGTAGAGGTCTCTAAGTTTCTCGTCGTCGCTTAGATCGGAGATCCCTTATCATCCTCGGGAAGAGTGCTGTGAAATGTGATGGAAATAAAGGGAGGGAGGTGGTCTCTGCCCTCTCCCCTCTTCCCGAAACCTAACGATGCAGTTGATCGGAGAAGAAAGACTGGCTAGGATTGACAGGTTTTCTGGGGAGGGGTAGGCGAATTGCTTTCTCGGCTTGACCGAGAAGAAGGATGATGTGACGCGCCTAGTGGGAAGTTCAAGGATAGTTGTATGAGAAATTATTTGGTGCGGAGTTTGGACATAGCTCTAGCATCTGAATTTCAATTAAATCTTGACATGTTGAGGAGATAAGTAGATGTTTGATTGGATTTTGTTTATTATTTATGTCTTGTCAGCACGTCTGGCCTGACCAGTCTCAAAAAATTTGAATTCGTGGGAGTTCAAAAGAATTGAGAGCTAGGTCATCTTACTTTTCACCTAGCATTTTTCACACTGCTTTCTCTCGTTCGGTCCAGACGTTATTCTTCTAATCCTTCTGCATTCCATGAGATCGCATTCAAGAAGTTCCAAAAGTTCTTCTCCTTTACAAACAGGTATAAGAACTTGCTGCACCTTTGATGCGCTTTTGATGCATAATCTTTTATATATATTTATTTTAAAATCTATGTTACATAAGTTTTGGTTATTCCACACTGCACTTTTAAGTGTGCTTTGACTGTGCTTTTGCTTTCATAGTATAAGTTCTCATATCAATTTCTAAAGCTTTAAAATATCTTTATACATTTTTTAATAGAGTTTCACAGGTCTTTCCTTTTGCATTTACTAATGCACTTTTTACTGTCCTTTCACTATATTTTTTAAGAAAAGTGCATCTAAAATGAATATAAATAAAAAACACATCTAAAGAGAAGATAAAGCGTAGCAAAAGCACAGTGAAAGCGCAGTAGCAAATACACAACGAGCTGTGAATTAAAGCAAAATAAAAGAGCAGTAAAAATGCAGTAAAAGCATAGTGAAAGAGCAGCCAAAGCATAGTTAAAGTGCTTTTAAAGGAGTTAAAGGATAATTAATTGCACTTTAACTGTCCTTTCCTTTTCTTTACTTTTACTTAACTTTTTTCTTTAATTTTTGCAGATGGCTCATTATACTCGCCTAATTACTTATCATTGCTACATTTCAACCTTCCAAAATATTTACAAAAAAAATTGTCGAAATAATTCACAAAGAAGTTGAGGATAATTTGAGGACTTTGAACATCCATTAATTTTTGAAGTTCCCACCATTCCAGCAAAATGTATCACTAATGTACAAGTGTTGAAATACTAGGATATCTCTGAACAATGCTTCATTAACAAAGGTCATTGTTGAGATTCACATTTGATGAGGTGGCTCTACTCACAGGTTTGATTTCAAAAAAAAAATCTGTCTCTTTAATTTCTACATTTACTTTCTTCAGTTAATTTAACCAAAAATTACTCATAGGTTTGCCCAACAGCGATGCCGAGATCATATGGTAGAACAAGCTTTATCAACTAATATAAAAAGTGAAATGACAGAACTAAATAGAATAACTGACAAAGCAACTATGTTAAGACTTTTATAATGTTTTTGGTTTCTAATTTATTTTTTTCCCTCAATAACCTAACAATCCCAAGAAGGCTTATGTCTATAACAAGAAATGTAGATGAGTTATCATCTATTAATTGGGCTGGGACTATTAAGGAATTTTTTGTTCATAAATTTAATAAAATTGCCATCAAATTTGCTATAGAGAAGTCACTTGGTTACATAAATAATTTTTTGCCTCTCCTATTGGTGAGTCCTAAGTTCATTTAAATCTAAATCTTATTATATATTATTTTTATAATTCATTACTTAATATTACTTTACTTTGTCATATACGAATATGGTTCCTGGAGCACTTCTCCATAAATGCCCCTAAGTACCTAGATTTAAGTCTATGTTTTCTTATATGGGGGGGTATACAGATCTTTTTAATAATGTAGAGAGGACTCATAGTTTATTTGCTAACTTGAAGGAAAAGCAGGTATGTATAAATTTAAATTATATTAAACACTTATACTTAAAGCATTATGAAAACACAAACAAAGCACAGCAAAAGCTCATCCAAAGCACAATAAAAGAGCAGTGAAATATGGAATGATAAATTAACTGCGCTTTTACTGTACTTTTTGCACTTTTGCTACATTTTAGTGTACTTTTTCTATGCTTTTGTTGCGCTTTTGGTGCCCTTTGGCTGTGCTTTCACTCCTATTATTTGAGATTTACCAATATTATTATAATTTATGTGTAGATTTTTTATGTCCACCAGGGTATTACGCAAGAGGAAACATCTAATATGAATGCTGACATAACTTCTACTGATAACCTCAAAATTCAAACTTTTCCTCAATCTCCTAACCAAATCCCTTTACCAACACCAAAAGGATTGACCACCCATGCCCCTCATTCTCACTTACAAGACCACCCGCATTCTACCCATCAAGACCCCTCCAAGCCCAAGGTAAGGATTGGGCTAGTGTTTACAAGATATTGATTGGTGCCCTACAAAACGTTTGCAATATAATTGAAGAGAATTATGGCACTAGGCTTGATAGACTTGAAGCAAAGGTCAATTCTCTTGAATACAAGCTCATCCACCATATAGCCCAATATAAATATGATCTAGAAAAAACCCCTGCATCTTCCTCATCCTCAACTTACCCATATGTAAAAAAAACCCCCCACATCTGTACATAAAAATCCCCCTAACTATATAAAAACCCCCAAACCCCCCTTAGTTACTGATAAATACTTAGATAATAACTATGTAGATGCATTTGCTTTGTTATTTTCTGAAAAGAATAAGCTTAAAACTGACCTGTTTTAGGCATTCTTATACATCTCTCCAATGCAAAAGGTTAGTATTAATGTAATATATAATCTCTATATAATATTATTTTCTCAAACATTAGCATTATCTTTGTTCACTTCTTGTAGGTATACAAGGAATATAATCATTCTGGCCAATTATGCATCCAACATATCAATCAGGGTTTGGTGAATGAAATCAATCTTCTAATTCAACACATTATCCACAATAAGCACTAGACCCTTCTTATATGCATGCTGAAGGAGAAAGTTTATAAATTTTATGATTCCTTACTCAAACCGCAACACAAACAAATTCTTCCAACAGTCGTAAGTTTAGAACACTATAATATGTTAATTCTTTTCTTGATATGGCCAGTAAAAAAATATTTATTCTTTATATTGTTCAGATAAAAAATATACCTAAGGACATGAAAGGATCCTTTGAAACAAATATAACAAAATGGAATATACAAAGTGTCAGTGGACTACGAAGCCAGACGAATATTATTGATTGTGAAATGTTTGTTTTCAAATATATAAAAAAAATTATTCTTTAAAGATAAATGGATTGTGTAGAATATAAAAATTAGCAAGATGAAATTCAAAAATTTAGGATCAAATTCGCATACGCTATCTTTCTTTCAACGAAGAAATAAATTATAAATTTTGTATATACTTGTAATTCTTTGATTTTAAATATGTACATTTTGTATTCTTTAATTAAATTAAATCAGTTATTCATCCTATTTTGTATTGATTGAATAATTTTTTAATTATATTGTATCTAATTGGGAAAAAAATAGTAAAAGCGCACCAAAAGCACAGTGAAAGCTTAACTAAAGCATAATAAAAGAGCATCAAAAGCACAGTGAACAAAGTTAAGTCATATTCTATAAAGATTTCCTTAGTATTTTTAAATAATTTTCAAAACACTTCTAATTTTATAAATTTTTCTTATAAAATTAAATCATATTCAACATTAAAGATAAAGCGCACCAAAAGTGTAGTAAAAGCGCACCAAATGAAGTTAAGTCACTTTCTATAAATTTTTTCTTAGTATTTTAAATAATTTTCAAAACACTTCTAATTTCGTAAATTTTTTTATAAAATTAAATCATATTGAACATTAAAGTAAAGCACATCAAAAGCATGATGAAATCATAGTAAAAGCACAGTTAAAGTACAATGAAAGTGCAACAAACACAATAGTCATTTCCTATAAAATTCTTTGTAGTATTTTAGATAATTTTGAAAATACTTATAATTTTAGAAAATTTTCATATATAATTAAATCATATTAAACACTTAAAGATAAAGCGCACAAAAGCGCATCTAAAGCGCAGTAAAAGCACAATGAAAGCCCATCAAAAGCATAATGAAATCGTAACAAACCAGTTAAGTCATTTTCTATAAAATTTTCTTAAGCATTTTAAATAATTTTCAAAACATTTTTAATTTCAAAAATTTTCCTTATTAAATTAAATCATGTTGACCAATTATAGATAAAGTATACAAAAATGCAGCTAAAGCGTAGCGAAAGGGAAATAAAAGTACAGTGAAGGCGCACTAAAAGAGAAGGAAATGCATGTAATTTTTTAAAAAAATTTCCTAAGTATTTTAAATAATTTTGAAAACACTTATAATTTCAAAAATTTTCTATATTAAATGAAATCATGTTGAGCACTTATAGATAAGCACATCAAAAGCATAAATAAAGCGCAATAAAAATACAGTGAAGTGCAACAAAAGTGAAGCAAACTTATGTCATTTTCTATAAAACCTTCCTATGTATTGTAAATAATTTTCAAAACACTTATAATTTCAGAAATTTTACATATTAAATTAAATCTTGTTGAACACTTATAGATAAAGCGCACTAAAAGCGCAATAATAGTGCAGCCAAAATGCAATAAAAGCACAGAAAAAGCGCGGTGAAAACACAGAAAATGTAGCTTAGTCATTTCCAATAAAATTTTCTTTAGTTTTTAATACTAAAGAAAATTTTATAGAAAATTACTATAATATATATTAATTGCGCTCTAGTTGTGCTTCATTATAGCACAGCTAAAAACAATTCTAGCATAAATTGAAGTAATATATTTTGTAAAAATGTTACTAGCATGAATTGAAGTAAAGACAATCTAATTTTACTACTGTTGCGGACTCGAATATACGCGGCGATAGAATTTAGAAAATTTCCGTATCAGCGTTGTACGTATATCCAGCACACAAACAGAAAAATGAAGGAACACCAGGATTTTTACGTGGAAAGCCCTGAAAAAGGAAAAACATACAGGGCCACGCCCAGTTGAAAGAGTTCCACTAGTGTTGTTTGAAATACAGGAGGCTGATTCATCCTTCAAATTCAGGACGATCAGATTACAATGAGTATTGAAGGTCAGTTACAAGGCCAAGCAAAGTTCCGATGTCACTCGGGTGTCCGACAGAATTCCGACGTCACTTGGAAGTTGGGCAGAATTTCGACGTTACTCGGGCGTCGGGCAAAGTTCCGACGTCACTTCGGGGGCGCCCAGCGGTGTTCCGGCGGAGTTCCGATGATGTTCCGGCGGTGTTCTAGTGGAGTTCCGGCGGTGGTCCGGTGGAGTTCCAGTGGTGGTCGAGGAGGAGTTATTCCCTCCTACACTTCTCTTCTCTTCTTCTCTTCTTGGCTTCGGTACCCTCTTAAGAGAAATGAGGGGCTATTTATAGTTTTTCTGGAGTGGCATAGCCCGTAAATAGATGAGGGATCAGGGGCAAATAAGGAGTAATATGGATGAACGTCCGATATTGAATCCCTTGATCGTGAACCATTTATTGGGCATTTGAAGGTCTTAATGATTTTGGAATTTGGTGATCTTGGGCTCGTTAGATTCATCTCGTCGAGCCGCTCGATTTGACTATAAGCTCGTCAAAATCGGAGACCGTTTGGTAACTCAAATTGCGGTTCGAGGTTTCCAATAGCGCTTCGGGTCCTTGATTTGGGCTCATTTGGGCTCGGATTGAGTTGAATTTGATGTCGTTGGGTTCGTATTTCCGAGATGCTCAGTTCGAGTATAAATTTACTGAAATCAGAGTTCAGAAGATCCCAATTTTAATTTTTGGAGTTTCCAACTAGATTTTGCCTCAAGATTCGTGCCCGATCAAGATAATTTTTTGACGATGTATCAACTACAATAAATTTAATACAAATATTGAGTTTAATACAAAGCTATTGTTTATTTAACAAACAATCATTTATCATTACAATTAAAATTTATTATAATTGCATCTTTGAAAAAGTAATATATATCATCATTCTCATGTACTCAGGCCCTGACTGTCTGGTTGTTGCCCCGGTTATGAATTCCTCACTGAAGTATTCGAGCATGCTTGAGAAGTTCATATGTGTTGAAGGATTATCATTTTCTATTATTTTTCATTCATGCCAGGTTTCTCTGTTGAAAAAATTAGGCTTAATAAAATATATATTATCTCATAATATATAATGAAAAGAAAATAGTGAGGATATTAAATCTTACTCTTAGGCTTATTCTTCTTTTCCTTGCGGCCTTAGAGATGCCTTTAGGCATATGCTTTAGTCAATCTTTCAATTTTGCACAACCACCCTATTTATTTCCAACAAACTAATACTTTTTTTTATCTTGCCATCAAGAACTAAGTCAATATTTTCAACCATACACTTCATTCAACATGTACTGCTCAACCTTCTCCTTCCCTTGCACTCATGTGCTAATTTGATACACAAATCTGCTAAGATGATTTTTGAATATGAATCCACTACAACTTCAGAATTAATCTTTTATGTACTTATGCTCATGTGATTTGAATATTTATAATTTTGAGCTCTTGCTAACCATAACAACATTAGGTACTTTTCAGGGATTTTCATAATATCGAGCTGCCTCAAAATTTTCATGCAGTGAGAACACAGTAAATCTATCATCTCAAACTTACTATAGGTACATTAAATACTACCTTAGGTTGCATCAAAATTAACGACCCAAAGGGTATATTAGTCCTTATTCTCTATATACATGATAAAAAACTACGAAGAATCACTTGAGACAATGTCTATACTCATTCTACCCACAAATTGTAAAAAAATTTTCTCTAAAATGAATATAATTTTTTGAGTAAAATCGAGCAGCTTGCTTTAATATTGAGCTGCTTTTTTATTGCATGTATTATTTCAGATTGACTGCATTTGAAGTTCTCATCCTGTTCATTATGGTGCCAAGTCATCATCACCTTCTCTACGCCTAAAAAATAATCAGTTATAGAACTTGTTGGCTTCGAAATACCATGACACACATTATCAGTAAACTTGCTAACTGCATGGACAGAATGCCAATGTTAAATAGTTCTTATTGAATGCTATTGACTACTTATTTCTTATTTTATAAAGATCCTCCAACCAATCATGATTATAGAGATTCCCTATCGTAATCATTTCAACCCATATTTTTTCAACTCCTCCCAAGGGTCAAACTTGCTCAAACAATTATAAAAAAATCCTCTGACTTTGTTGTTGATATTAAAGCACCCGGCTTTTGATGGAACCTTTTTTAGAGACATGTCATTGGCATAGTCTATGACGAGTGTGAGGTAATAAAGTAATATGCATCCCTCTTAAAGAATCCAACATTCTCGATACCTCCAACTTTCTCTGTAAGGTAAGAGAATACATCAATGGTTCTTATCCCGGCTGCTGTCATTGATTTTAGAACTAAAGCTTTCTCATCATCAATACTCATACATGATCTCAGGAGGTGTCGCTCTTCTAGCCTAGCCAATTCATGATTGCCTGATTTAATAAAATTTTTTACATTCCAATTTTTAGCTTCATCAACTACAAACCTAACAAAAGATGGACAACCCGTTCTTGTCTCTGACTTTGGATATTTTATTTGGGAATTTAGATCAAATCTCTTCTTGAAACTAGTTTTTGAATAGATAAAGTCTTTGAATTTTATCTTTCTAGAATTTGGCTAGTAACTATGATGATCCTTATATACACCAAAGCCAGTTGTGGACCTCTGAAAGGAACACCGCTCAGCGGGGAATAGAATGTAGAGAGTGCAGCCGCATCATCCCGAAGGACGAAATGATTGCAGGCCTCTACGCTCTTCGCAAGCGGGCCAATGGAAGGGCAGATTTCCTCCATCCGATATATTAGCTCGAATAGAGTTTATTTGATGTGGGGATCAATTTCCCACGGGTGTAAGCCCCCGTGGTTAATTACATCTTAGACCTCAGCCTAAGAAAACTCTCAATTAAGGACGCTACATTATTCTCTCCAAGGGTTTGGCGCATAGGGAATTTCTAGGCTCTCCTAATACAAATAAGATTGGCTCGACTAGCTATTTCAACATACGTGGATCATATAAGCATCTGGCCGGTCTAACTAAAGGAAAACTGGAAAAAGAAATCACTTCACACCACATGCGTGAGAGAAAGATAGAGGTGGCGCCATCAAAGTGACGCAGATGGGTAGAATTTATAGTCTCCGAAGAATGGAGAGCTTACCCACCGATAAGGCATACAACGGTATACTAATACCGCCAGCCTTTGATCTTAGATCTATGAGGGGTGTATCGTACACCAGGTACTAACACCCACGACCTAACTAATACAAGACACCACAAAGGGGGCTTATAACTTAAACCTCACTATGGATTTAAGTAGCCCCGACTTGGATTTACCACCCTGCTCGGAAAGGGGTACCAGCTAAACTCCACCTAGCGTATAAAAACCATGATATCCAGTCTTATACAAATGCAAGAGTGGTGGGAGGCACAGAAAAGAAAGTGATGCCCGACCATGAATGGTACTATGCTTTGTACAAAATTAACTATCCCTCTATGTTATAAAAGAAAATCTATATGCTGACTCAAGGCTATGCATGATATAGGTAGGGCCAATCAGGATTGGCCGGTAGTCACTATGAAGTGAACAAGGCTTTCTTATTGTAATTTTAAAAAAGTGACCCTTTAAAGGAATCATGCATTAATTAATTTTTTTTTAAGAAAATTGATTTCTTTTAAGTCATATGTTCACTTTTATCTTGCTTAAGTAAATTTTAGCTTTATATAAAATTTAACATCCTAAAGAGCCTAACGTAAGGACTCCGTCCGAGCCACCCCTAAGCAAAATAAAGTAAGAAACCTAGGAAAAAGCATGCATTTCTAATGCGCAAACAAGATAAACACACCATCAAAATATTAATCAAAATGTCCAAAGTCCATGGCAAGTGTCACTTATCATACAACTCAAAGAGCATAAAAGTAACGGTGGCCAGGCTCCACCAACCAAAACCTGGGTTCTACTCCTAAGAAAATATACAAATCTTAAAAATAAGGCATTTTTAATGTTGGTCTTCATCTTTTGATTCTTCTATGGATCTCCTTTCTTCGATCTTCTCATGGAACACTCTCCAACAAGATACCCAAATGAAAAGAAATTCCCTGCAAGGGACTTTCTTTTCTCTTTGGATATCTAGTATTTTAAAATTGCCTTATTTTAGATTTTTATAACTCTTGAATCAAATTACAATTTCAAAAATAGAATATTACATGAAGTCCCTACAAAAAAATAATGTCAGCATAATTACAAGAAATAATTATACATCATCCAGAACCTAGTCCTTAGGGCCATATTCCTAAGGGCTTTAGCATTCCTCGTAGTACCTGTTGCAAATACATTTATGATTATGATTTAAGCAGCAATTTTGTTGCCCTTTAGGAACATGGCCACATGCAGAAGATATCTCTAAAAAATCTTCTAACCACTTAAGGGCAAGTGTCCACTCATCAATCAAAAAGAAAAGAAAGCATCCAAAAACAAGCCAAATCAGAAACAATCATCATATCATCACATATGTAAAATGTAAAAGAAAGAAAATGTAAAAGGTCATCTTAGCTACACCCTACCTTAGGATGCCTATAAAAAGTGTCCTACCCAGCACCTAAGTGTGTAAAAATTAGTGTGCCTAACTACCCCAAATTAGGTGAGATGATCAAATTTTAAGGTCAGGTTCTTATTGTTTAATTTATTAACCCTCAAGTTTCTCTTTAAGTAATTAATAATTTATAATGAATTAATTAATACTTAGCTTTAGGATTAAAATTCTTGATTATTAGATTATTAAGAGCCCAAAGACTTAGGCCCTAACATATACTAAGGTTATAAAGAATTGAGGGGCAAATGGCCCATCCTCAATCCTACTCTTAATCAAGGCTGAAATTATAAGGTGGCAAGAGTTGGTTAATCCACCCTTGGTAATCTAAGACTCGAGGTGAGGCTTATAGGTGACAACACTAAGATGAGCCTATTGCCCACCATAAAGAAAATTCTAGGCTTCCTATGTCTAAGATAAATTTATTTTTAAAGGATGACATGAGAATAGAAAGACTCCCTACCTATAGATGTGTATAGGTTATACCGGACCTAAAGTTTAACAACTAGGTGGTTAAGAAAATTGGTTTAGGCTCCTAAGGATAGCTTTAACTTTTTAAAGAGCTAATTCATGTATATCTTTAGATATTTATCCCTTAAAGCATAAAGTACGTGGCGTTGTGCCGTCAGGCTCAAGGACATGGCCTCCTTAGGACACTTAGCCCCGCAGCCCGAAGTAGTCCATCCTATATACCTTATATATTAAGGAAAAAATATACAAAGATAAACATAAACCCGACATGGGTTAAGGAGCTAAAGTATGACTCAAAAGTCCGTTTTGCTCCTTTAATGAGTTCATTTTTAATTTACTTGAGGTTACAAAATTTTGATTAGAGTTCAAAATTTAGTGTTTTAGTATTTTATTAATCATTAAAGAGTTGGTTAAAAGGGTTTTAATAATTTTAATTTAGTTTTGCCTTAATTAATGTAGATTATTATTTATAATTGAGTTAAGAGTTGATGATGTATGTTTTATTAGTTAATAATTTAAAATTATAGGTTGGTTAAAGGAATTTTAAGGGTTGTAGGTTAATTAAGGTATTTTATAAGTTTTAAATTGATTAAAAAAAATATTTTATTTATGAATTTAATTAGGAATTTATGGGTTTACATTTTTATTAATTATTTTAGTATTTAATGTTTTAGGTTTGAGATATATTCTTTATATATATTTTTTTTTTCGGATTGGTTAGGATATAAATTATAAGATTTGGTTTATTGATAATTTATTATTAATTATTTAGGTTATGCAATGATTACCCTTGTTAAACCAGGGCCATGAGATTTATTTCACTCTCCTTGGGGCTAAGTTAATAGCCTCGTAGGCCCGGGTTGCCAAGTAATCATCTTTGTTGTTTATCAAGTTAAATTTATATTTATTACTAAGTGAATTTTAGTGCATGGCTATCGCCTTTAGTTGATTCCTTATAAGTTTTTAGGATTAATTAGAAGTTTACTAAGTACATTTTTATTGGTTGGTTGTATAACTTTAAAGAGTTTTTTATATTATTTTTGGAGCAAATGAACTTTGAAAGAAGATGTGCTACCCTATGCTCAAAAATAAGAAAAAGCTAAACATATTATTTACAAGGATATCCAACAAACAATACTAACCTACAGATCTTCCTAAACATACTAGAGCTCAAAATTTTATTCTATTTTATATATTTTTCTTAACATGTTTATGGAAGACAAATTTAAAGACAAAAAAAAAATCATTAAGAAATAATCTTTTAGAGTTATTTAATCATTTAAAGCCCAAAGAAAATCATCCTAATGGTGCCCACTTCGTGTGGAAAATCTGATGCATATGACAAAAATAGGCGGCATACACTACAGGCCTAAATGACCCTAAGGGTATCTAGGTTTCATGACAAGGGGGCAAGCTTTGGCCCACAAGGCCAAAGCTTCGTTAGTGAACTAACCTATGGCCGGCTAACTAAACATCCTACCGATTATATTTGGGCGGGAAAGTAGAAGCAATCAACAATGTGTGTGTTGAAGTGTTTTTCATTCGGCATACATTTGGAGGTCTCTACAGGACTATCAAGGTATACCTGACCAGGCGTGTCCACTTAAAAGCTCCCATGCAACGACTCAATGACCAATACATATGCAAGACTCAATGTACCTCGCAAGATAGAGCAAAAGGAGAAATAGATGGGTGAGCGTAGATGCCATTCATAAAGAAATACAAATAAACAAGAATTTAAATATTAAATAATGCAATATTTGCACATATCTATCATATACATATCATCATGGGAAATAAAGCATTAAAAGAATTTTCTGATATGAAGTTTGAAGGATAACTACATATGAATCATTTTATAAAAAAAAATCAGCAAAAATAGAAATTCATTATTGTGGTATATATGGAGAAATCATGCATAAAACATGTAAGTGCTTACTAAGATACTTGGAGAAAGCTAACAAAGGAACAAGCTAGACATAAAATACATAAAAGTCTACTAACACATGTATTTATCTTTATACAAAGCGACCTTAGACATACAAAAGTAGCTAATCATTTAATTTACTAGTCCCATTTTAATATTAAATATTCACATAGCCTCTAAGTTCAATCTTACAAGTGAGAGTTGATAGGGCATGTATAGTGAGATTTAACATGATAAATAATTAACAATCACCTAGTTCAATTTCATATAAAACAATTATCATTTATAAAAATATTCATGCAAGATATTTTATGCACTAATTAGCATACTAATTTCCTTATTTAATATATAAGAGTGATGCAAGGACATGAAGATAGTAAATTAATGTAACAACAAATATCTACCTTTACTTGATATTGAATATATATACGCATCATCAACGAAGTATCTCTATATTGAGTCTATGCATGTTTATGGTCGAAACACAAAGTCGATGAAATTATATAACATAGATATAGACCTTTGCGCTCATACAATGTCGAGTAGGTATAAATATATGTTATCACAATATACACAACGCATTCATGGAATATACTTACAAATCATGTATTGTAGTAAAGACATAGTGCATAACTTTAAACATACTCAAGATACAAATAGGAAGCATCATGAATCTGTACAAAATTTTATATAAAATATTTAACAAGGATCTAACGAACTAATATATAAAAGACTCTATTTGGATGAGTTCTCAATCATGAAAATTTTGTAATACTAATTTCAATTCTATGATGAATAATTTTGATTTTTGTTCAACTCTAGATAAGGTAAATTTAGGAGCAAGTCATAGTATTTTATCTTCATATACATATTTTTTAAATTTAACAAGAACAGTTACAAATTTTATTTGTCTTCAGGCAGCATAAGTCTAACAAATACTTCAATATATTGCTTTCGAGTTTATCATGAACAATTTCAGATTCTACTCGAGCTCAATCAAGATGAATTTAGGGGGGAATTCTAGCATATGCAAACTCTAATTTATACGACTTAACACATATAACTATCTTTTAGGTTACCGAATTTGATTACCATTTTTGAACATTAAATGACTTCCCCCCTTTTTTAAATAAAACATTTTTTATTGAAGGATATCGATGATCATAAAATTTCGAAAGAGAAAGATAAGTTCAAATATATGCTCTTCAGTTCGCCCTCAAAATATATATCACAAGAAACCCATTACTACATTTCGAAAACCGATTTAACAAGCATTCCAATAAGAAATCAATTTTTTTTTGTCTTGTTCAAACATTTCTACAAGGAATTTGCTTTAAGAAAAGTAGTCGTTGATTTCGATGATAAGGAGAATTTATCTTCTAATAAACATATATTTTTTATTGTTTAAAATTCAATCAAAGCTTGAAGCAAAACGATCTAGATATCCTCTAAGGAGTACATTCACTCAATGCTAATATACATATAAAGGAGAACATGGGGGCTTCCAAATAACAAGGCATTCGACCAAAGATACAAAACTCAAGTGGAACCTCAATAACACATGCCTTTTTTTTTTTAAAAATAATATACCAACTAATAAACTCAAGCTCATTATGTAATAAGATATGTAAATTTGACTTGCTAAGGGACCATTGCTTGTTCTAAATTCATATTACTTCTTCATAGGCATTAACACGAACACCTTGCATGCATCCCTTTAAAGAAAAGAAATGATAACATGATTTCTCATAATTTTTCACAACCTACACATAAGAAAAAGAAGACTTACATCACACGATATGAATCATAAACAAGTGTAAGTTTCATTTACCAGATGTTCATGTTCCAATAATTACATCAATGCATAAACCATTTGCTTTTAGTGTTCTCATTCCAAATAATATGTATCCATACAAGAACTTGACTCTAATATTCTCATTCCAAACAAATAGAAACCATTTACAAGTATACATTTCCCTTACATTAGAAGATAAGGAAGAGGATAGAAAAGGTGAAGGAGAAAGGAACTAGAAAGAAGAAGAAGAAGAAGAAGGAGAAGAATCAAAATGAAGATAAGGAGGAGAAATCACCTTGCCAAAGAAGAAGGGGAAGGGCAGCTAGGGCTGGACGGTGGGGCTTCGGCTTCACACGAGAGAGGGGCTTCGGCTCCTCTTGCTTCTGCGAACAGAGGAGAGACGGAGAGGAGAGGGTAGGGGGCGGAACTCCTTGAGGTGTGCGAATAAGAGAGACGGAGAGGGAGTGTGGGGATCCGAATGGGAGAGCTCAAGTGCGAATAGGAATGATCGGGAATCCTCTGCTCTAGTGCAAATCCTCCTTTTTGTGTATTCATCCGAATGGAGGAGTCCCCATGAGCTTCGCCTCTTCGTTTTCCTCTCCATCATGCGAGATTCAAAGAGTTTTTGCAATGAATGCTGTGCCCGACGCCTTGATATCCACTGTGGCTGCTCGTATTCTGCTCCAAATTGAGGCAGCATCTAAGAGCAAAAAAGAAATGTTTTTTTTATTTTATTTTATTAATTTTTTTTTAAAAAAATTCATTAAAAAAATGATTTGGGTTTAATTTGGGGTACAAATCGAACTCAAATTAACTCAAATCGAGTCAATTTGAGTTTAATTTAATTTGATAAAAATAATTTTGTAAAATTACACCCAAATCGACGTTGATTCAACTCAAATTAGGTTCGTCGGGATTCGATCGAATCAATCGAGCGTCAATTAAATTTAATCAAACCTTGTCGAGTCCAATTTGACTCGATTCGAGTCGTCTCGAATACAAATCGAGCTCGACGATGCTTAATCAAATTAAATAAACATGCTCAAGCAAAATATGATCGAAAACGAGGTCAACAAATGGACCCAAACAGGTGCGGCGAACGACAAGTGAACCGCACATGTTGGCGTTGACCTCCACATCTCTAGGAAGCCACAACATAACTTGCTAAAAGACTCGAAGAAATGCTCATGCAACAATCAATCAAGCAATGCAATAATGACTTGATGATATGAGAATCATGCAACATCCAATAATCAAATAATCATGCAAAGATGGTTGGACATAAGGGAGAAAGAATCCCAACTTCTGTTCAACCAAATCGAAAAAACAAAGGCAAACTCGACGATCACCCGGCACATATGCCCGCAGTGATACGAAAAGGAAGGAGGTAAACTCAACAATCACTCGGCAAACATGCCCGCAGTGATACGAAGAGGAAGGTAGAAACTCATCCATCACCCGACACACATGTCCGCAGTGATGAGAAGAGGAAGGAAGAAAACTCAACGATCACCTGACATACATGTCCGCAGTGATACGAAGAGGAAAGTAAACTCAACGATCACTCGGCACACATGCCCGCAATGATACGAAGAGGAAAGGTAGAAACTCATCCATCACCCGACACACATGTCCGCAGTGATGAGAAGAGGAAGGAAGAAAACTCAATGATCACCCGACACACATGTCTGCAGTGATACGAAGAGGAAAGTAAACTCAATGATCACCCGACACACATGCCCGCAATGATACGAAGAGAAAGGTAGAAAACTCAACGATCACCCGGCACACATGTCCGCAGTGATACGAAGAGGAAGGTAGAAACTCAACCATCACCCGACACACATGTCCGCAGTGATGAGAAGAGGAAAGAAACTCAACAACCCCCAAACAGGAAATAAAGTAGGGGGAATGAAGAGGTGGTTAAGTATACCCCCCAGGAACTCTGTCGGGCTACTAACCGAAAAGAGAGTTCAACATTCACCTGACCATATTCGAAACGGCGAATGAGAACAACTCAATGTTCGCTTGACCATATTCGAAACAGCCAGACAAAGAGTGAGTAAACTCAACAACCCCCAGACAAGAAACAAGATAGGGGGAATGAAGAGGTGGTTAAGTATGCCCCCCAGGGACTCTGTCGGGCACCCAACCAGAAAAGAAAGTTCAACATTCGCCTGACCATATTCGAAACAACGAATGAGAACGACTCAATGTTCACCTGACCTTATTCGAAATGGTGAGATAAAGAGTAAGAAATCTCAACCACCACCCGGCACACATGCCCGTAGTGATGTGAGAAAGAAAGAGTGGCAAAAAGAAATTTCTTGTATACAACAATCCACAAAAAACACACCATATTGGCATGTCTATAGATGAGCACCATGGTGGAGAGAACACAACCACTCTCATGCGAAACCAAAGCCACAATTGCACAACAACATATGAAAGTCTAGGAAAACAAATCTAACTGGATGAATCCAAAGAGACGATCAATCCAAGAAATCTCAAGCTTACATTGTAGATACCGCATGGTAGAGAACAAATCATCGTGGCCATGAGTATCTAAATGCCAGCAGGACTTCTTAGATGAAACTACCATATCACACAAGTCAATCAAATAGGGTATGATATAACTGAATAATACACCTCTCTCAAGAAAGGAGAAAGAGAAAAGTAGCAGAATAAGAAGGATGATCTCATAGTAGGGAGAATGTAATTGGAGTAGCGAGGAGGTACACTCGCCACTAAGAACTAAAGGTTTTGTTGAAAATTAAAAATCATTAAAGAAGCACAGTGATAACACCCATACAAATAATAGGACCCTGTGAGAGGTGCAAGTAATGTTGACACATCCAAAGAAATGCTCTTGCAGCTAAGAGCAAGTCTCCAATTGGAAACAATGTCACTAAAGAGTTAAAAGATTGATTTTCTATTAGAAAGTCAAACTCAACTGAGAAATGATGTTAACATCCAGGACAAGATGTACCACACCAGAAAGGGGAAAACATAATTTTAATTATAAGAGAAAAAGAGTGCAGGATTATTTCTTAAGCAATCCTAAGAAATGCTTCAAAAAAGGAATAATCATGAAGGAAATTAAGCTCTTGGAGCATAAAACCGAGTTCCACCTGTGACAAGGGCAACCAGTTCCGCTCGCATAAGAGCCTTCCTCTCTTTTATTATCAATATTTTTTGGTATATTTTTTATTTCTTTTGTCGTATTCACAATCACAAATTGGGCATATCCCATACTGTCAGAGACAACGCACGGTAGAGGGAACGTTTATTATATCCATGAGTTACTCCTAGTATGAAATATCCCCTAACGACTGGAACACAAAGAGAGGTATATATATTTGGCTTTAATAACCCAGGCCATACTCGTCACATGAATAAAACTGGGGGAGATAAATATTACAAACAGGGTCTATAAAGAATAACACATTGGCTTTGATAACCCAGGCCACATTCAACTCATTTGAATGAACTGGGGAGCACAACTATCATAACAAAATTTTTAGAGAAATGATATTTATATTACAGTAGTGGGTCAACATCATCACACCAAATTGGGTATGGACCCAGTATGATATCCCAGACCATACTTGGGGTGACAAGTGAAACTGGGGGAAAATTAACCCTCAAAGGGGTTGAAAGGAGGTCTCATGCAATGACACCAAAGTGATTGGTGGGCATGAACGTAAGCACAAACACCCCTACGGCATATTTATGTACAACTTTTAAGGATATCCCCATACTTTGCATGACGAACATCACATGGTAGAGGACAAATAGTCGTGGCCACAGACTGCCGAAAAGTAGAGGGAATCCTTTCAAGCCATATCTATACAGAGGGATATTTACAGGTGGCGGTGGGATGCCTCCTACGACGTGCAAACTCAAGCATAGTACTTTCTTAAGTACTGACCGTTGATGACAGGCATGGGGTGAACACCATTTGCATCAACCAACAGGTAAGAGCCACCTTCATATGCTTGCTCTATAACGAAGGGCCCTTCCCAAATGGGCTCAAACTTGCTACCTCGACGACGATGCGAGATAATATGCCTGCGTAAGACAAGAACTAAATCACCGATCCGGAAAGCACAAGGTCGAACAAGGCGATCATGTGCCTGGGCCATACGGATCTGATATAACTTAAGGTTCTGATAAGCTTGGAAACAAAGCTTTTCTAAACCATCAAGCTCTTCCAAACGTAGTCGGGCATTGTCTTCATGGGAAAGATTATGGCTAACGGCTACACGCAATGAAGGGAGCTCAACCTCAAGTGGGAGGACAGCTTCAACCCCAAAAGCTAAAGCATATGGGGTAGACTGAGTAGGAGTATGATATGTAGTCCTATAAGCCCATAATGCTTCAAGTAGTTTATCATGCCATTCTCTTTTATTTGCCACAAGTATCTTTCTTATCAATTGGACTAAGGTTTTATTGAACGCCTTGGCCAAACCATTGACCCTAGGATAGTAAATAGAGGAATAACGCCAATAAATTTTATGGCGGTGGGCAAATCTAGCGATTTTAGTGCCATTATCAGAGATTATACGGCGTAGAACACCAAAACGGTAAACAATATGATCGCGAAAGAAGCGCATCACATCTTCTGATTTAACTTCCTTAAGTGAGATAGCTTCTACCCACTTAGAGAAGTAATCAGTGGCAGCCAAAATAAACCTATGACCCCTAGATGAAGGAGGGTCAATAGGACCCACTACATCCGTGCCCTAACTTTCAAATGGCCAAGAAGACACAGTGGGGTGCAGTGGATTAGGAGGTTTGTGAATAAACGTGCTATGAATCTGGCACTGATGGCATTTTTTAGCGTGCTCCATACAATCACGGATCATAGTTGGCCAATAATAACCAAGTCGTTTAATCCTGACCTTCATCTTAGGACCCACTACATCCGTGCCCCAACTTTCAAATGGCCAAGAAGACACAGTGGGGTGCAGTGGATTAGGAGGTTTGTGAATAAACGTGCTATGAATCTGGCACTGATGGCATTTTTTAGCGTGCTCCATACAATCACGGATCATAGTTGGCCAATAATAACCAAGTCGTTTAATCCTGACCTTCATCTTAGGTCCGGACTGATGAGCACCACAAAGCCCCTCATGTATCTCACCCATGACTTTACGAGCCTCCTCATTATTGAGGCAACGCAACCACATTTGATCAAAAGAGCGTCGATACAGAGTTTCATTCACATAGGTAAATGATAAAGCTCTCTTTCGAATTTGAGTGGCAAGAGAGTGATCATCTGGAAGCCTACTATATTTTAAATATTCCATAAAAGGGACTCTCCAATCTGACTCTTCCTCAACAACAAACACTGCAAGGGCCTGATCAGGAGAAGGGGACAAGTCTACGGGGCATAAAACTTGATGATACTGGACAATAATAGATATTGGATTTCCAGTTGAGTCAGCCAACTCCTTAGCAAGTTTAGCTAGTGTATCCACTCTACCATTCTCAGATCGAGGGACTCTAACCAAAGTTACCTCGGGGATTAAACACAAGAGTTCTATTGCCCTATTGTGATAAGGCAAGAGCTCAGGTTTGAGAACTTTGAAGATTCCAGCTACTTGATTAATAATTAGCTGAGAATCACCATAGATTTTTACCCGTGTAATATTCATCTGAATGGCCAACTCTAACCCTAAAATTAGAGCCTCATACTCTGCTTCATTGTTAGTACGGGGTTCTGAAAGACTGTAGGAGTAATGGAGACTGTGGCCTTCAGGAGACACAAAAACTAACCCCAAACCTACCCTAACCACGGGAGTTTCATAAGGACGTAGTGATTTGACAGAGGATGCTCCATCAAAATAAAACTCCCAAGTAGGGGACTCCTGCTCTTCCACACTCATGATTAGTTCATCAGGTAAGTCGTCATTGAGTGGGGAATCTGCAGGGATCGGGTGAGCAGCGAGAAAATCAGCTAGAGCCTGTCCTTTGACGGCCCACTGAGGAACAAAAGTAATGTCAAATTGCAATAAGATCATTGACCAACGTGATTGACGACCTGACAAAGTCGGACGGGTCATCAAATACTGTAAAGGGTTGACTCGAGAGATCAGACTGATCTTGTGTGAGAGCATATAGTGTCTAAGCTTCTGCACAGCAAAGATCAATGCCAAACATTATTTTTCTATTGCCGGGTATTTTAGCTCTGCAGGAATTAAACGTCTGCTCAAGTAATATAAGACATTTTCTTTACCTTCTTCATTCTCTTGAGCTAAAAGTGCACCAAGTGACTCATCCAAAGCCGTAGTATAAAGAATCAACGGTCTACCCGGGATGGGTGCAGCTAACACAGGGGGACTCATCAGGTAGCACTTTATTCTCTCAAAGGTCTCCTGACAATTCTTATCCCAATGAAAGCGGGCATCCTTCTTTGCTAAAGCAGCAAAGGGATGACATCTACCGACAAGGTTGGAGATAAATCTCCGTAAGAAAGCAAGCTTACCCTGAAAGGACCTCAACTGGGTAAGACTCCTATGGGGTTTCAAGTCCACTATGGCTTTAATCATGGAGGGATCGATCTCAATGCCCCGATAGTGAACAATGAAACCAAGAAACATCCCCGCAGTAACACTAAATGCGCATTTTAGAGGATTCATCTTCAAAGTATATTTGCGCAGGCGTTCAAAAATGATTCGTAGATCTCGAAGATGATCACTACGGACCTTACTTTTGATTACTAGGTCATCCACATAACATTCAACTTGTTCATGAATCAGCTCATCAAAAATGACAGTCATAGCACGCTGATAGGTGGCTCCGGCATTCTTGAGGCTGAAGGGCATCATCTTGTAACAGAACACATCGATAGGGGTGCGAAAAGCAGTAAATTTCTCATCTTCATGGGCCATCTTTATCTGATTGTAACCAGATGAACCATCCATGAATGAGAATATGCTATGTGATGAAGCAATATCAACCATAAGCTCAGGTATTGGAAGGGGAAAATCATCTTTGGAAGTCTATGCAAACTCGAATTTGGCCACTCTTCTTCCGGACTGGGACAACATTGGCAAGCCAAGTGGGATACTTTTCTTCGCGAATGAAATCAGCTTCAATAAGCTTCTTAGTCTCAGCGATCACCTGTTGTTCAATCTCTAACCTCATCCGATGAGGTGACTGTTTAACAGGGACTGCATCAGACTTAATGGCCAACTTATGGACTGCTACTTCTGGATCTAAACCAGACATCTCAGTATAGTTCCAGGCAAAGCAATCTCTAAACTCAGATATGAGTTTAATATACTCTTGGGCCTTTGAGTCAGATAATAAAGCACTATGAAAAATGGGTCGAGGCTCCGACTCAGTACCCAGATTAACTTCCCGTAATTCATCCATGGCAGAACTAGCACCATCTTCAAATTCACGTGGGGCATCAAGTATCCTATCCTTAACATCCTCCGGGCCTTCATCATCTGAGATGGAAACAACCGGATAGGAATAGGAAATAACATGGATGTTGGCAGAATGAGACTGATCTTCCTCACAATAACCTAAACCCCGTTGAGTTTGAGGTAGATCAGTTCGCCAAATACGAGCTTGTTGTAGAGCTTGTCTATCAGACCAAGTCGAAGGGACAACACCCCGCTCAATACAACCATCCACAAAAGAGGAAAAGTAATGAGGGACATGTGTGATCTCATCATCCACAGTGGATTCCACAGGACCCAATATGTTAGTATTCCGTGGGACACCAACACTGTGAAATAAAGATGCACGCCCACCAGGCTTTAGTGGCACATAGAAAGTGTGCAACTCTCGCACAGAGTGATCGTCAGAGTATAGTGCATCACCAACACTGGTGGAAGGTGTTGAGGAAGATTTTTGAATGATTTCTTCAACCTTTACCTCGTACATCTGTCGAGAAAGAGACTATCGACTAGTAGTCTGACGCCCGACATCTACATCGTCGTCTGAGCCACTATCAATAATTAAGCCACCTTGAGGTATCAAATCCCTATGAAATGTAGGATATGGATGATAACCATCAACACTAAAAGTCGGTGAGGGAACCAAATGATGAAGAGAGTCGGCCCTCTCATCATAAGAGGAATCAGACTCAACAGTCAAAGAGGAAGTGTAGAGACCAGAGGGAGGTGGATTTCGAGCATCGAAGTTCCTCGCAGGACGACCTGAATCTCTACCCCGACCTCTTCCACGCCATCCCCTGCCTCTATCAGGGGGAACATCGTGCCCAACTGTCAACTGCAGGGGTGAATCAATATGATCTGCAGTGGAAACATCTACATCAGTACCAACCTGTGATGGACCCTGCACTAGTTGTCGCAAAGGACCCTGTGCGAGTGATTGCACAGGACCTTGTACAGTACTAGTGGGTATCACTGGTGACTGTGCAGTGGGAGGTTTATGAGCTTTTCGAGGCAAATAATACTCGGCATTATCATAAATAGAGACCTCATGCACGGTAAAAGGTTGAGTATCCCCAGGAATAGAATACTCAACATCATTCCTCAAATATTTCATACACTGGTGCAGTGTAGAAGGTACCATCTCATGCTCATGAATCCAAGGCCTTCCTAAGAGAGCCTTGTATGAGGTGTTTGCCTCAATAACATGAAACTTTACTTCAGTTCTAAGGTCTCCAAATCGCAAAGGTAAGGTAATGGCCCCTAGAGCACGCTGACCCTGATCATTAAAACCCTTCAGCATAATCTTATCTGAAGTAAGCTTCAAGTGACCCAGGGAAAGACTCTGTAAAGTAGCATTTAAGGATATTGACTGAAGCACCTTGGTCAATGAGGACCCTATTCAACTCATGATCATTGACTTCAGCAGTGACATATAATGGACGGTTGTGCTCAGAAGTCTCTAAGAGTATATCCTGATTTGAAAAGGTAATACATGACATTTCCCTCAAATAACATGCATCCTTAACAGACTGAGTGGCAAAGAAAGCTTGATAAGACTCTGGTTCTAGCAAAGCTTTCACCAAAGTCTCTCTCAAGTCAGGAGACATCATGAGTGCATCATAAACACTGAGGAGAGAAGGAATTTTTCTTAAGTGAGCCAACACATTATAATCAACATCCAACTGAGGACCTTTTCCCTTCTCCTTAGCTTGAACTTGAGAAGAAGGGACAAGATCATCCTGTTGGGTAATGATATTCTTATCTTTTTCTTTATTAGTTTTAGTCATTTTGGATGGAAGAATCTTCCCTGAATGCAACTGGATCTCCTGTATCGAATCAACATCCACAGAAGACTCATTTGGTTCAGAGGCCATGACTTGTGTTGGCTCTATAAAGAGTGATTGGAGTGTGTTCTCGGACTCATCTCCAAAGTCCATGAAACAACCACCCTTAGAAATTGTAAACACTGGTTCACTCTCACACTCAAACTCTTCCTCATGGGGAGGATCATTATCACTACCAGAAATATATGAAATATGAAAAGACTGAGTGCTAGAAAGAATAGAACTAGAAGGGACAAAAGACCAGAAATAACCAGAATCATTTTCTTCCATTAATTCATCATCAATAGAAGGGAGAACAAAATTCTTTAGCGTAAGAGCTGGAAGAGATCCTGTCTTCCCCTCTGAAGTTACAATAATTTTCTTTCTCTCATACATCTTTTTAGTACATGAAAGAAAAGAAGTGTGCTCGGTAGGCACTACAATGGAAGAAGGAGAAGAAACAGGTACAGGAGCTGAACTGGCAACTGTCGACTTAGCCTCTGAAGGCCTCCTCTTAACTGTCTCTGAACTCTGCACTGCTCATCTAATCATACCCCTTATCTTGCGTGAGAGTGCAAGCTGCCACTCTCCCTCAGAACTAAGGGGTGTACTGTCACCACTGCTCTGACTGTCACTGCCACTATCACACTGTCTGGAGCCTGTAACCATCTGAACAACCTGAGTCACCTTGCCTTGAGGTTGCACTAAATCATTATCTTGTAAATGAATCTCTCCACTGGCCATGAGACTCTCTACTTTATCCTTGAAAGCATAACAATCTTCTAGGACATGCCCAATATGCCGATGGTATGGACAATATAATGGATGATCTGTCTGACTCTCCTCTTCAGCCTTCCTATTAGGTGAAAATGTCAAAATATTTTTTTAACAAGAAACTTAAAGATCTTTCTTACACTTTCGCTCTTAAATGGATATTCCTTGCTAAGCTTTTCTTGTAAATACTGTTGACTCTCTGGAGTCCTATAGAAAGGTCTAAACTGCGGCTGAGTCTGTGGCCTCAACTGAAACTACACTGGAGGTTGGTGTGTCTGTGACGGCACTTATGGTCGTGACTGTACCTGTGGCCGTGGTGGTGGCCGCTGAGGTAGTGAACTAACCAAGGGCTTCTTGCCCTTATCATGAGACTCAAAAGTACTATGAACTTCCACCTTCCTAGGAGGTGGTGCCCCTGAAGACTCCTGTCTTTGAGGTCTACGTGGAGGTTGACTCTCAAATTTAGGAGGGACTGCGGCGGGTATGCTATCCTGTAGACTAGTAACCTTAGTCAAAAGTTTCTGAAATGTTTTAATACTGAAACCCTTTAGGTATGGGGCAATGGGGCCATCAATATTCTTCAACAGAATCTCAACTGCATGCTGCTCTTGCAGTTGAGGCTCACACTGAAGGCTGAGATTTCTCCACCTAACGATATAGTTAGGCAAGGATTCATGGGGACGCTGTCTAGCAACTACAAGCTCACCGACTGTAACTCTGTGCTCTGTACTGATGAACCTCTGAATGAATAACTGTTCAAGTTCAGCAAATATACGCACTGAATTGTTGGGGAGGTCGGCATACCACTCAAATGCCACCCCAATCAGGCTACTCACAAATAATCTTAGCATTAGTGCTTCGTTCCCTCTAATATTACAACATATGGCCCGATACTGAGCCACATGCTGCCTAGGATTCCCTAACCCATCGAACAACCGGAAACGTGGAGGGACAAAACCAGAAGGGTACGGCTCCCGCTCATACTCAATCGGGTATGGTCGACCTCTACTAACTGAATCTCTAGACTTTCTAGAGGAGATGGCCTACTCAACTCTCTGTGAAATCATGTCTTGAATCTGGCCTGGAGACAACTGCACTGACTGACTCTGTACTGAAACACTGACAGAAACAATCGAAGGTGCTACAGAAACTGTCCTCGGGACCCTA
The DNA here is from genome assembly GCA_019925795.1 of Dendrobium chrysotoxum. Classification (NCBI taxonomy): domain Eukaryota; kingdom Viridiplantae; phylum Streptophyta; class Magnoliopsida; order Asparagales; family Orchidaceae; genus Dendrobium; species Dendrobium chrysotoxum. The sequence goes on from CM034304.1 coordinate 34,660,801, forward strand.
TCTACTCTCAGAGGATCTGTCACTAACATATGTGGTACTGCTGGCTCATCTCTAGATATAGTAGGAGTACCTACATCCAAGACTTGGGGTGTAGCCCCCAACGTTGTCAACTGGGCAGTCATCGCTGCCATGGCTCTGGCCATCTCAGCCATCTGAGTCTATAACTGTAAAACAGTAGCATCCGTATCTACAGACTGGGGAGGTCCACCTTGTGCTGAGGTGGAAGGTACATCCGCCTCCCCTTGCTCCTCAACACCATCATCTAGCTCTCAATGTTCCTCTGACACACCCCGCCTCGTAATGACACATACATGATGGACAGGAACATCCTTGTCTGACTCTCCTCTGAGCAAATCATCTCTGGAGAATGTCTGACAAAGGGCATCAATATATGGGTCCATAGGAGAAGAAACCCTATGGGGACTAGAAGTGGGAACTGGTTCAGATCAAGCCGGGGAACTATCAAAAGGAACAATATCTTCTTCTTCTACAACAGCATCACAAACCATCGGGGCCACTACTAATTCAGGAGGGGGAACTGCATCCAATTGCTGATCTACTACAACTATCGGTACTGCCTCGACAGGTTGGTCTACCTGTCGACGTCTCCACACCCATCTATCACGATGGGACCCAGTTTGAACATCTAGCCGTGGAGGGGGAACAACAACAACAGACCTGAGTTGGGGTCGGACTGGCTCCAACTGTGGAAGGCATCCATGACGACGAGGGCGTCGTCCAATCATAGGAAAATCTATCTGAGGTCTTCTCGTAGGAACTACTCTGGGTTGTCGACGAGGCGGCTGTCCTCTATACCACCTATAACTCTGTCTGGCCAACAGTCGCTGATGTTGAGCATGAACTTGAGAGATCTGATGGAGTAACCTCTCCTCACTAGCAAGACCTCTACTGCGTACCGAGCGAACAATGCTCCTGATCCTTCGAGTGAAGGCTCTGGCCGCACTGTCCTCGGGAACTCTGGTACGAGGAAGAGTAGTAACGACAGGAGGGGACGCCGCAATGCGGACAATATCCTCCTCATCATCACTATGTGCTAGTGGGGAAAAGCATCCCCCCTGAGCTTCCTCAATCTCAGGGGCGACGACCACCTCAGGGGTCTGGGGGTCTAAGGGTCGGTGTGGCTCCCGCAGTAAAGGGACCACCCTCTGCTATGTTGGCTCTTAATGAGCCAAAGAATCTGTCATGTGCTGGGCTGCCGTCTCAGATGCTGCCAAGCGCAACCTCCTATTCCTATTCCTCCGGGCCCTTCTCCCAAGGCCGGAGGTGGAGGAAGACGCTACGTTCATACCAACTGACTGAATAACATGAGGAGCTACTAGAGGAGGGAGTGTCGGGGTCTGCCTAGCAGTCTCAGGATGAGAATGCTTGGCGAAAACTGAAACCCGACGAGTAGGAGGTGGAGGAAGCTTAGCCTAGGCACCCCTCTTCCTCGAAGAAGAAGGAGAAGGTGAAACCCGAGCGTGAGCAGCCTCCACCAGGGCAGCAGGAAGAGGAACTGCCAGCTGCTGACGCTGAGGGGCCGGAGCCGTCGGAACAACAGGTACAATAGGCGCAGGCCGCCTAACTACTGGACGAGGAAACTAAACAGCTGCTGGCCTAGGCACTGGCTGCCTGGCCACAGGATGCATTGGATGCCTAGCCACGAGGCGCACTGGTTGCGCACAAACAGCAACAGGACGAACAGGTGCCCAGGCTAGCTGCCGAGTAACTGGTCGTCTGAAAGGATGCATGGCTGCACGCCCTCTCCTCTGTGGGGGAGAGAAGGCGGCAGCCTCGGAGGGGGTCGTCCCGCCAAGGGTGACGTAAGCCGAGTCAGTGAAGGATCCAAAGGTGATCCCCCCCGCAGGTAGGCTCGAGAGCAGGGACTCAGGCAGTGTCACCCGCGAGTCAGAGCTAAAACAGAAGGTAACGAAAGGATCGGAGAACGCCATGGTACTGTCTGCTAATAAAAACTGAACCAATTAGCATCAAACGATACCATGAGAAAAGAAGAGGAGAAAGGGTGGAATAGCCTAAAAGGCTAAGAAGGGAAGAACCTAATTAAGGAGCACCAAACCCAGAGTACACACAAAAGAGAATAATATAAAGTCAAAGATGGAGAGAGAAATCTGTCCCACCGTGGTCGCCAGAAATTTGTGGACCTCTGAAAGGAACACCGCTCAGCGGGGAATAGAATGCAGAGAGTGTGGCCGCATCATCCCGAAGGACGAAACGAATGCAGGCCTTTACGCTCTTCGCAAGCGGGCCAATGGAAGGGCAGATGAGATCATATATACGATTAGCCATGGAGGATAGTGGCTTTCACCGACACACCTCGATGGATAATAATATACATAACCTGATCAAATCACGAGATTTTCTCCATCCGATACATTAGCTCGAATGGAGTTTATTTGATGTGGGGATTGATTTCCCACGGGCCCAAGCCCCCGTGGTTAATTACATCTTAGACCTCGGTCTAAGAAAACTCTCGATTAAGGACGCTACATTATTCTCTCCAGGGGTTTGGCACATAGGGAATTTCTAGGCTCTCCTAATACAAATAAGATTGGCTCGACTAGCTATTTCAACATACGTGGATCATATAAGCATCTGGTCGATTTAACTAAAGAAAAACTGAAAAAAGAAATCACTTCACACCACATGCGTGAGAGAAAGATAGAGGTGGCGCCATCAAAGTGACGCAGATGGGTAGGATTTATAGCCTCCGAAGAATGGAGAGCTTACCCACCGATAAGGCATACAACAGTATACTAATACCGCCAGCTTTTGATCTTAGATCTATGAGGGGTGTATCGTACACCAGGTACTAACATCCACGACCTAACTAATGTAAGACACCACAAAGGGGGGCTTATAACTTAAACCCCACTAGGGATCTAAGTAGCCCCGACCTGGATTTACCATCCTGCTCGGAAAGGGGTACCAGCTAAACTCCACCTAGCGTATAAAAATCATGATATCCAGTCTTCTGCAAATGCAAGAGTGGTGGGAGGCACAGAAAAGGAAGTGGGCATTAAGCCCGACCATGAATGGTACTATGCTTTGTGCAAAATTAACCATCCCTCTATGTTATAAAAGAAAATCTATATGCTGACTCAAGGCTATGCATGATATAGGTAGGGCCAATCAGGATTGGTCGGTAGTCACAGTGAAGTGAATAAGGCTTTCTTATTGTAATTTAAAAAAAAGTGACCCTTTAAAGGAATCATGCATTAATTAATTTTTTTTAAGAAAATTGATTTCTTTTAAGTCCTATGTTCACTTTTATCTTGCTTAAGTAAATTTTAGCTTTATATAAAATTTAACATCCTAAAGAGCCTAACGTAAGGACTCCGTCCGAGCCACCCCCAAGCAAAATAAAGTAAGAAACCTAGGTAAAAGTATGCATTTCTAATGCGCAAACAAGATGAACACACCATCAAAATATTAATCAAATATCCAAAGTCCGTGGCAAGTGTCACTTATCATACAACTCAAAGAGCAGAAAAGTAATGGTGGCCAGGCTCCACCAACCACAACCTGGGTTCTACTCCTAAGAAAATATACAAATCTTAAAAATAAGGCATTTTTAATATTGGTCTTCATCTTTTGATTCTTCTATGGATCTCCTTTCTTCGATCTTCTCATGGAACACTCTCCAACAAGATACCCAAATGAAAAGAAATTCCCTGCAAGGGACTTTCTTTTCTCTTTGGATATCTAGTATTTTAAAATTGCCTTATTTTAGATTTTTACAACTCTTGAATCAAATTACAATTTCAAAAATAGAAAATTACATGAAGTCCCTACAAAAAAATAATGCCAGCACAATTACAATAAATAATTATACATCATCCAGAACCTAGTCCTTAGAGTCATATTCCTAAGAGCTTTAGCATTCCTCGTAGTACCTGTTGCAAATACATTTATGATTATGATTTAAGCAGCAATTTTGTTGCCCTTTAGGAACATGGCCACTTGCAAAAGATATCTCTAAAAAATCTTCTAACCACTTAAGGGCAAGTGCCCACTCATCAATCAAAAAGAAAAGAAAGCATCCAAAAACAAGCCAAACTAGAAACAATCATCATATCATCACATATGCAAAATGTAAAAGAAAGAAAATGTAAAATGTTATCTTAGCTACACCCTACCTTATAATACCTATAAAAAATGTCCTAACCAGCACCTAAGTGTGTGTAAAAATTAGTGTGCCTAACTACCCCAAATTAGGTGAGAGGTTCAAATTTTAAGGTCAGGTTCTTATTGTTTAATTTATTAACTTTCAAGTTTCTCTTTAAGTAATTAATAATTTATGGTGGATTAATTAATACTTAGCTTTAGGATTAAAATTCTTGATTATTAGATTATTAAGAGCCCAAAGACTTAGGCCCTAACATATACTAAGGTTATAAAGAATTGAGGGGCAAATGGCCCATCCTCAATCCTACTCTTAATCAAGGCTAAAATTATAAGGTGGCAAGAGTTGGTTAATCCACCCTTGGTAATCTAAGACTCGAGGTAAGGCTTATAGGTGACACCACTAAGATGAGCCTATTGCCCACCATAAAGAAAATCCTAAGCTTCCTATGTCTAAGATAAATTTATTTTTAAAGGATGACATGAGAATAGAAAGACTCCCTACCTATAGATGTGTATAGGTTATACCGGACCTAAAGTTTAACAACTCGGTGGTTAAGGAAATTGGTTTAGGCTCCTAAGGATAGCTTTAACTTTTTAAAGAGCTAATTCATGTATATCTTTAGATATTTATCCCTTAAAGCATAAAGTACGTGGCGTTGTGCCGTCAGGCTCGAGAATATGGCCTTCTTAGGACACTTAGCGCCGCAGCCCGAAGTAGTCCATCCTATATACCTTATATATTAAGGAAAAAATATACAAAGATAAACATAAACCCGACATGGGTTAAGGCGCTAAAGTATGACTCAAAAGTCCATTTTGCTCCTTTAATGAGTTCGTTTTTAATTTACTTGAGGTTACAAAATTTTGATTAGAGTTCAAAATTTAGTGTTTTAGTCTTTTATTAATCATTAAAGAGTTGGTTAAAAGGGTTTTAATAATTTTAATTTAGTTTTGCCTTAATTAATGTAGATTATTATTTATAATTGAGTTAAGAGTTGATGATGTATATTTTATGATTTCATTTTATTAGTTAATGATTTAAAATTATAGGTTGGTTAAAGGAATTTTAAGGGTTGTAGGTTAATTAAGGAATTTTATAAGTTTTAAATTGATTTAAAAAATGTTATATTTATGAATTTAATTAGGAATTTATGGGTTTACATTTTTATTAATTATTTTAGTATTTAATGTTTTAGGTTTGAGATATATTCTTTATATATATATATTTTTTTTTTCGGATTGGTTAGGATATAAATTATAAGATTTGGTTTATTGATAATTTATTATTAATTATTTAGGTTATGCAATGATTACCCTTGTTAAACCAGGGTCATGAGATTTATTTCTCTCATTGGGGCAAAGTTAATAGCCTCGTAGGCCCGGGTTGCCAAGTAATCATCTTTGTTGTTTATCAAGTTAAATTTATATTTATTACTAAGTGAATTTTAGTGCATGGCTATCGCCTTTAGTTGATTCCTTATAAGTTTTTATGATTAATTAGAAGTTTACTAAGTACATTTTTATTGGTTGGTTGTATAACTTTAAAGAGTTTTTTACATTATTTTTGGAGCAAATGAACTTTGAAAGAAGAGGTGCTACCCTATGCTCAAAAATAAGAAAAAGCTAAACATATTATTCACAAGGATATCCAACAAACAATACTAACCTACAGATCTTCCTAAACATACTACAGCACAAAATTTTATTCTATTTTATATATTTTTCTTAACATGTTTATGGAAGACAAATTTAAAGGCTAAAAAAAATCATTAAGAAATAATCTTTTAGAGTTATTTAATCATTTAAAGCCCAAAGAAAACATCTTAATGGTTCCCACTTCGTGTGGGAAAATCGATGCATATGACAAAAATAGGCGGCCTACACTACAGGCCTAAATGACCCTAAGGGTATCTAGGTTTCATGACAAGGGGGCAAGCTTTGGCCCACAAGGCCAAAGCTTCATTAGTGAACTAACCTATGGCCGGCTAACTAAACATCCTACCGATTATATTTGAGTGGAAAAGTAGAAGCAGTCAACTATGTGTGTGCTGAAGTGTTTTCCATTCGGCATACATTTGGAGGTCTCTACAGGACTATCAAGGTATACCTGACCGGCGTGTCCACTTAAAAGCTCCCATGCAACGACTCAACGACCAATACATATGCAAGACTCAATGTACCTCGCAAGATAGAGCAAAAGGAGAAATAGATGGGTGAGCGTAGATGCCATTCATAAAGAAATACATATAAACAAGAATTTAAATATTAAATAATGCAATATTTGCACATATCTATCATATACATATCATCATGAGAAATAAAGCATTAAAAGAATTTTCTGATATGAAGTTTGAAGGATAACTACATGTGAATCATTTTAAAAAAAAATCAGCAAAAATAGAAATTCATTATTGTGGTATATATGGAGAAATCATGCATAAAACATGTAAGTGCTTACTAAGATACTTGGAGAAAGCTAACAAAGGAACAAGCTAGACATAAAATACATAAAAGTCTACTAATACATGTATTTATCTTTATACAAAGCGACCTTAGACATACAAAAGTAGCTAATCATTTAATTTACTAGTCCCATTTTAATATTAAATATTCACATAGCCTCTAAGTTCAATCTTACAAGTGAGAGTTGATAGGGCATGTATAGTGAGATTTAACATGATAAATAATTAACAATCACCTGGTTCAATTTCATATAAAACAATTATCATTTATAAAAATATTCATGCAAGATATTTTATGCACTAATTAGCATACTAATTTCCTTATTTAATATACAAGAGTGATGCAAGGACATGAAGATAGTAAATTAATGTAACAACAAATATCTACCTTTACTTGATATTGAATATATATACGCATCATCAACGAAGTATCTCTATATTGAGTCTATGCATGTTTATGGTCGAAACACAAAGTCGATGAAATTATATAACATAGATATAAGCCTTTGCGCTCATACAATATCGAGTAGGTATAAATATATGTTATCACAATATACACAACGCATTCATGGAATATACTTACAAATCATGTATTGTAGTAAAGACATTGTGCATAACTTTCAACATACTCAAGATACAAATAGGAAGCATCATGAATCTGTACAAAATTTTATATAAAATATTTAACAAGGATCTAACGAACTAATATGTCAAAGACTCCATTTGGATGAGTTCTCAATCATGAAAATTTTGTAATACTAATTTCAATTCTATGATGAATAATTTTGATTTTTGTTCAACTCTAGATAAGGAAAATTTAGGAGCAAGTCATAGTATTTTATCTTTATATACATATTTTTTAAATTTAACAAGAATAGTTACAAATTTTATTTGTCTTCAGGCAGGATAAGTCTAACAAATACTTCAATATATTGCTTTCGAGTTTATCATGAACAATTTCATATTCTACTCGAGCTCAATCAAGATGAATTTAGGGGGGAATTCTAGCATATGCGAACTCTAATTTATACGACTTAACACATATAACTATCTTTTAGGTTACCGAATTTGATTACCATTTTTGAACATTAAATGACTTCCCCCCTTTTTTAAATAAAACATTTTTTATTGAAGGATATCGATGATCATAAAATTTCGAAAGAGAAAGATAAGTTCAAATATATGCTCTTCAGTTCGCCCTCAAAATATATATCACAAAAAACCCATTACTACATTTCGAAAACCGATTTAACAAGCATTCCAATAAGAAATCAATTTTTTTTTGTCTTTTTCAAACATTTCTACAAGGAATTTGCTTTAAGAAAAGTAGCCGTTGATTTCGATGATAAGGAGAATTTATCTTCTAATAAACATATATTTTTTTATTGTTTAAAATTCAATCAAAGCTTGAAGCAAAACTATCTACATATCCTCTAAGGAGTACATTCACTCAATGCTAATATACATATAAATGAGAACATGGGGGCTTCCAAATAACAAGGCATTCGACCAAAGATACAAAACTCAAGTGGAACCTCAATAACATATGCCTTTTTTTTTAAAAACAATATACCAACTAATAAACTCAAGCTCATTATGTAATAAGATATGTAAATATGACTTGCTAAGGGACCATTGCTTGTTCTAAATTCATATTACTTCTTCATAGGCATTAACACGAACACCTTGCATACATCCCTTTAAAGAAAAGAAATGATAACATGATTTCTCATAATTTTTCACAACCTACACATAAGAAAAAGAAGACTTACATCACACGATATGAATCATAAACAAGTGTAAGTTTCATTTACCAGATGTTCATGTTCCAATAATTACATCAATGCATAAACCATTTGCTTTTAGTGTTCTCATTCCAAATAATATGTATCCATACAAGAACTTGACTCTAATATTCTCATTCCAAACAAATAGAAACCATTTACAAGTATACATTTCCCTTACATTAGAAGATAAGGAAGAGGATAGAAAAGGTGAAGGAGAAAGGAACTAGAAAGAAGAAGAAGAAGAAGAAGGAGAAGAATCAAAATGAAGATAAGGAGGAGAAATCACCTTGCCAAAGAAGAAGGGGAAGGGCAGCTAGGGCTGGACGGTGGGGCTTCGGCTTCACACGAGAGAGGGGCTTCGGCTCCTCTTGCTTCTGCGAACAGAGGAGAGACGGAGAGGAGAGGGTAGGGGGCGGAACTCCTTGAGGTGTGCGAATAAGAGAGACGGAGAGGGAGTGTGGGGATCCGAATGGGAGAGCTCAAGTGCGAATAGGAATGATCGGGAATCCTCTGCTCTAGTGCAAATCCTCCTTTTTGTGTATTCATCCGAATGGAGGAGTCCCCATGAGCTTCGCCTCTTCGTTTTCCTCTCCATCATGCGAGATTCAAAGAGTTTTTGCAACGAATGTTGTGTCCGACGCCTTGATATCCACTGTGGCTGCTCGTATTCTGCTTAAAAATTATTGGGTACGTCGTTCGGACGTAGAGCTACGTCTGGACGCCTCTGTGTTGGTGACACGTAGCGGACCGAACCCAACTCGCCAAGAAGTCGAAATGACGCACGTGCCAAAATATTTAACGTACGGCCCGACGACCCGACCCAGTTCGGGCGTGCAAATTTAATACGAAATTACTGCAACCACTCGAGAAAATTCAAAATACGAAGCTTTTCACTCTCTCTGCAACTATTCATCGTCGGGAATATCTTTAGGGTTTGTTCGTCACCTTCATTGCGTATATAATCTGAATCGATGCCGCAGGTCAGTAGTTTATAGGGTTTAACGTACGTTCGTGACCTTCATTGTTTGTTATTTGTTATCCTGTATAACAAAGAAATGTAAATGTGTTTATATCATTTAGGATTTGTAATGTTTAGAACGATGAACCGTAATAAAAGAATTCTCACTAGGAATTGGCATCAGAACACAGTACCGAGTTTAACGGTCGGTACTGCTATAAATTCCTCATTGACGTTCGGTATTGATATGCGTTGATTTAGGGTTCAGTTAAAAATTGTAGAACCTGGTGTAAATACCTATGTATGTATTTTTATAATAAGATAATGAAGCCCCGTAGAGTGTACCGACTCTAACAGTTGGGTATATGCTTTATACCGATCGGTACCGAGTAGGTATTCTTCGGTGTTTATCGGTATTGCTCGGTACCGACTTTTTTCTCTGAGCAATTCAGGCATAATGGATCGGTACTAATTGTTATTGTACGTACTGATTTGTATTGCTCCGAAATGATCATTATTGCTTCCTTCTCACAGCTGTAAACACCCTGTTTACAAATATAAATATCATTTCACTTGCCTAAACACAAGCAGCAGTAAAAAAATTACATAATCACATAAACACCAAACCTGTACCGAGTATAAGTACCGAGTATAACTGTAACAATACCGAATATGACTGTACCGGGTATAACTGTACAATACCAAGAAACTCTGGCAGTCTCGGTACAATGCTACAATACCGAGTATAACTGTACCGGGTATAACTGTACAATACCGAGAAACTCTGGCAGTCTTGGTACATTGCTACAATACCGAGTATTACAATACCGGGTAGCACCACCTAGTTGCAATACCGAGTAACTATACCGAGTTAATCTGCGGGTACCGGTCAGTGAAACAATATCGAGAAACTCTGGCAGTCTCGGTACACTGATCGGTACTAGAGAATAAGCTCGGTACAGATCAGTAGGATCGCCAAAAACTTGTCGGTATTACAGATGACTTGGTAAATAAAACTGCTATTGATCGATACCGACGAATAGCGGTAATCTATTGTCAAAACCATCAAAATATAAGTTGTTAAAGCACAAAGAAGGAGGTGCAAACATACTTAAAGAAATGTAAAAAAAAGCTTACCGATATTAATTCAGAAAAATCAACCCTACATCGGTTCTTCTTGGAACCTTCAGCCGCATTTAACGTTTCTTCAATCTCCTCGAACCCTTCGATGTCATCCAAGGAGAATTCCATTATTCGTCTCTTCGTCTGTAATTCTTTCTCAGCGTTCTTTTGAACCCTAAATACTGTATAACGTCTACTAAATAGCCCGCCAAAAGTTATTAACCCTAAAGATAATGGCGCGTAATTCTTTTTTTCTCCGGGTCGGGTCGTCGGGCCGTCAGATAAATCAGATTTTAATCGAATTGGGTCACGGCGCTTTCGGGCCGCTACGTGTCACCAACATAGAGGCGTCCGGACGTAGCTCTACGTCCGGACGACGTACCCAATAATTTTTCCAAATTGAGGCAGCATCTAAGAGCAAAAAAGAAATGTTTATTTTATTTTATTTTATTATTTTTTAAAAAAAATTCATTAAAAAAAATGATTTGGGTTTAATTTGGGGTACAAATCGAACTCAAATTAACTCAAATCGAGTCAATTTGAGTTTAATTTAATTTGATAAAAATAATTTTGTAAAATTACACCCAAATTGACATTGATTCAACTCAAATTAGGCTCGTCGGGATTCAATCGAATCAATCGAGCGTCAATTAAATTTGATCAAACCTTATCGAGTCCAATTTGACTCGATTCGAGTCGTCTCGAATACAAATCGAGCTCGACGATGCTTAATCAAATTAAATAAACATGCTGCAAGCAAAATGTGATCGAAAACGAGGTCAACACCAGTATTATAGGCATAACTATAGTTCTCATCTTTATACACAACCTGTAATATGAAGTGAAGCATGACAAAAGCACATCAAAGGTGAAATAAAAGCGCAGCAAAAAGCAGTTAATATTTAGTTCAATCATTTCACTGCACTTTTACTATGCTTTTGCTGCATTTTTGGTTGCACTTTCACTATGCTTTTGATGCACACTTGATTCATTACAAAATGCAGTCAACGTGTAATTAAACCATATCTAAATTGCTGTAAAAGTACAGTGAAATATTATCGAAAGCATAGTGAAAGCACAACTTAAGCACAATAAAAGTGTAGTGAAGGTGCCATGAAAGCACAGTAAGAGCATAGTTGCAATCCACAGCGAAAGCTTAGTAGCAAATGCACGGTGCTCTTTTTTTTTAAGCCCTTGTATGCGCCTGTACTAAGCATTAATGTGTTTTTTCTATGCAACTTTATTTTAGAACTTTGGAAAATTATAAAACATTGAAAACTCTTAAAACAACATAGGATGAGGTAGAAATTTATAAATAAGTTGAAACCCTCAACAATTTCAGCCAAATTAACTTCCGATTCATGAACGTGTCCATACCCCCTTTCATCCTTCGTGTCTTGTGAGCATTCCATCTGCAAGAATATATCTATGTTATTCCTTTATTTTTTCTTTCTGAGTAGTACTAGAAGTCCTACATATTTGGATTTGGGAGATTCCACTAGTTTTTTCTTAAAATGGAGCGCCAACCCTAAACCCCTCTTTAAAAAAGTATAAAATTGTGGGTCGGCTCAGGTCAGTCAGGCTGAAAAGATATAAATAAAAAGAGAAATCTAATTAAAAATCCATGTGTCTCCTCCACGTGTCAAGATTTAATTGGAGTTCGGACGCAAAGCTATGTCCGGACTCCACACCAAATAATTCCTCTAGTTATATGGGCATAAATGGGTCCTGGGTCCAATTTGGTTTTAATTCCGTGATTATGGCCAACCAGCCATGTGAAACTATGGCGTAGACCATATGTGAGCGAAATTTGACTTCACATATTGTGTTTCTAGTTTTTTAAAGCTCTAATATCCAATTTTATATGGATGCTCCGCAATTAGATATACTTAATTTCATTCCCGATTAAATTTCTCGGATCAGTCTTCAGGATTATTAAACTCTTGTATTGAAATTGAAAACAAAATCTCTAAGAAAATGATTTGCTTCAATTATTTGCCTAAATTAAAACTCTTGTATTACAATGAGAATCACTCATGCTTATACTCTGATTGTGAGATTTCATTGTATATTTTGAAGAGCTATATTCCTTTTAACAACTTTTGCTACATTGGTAGCTTCATCTTGTATGTCTTGAGTCATTATAACAATATTTCTTACAAAATCAATAGAAAACATTTTCCCTTAGATATTCATATTTCTGCATATTATATTTGACAATAGAGGAACGACCATATTTTTAGATGTAATCTCTTAACTCTATAATTATCATTGAGAAAATCAAATTTGTCATTTGAATGAAAAGCAAGAGATGGTGTAATATTCCTGATTTATCTATTCATCTTTAAAATTGATAGCATTAATAATGTCCTTTTTTTTGGCTGAGGCTCTGTCATAGCATCCCCTAGCTATAACATTTATGGATGGTTCGATTATGGTGTTCCCTAGCTCTTCATACCTGTTGTATTATATATGAAATTGGTTGTGGTTTGTCTTAGTTGTGGCTTCACCTGTTGGCTAAGGTTTTCTTTTGATTAGAAGATGTTCTTGCGGATATATATAGCATTTTGAATGGTTGTAGGCGTTGTTGAATGATTTGAATCACTTAGAATTTCTAGGTAGTAGAAGTTTCTTTGAATATGAAGACTGATTTTTTAGCAACTTCATTATATCTTGAATCCACCTTTTTTTTGTTGTAAGTGTTATTTTACTTTGGGTTTGGCTTGTGCATAATTTTGATGATTGAGTTAAACATCAATAATGGTTTATTGGTTGCAAGTGTTTTTTTTTTTGACCAATGATGATTATTACATATGCATTGTTAACCATTGTTGTTTCCTACTTTCTAATGATTATCTTGATATTCAAATTAGCAGTTTAGGTTTTTTTCATTGGGGCAGTGAGAAAAACCTGAGTGCACGAATTTTTTGCAGCTAGGCAATTATCTTCGTTCCTTTTGAATAAATACTCCTAACTTCTCTTGTCACCTTGGAGGGCAACTTTATTGATTTTCTATTGTAAATATTTTGGAGGAATTTTTTTCTTTTTATGGTCCGACTAAGCCCATTTTAGTTTAGTTGCAAATATTTCTCTTATACTTGGACTATTTCTTTTGTATTTCGGAGCTATCTTGTTGGCTTGTGTCATGTAATCTCCTTTTTTAGTTAATAAAGGTTGGGTGTGGCCCTTAATTTCCCTAATAAAAAAAATTGACTTGACATGCCTTTTAATAGTTGAAATTGCTCAAATACCATAGTTACTTATTTTCTTAAAAATATATATTTAAAAGGTTCTCTCATATAAAAATATTTAATTTTTTTCAAGGGTTCCTTATTTAAGTCCATTCCAAATAAAAATAGCTTTAAATTGTTAGAATTCAAACTTTTTTAATATATTATTTGAACTATAATTCAAATCTTTATGAGAACGTTCGAGCACCATATGAAGAAGAAGGGTGTTGAGGGGATCGGGCGGAGTACAAAGGAGAACATCATCAACAAGGAAGAAACATTAATGAAATATGACAAGGGAGTTTGTGTTCCTCTTGCTATATGAAGGCATCTATATGAGTAACAGTGTGTGTAGGAGATGATGAGTTTGTTATGTAAAGATGTCAATGCCTGCAATGGTGTGTGGAGGACATAAGGAGTTCATGGGATGAAGGCATTAACAGCAGAATGGTGTGTGAATGTGAGGAATTTGAGGAGCTCATTGCATGAACACATTGTACCAACATGAGAAGGTTTGAATAAAATAAAAGTTCAAATTCAAACTAATTTTATTTGTGATTAGCTTAAATAAGCTGTTCATGAAAACAACAGACCAATAATTTAATTCAAAAAAAAATTTCAACACAGTTATCTAAGAAAAAAATATAGTGAATATTTCTTCAATCATATATGTTGAAGGCATATAAAGCTAAATTTCTCTTTGCCAATATGTATGTTTATTATGGGCTAGAATGTTCGTGGCGGTAAATTAAGAAAAACTTTGTCTTAACATTGCATGATTATCCAGCTCATACACAGAAAGAAGAAATACCAAAAAAATTTATGTGAAAAACCCTAAAAGGAATAACTACGGGAAATGCCCAGTTGAAATTGATCCACTAGTGTTTGAATATATTACAAATGAATGATCATCCTTCAACTTGAGGACAATCATATTACAACAATCAATCGTTAGATTAAAATCTAGCGACGAAAAAAGGTTTGAATGGGAATCTGATAGTAGGTTGTCACACATAAGTTTGACATCAATTGGCGATGGGGTTGAGGTCTACCGACAGTCCACTGTAAGATGGAAGTCTAGCAAAGATCAGTGGCAAGACGGGGGTCCAACACGGATAGCAGTGGTTTGCCTACGATGATTGGCGATCGGGCTGTGGTCGAGGAGTATGGTGGCAAGAGAACCCTTCCTTCTCTTTCTTGATTGAGTCCCCTTCCATAAGGAATGAGAGGTCTATTTATAATTTTTTTGAGATTGGCATCGTCAATAAATAAGAGGGAGATCAAGAGTATGCTGGGAGTGGTATGAATGGATGGTCGATATTGATAACGTTGATTGTGGACCGTTTACTGGGCATTTGAATGTCTTAATGATATCAGAATTTGGTGATCTTGAGCTCATTGGATTCATCTCATTGAGTAGCTTGATTCAACTACAAGCATGTCACGTTTGGAAATTATTTGGTCATCAAATTTATGGTTGGAAATTTCTAAATGTGCATTACGTCTTCGATTTGGACCCATTTTGGCTCAAATTGAGTCGAATTTGATGTTGTTGGATTCATCTTTTTGAGATGTTTAGTTTGATTATAAATTTGCTGAGATTAGAGTTTAGAGGGATCTGAATTTGATTTTAAAAGTTTCCAATTCAAAATTTTCCTTGAGATTCATGCTAGATCAAGGTAAATTATTTATAATATATCAATTGCCCTCTATTTTAGAATATCGAAGTTTCAAAAGTTTGAAAATATGTATTACAGCATCTAGGAAATTTTTGACTCATTTTGAAATTTTAAAATGCCTTGATAAGTGTAGAGGCCCTAAATAGCTTTGAAAGTGCCAAAATTGGGTTTGAAATATTAAAAAATGGTCCCGATGGCCAAAAAAATGTCTAATATGCTTGTTCGGGCTGAAAATTATGCTCGAACGTCACTGGACGACCAAACCGAGCAAATCAACCAGTCGGCCGCTGGTGTCCCCATCGCTGGAAAGTCTTCGTCGTATGTGCTGATGCGTGCTGCCAGCCTGCCCGCACATCCACGTTGCCCCGCTTGCCCTCATTCTCGCGTTACTGCTGCTGCCTGTGCTCCTGCCCATGGCTTCCCACGGTTAAGCTGTATGGCTGTGGCTGACATCTATCGCATGCTATTTTGCGGGGTAACCACTGGGCTTTTTTTTATTTTATTTATTTATTTTTAATTTATTACTAAAATAAAAAAGATTAAGAAAATAAAATTTTTTATTTTTTAATAAAAAATTCCCAAAATTTTAAAAAAATTTTAAAAAAATTTATAATTTTCTCAAAGCCTCCTTCCCCCTCAATTGCTCCTATAAATACCCCCTTGCAGCGGGAGAGGGGGGGGGGGGGGGGGGGGGGCGGTATTTGTACCTTCCTCCTTCTCCCTTGTTTTAACTTTTCTTACAGTTGAGGTCTTTCACTGTCTTGAATATGTGGCATCTCCTATCATGCATAAGTGCCCCTCTCTTATGCAGAAGTTGGAGTTTTTAGCCTTCGTCTTTATCTCTTCATCATTTTCCATCTTACTTTAGAGGTTTTCTATTATTTTTAATATGTAGTACCCCTTATCCCAATTTCAAGCCTCTCTTTAGTATAGAAGCTCAAATGGGCGACCATGCTTCCATCAAAATTTCCCTAACTAAAGGAGATTGACTTGTTGCCCAGAATGAAGGTCGAAGAAATCTCACAAGGTGGCCAAGACTAATGATGTGGCTTCCACCATAACTAGTGACTCTTTGATCATTTTCAGGATGAAGTTTTATTTTTCTAATGATCTTGTAATGAAGGTGTCTAAAAAGTCTAACCGTGCTTATTCTCCTCTAGGATACTTGACAGTTTATTAGTTCAGTTTACATAAAGAGCTACAATTTTCTCCTCCCTTGGAGTTGGTTAATATTTTAGTTATATGTGGAGTGAGTATATCCCAGTTTTTTTATATAGCCATATCGATTATAATGAGATTGATTATATTTTTTAGAGATCGTGGTATAATATTAACTCATGAATACCTCTCTCAGATGAGTTGACTTACTTATGATACATAAGGTTATATTACCTTCAGATTCAAATAACTGGATATTCACACTTGAGACCCATCAAATAGCTGAGTCAGTGGATTCTTCTTTGTGTAGAATGATTGAAATCTTTTGAAAAAATGGGAAAAGCTGAAGGATTTACCCATTCCTCTTCATGTTGGAGCAGAAGATACACTGAAGATGCTCAACCTTCCTGATGTAGACACCCTTCACTATAAGGTACATTATTTGAGCAAGTATGTAGAGGAGAAGTATTTGTTCAAGGTGGGACTATCTACTCAGATAGGGAGGTCCCGTGCACATATATTAAAAAAGTCAACCAAAGTTCAACAGGGATACTTCAAAGGTTCCCCTTAAATGATTAGGGAATGATGATGATCCACAGACATCGTCTAAGAAGAAGAGGGTGGGGGAGATTTTGTAGGTACTAGCAAAGGTCATAATTCTTCTCCATCCAAGTTACACATTTCAAAAGATGTTTTAAAATATCGATGTGTTGGATGTCGAGGAGTTAATAAACTGTTGAGTTCCCATTTATTTGTTTTCTTTTTACACCTTTAAGGATACGTCCCTTACAAATACTTTCTTGTTATTTTAGTTGCTACAATGTATGGATCTTAAAATTAAATTAACTAAGGCTTTGAATGACTAGAGCAATGAGTTTATGAAGGTCTAGTATCTTCAAGGAGAGTACAAGAGAAAGTATGTTGGCAAGATCAAGGAGATGAAGGCAGTGGAGGAGCAGTTGGTAGAGTGCAGAGCAAAATTGGCTACTATGATAACTTTATTCTCTTTGCAGAATCAACAGATGGATCGCATCCATATTGAATTGGTAGATGCACAGGCAAAAATCAATCAGTATTTGAAAGATTAATAGATCCTTGAGGAGAAGATAACAGCCCTTGAATATGAGAATAAGAGATTTTAGAGTCTGGTGTCTGAGAATGAGGTTGCTTTATCCAAGGCCATGTCCAAATCAGAACTTTCATCTCCTAGAGTCATAGAAGAATTCAAGAAGTTTATAACCATCAAAATGATAATTTAGGATCATGTTCATAAATCTTGTTAAGGTTGCTTTCTGATAATTCAAGATCGTGTTCAGAAAGCAACCTTCAAGATGATAATTCATAAAAGAATTAAAGAAGTTTGTAGCCTTCAAGCTTGTTCATATGTGATGTGGAGGTGAAGGCCTTAGAACGGGATTGTATGGAGGAAGGTTTTATCCAAGGTTTTCTAATAGGAGTCCGCCTAGTGCAGCTTAAGACTGGAGCTGAAGTTGAGGAGTTAACTCCTAGCCAGGTTTATGATGATTCTTCTTCAAATTCTGATGGTGTTGAGATTGAAAGTGAGTTACAGAAGGTTTTTTCCCTCGAGGATGATGATGTTGAGATTATGTAGTATTTTTTTATTGTTGGTAATATCACTTTATATTTTTTAGTGATTATTGCATGTATCAGTAGTTGATGTTGTCATATAATGTATGTGATATGTTTAGTGATATAACAAGAAGTTGTTGATGTTCCCTTCTTTTTTTAATATGTATATAAAGCTTGTTTAATTTTATTTCAATTTGGATGATAAAAAGTATTTTAGTGGACTTATTTAGCTTGAACAAATATGAGAGACATTCTCATAGAATGTTTGATATATTTGAGGTTGTTAGTCAAATCATTGCTTAATGATATTAGCATGTATGAAAGATGTTAATCAAATCTCCTTGGGATTGATCATCTAGTGATTGGGATACAATGAAGATTATGTATTTCTCGAATCATAAATAAAGAGATTAGATTCGTTGTTAGATTTTGATTATCATTTTTGATCTTTTTGAATAAGAAGACAATATTAGAAAAGAGCAAATAATATATCAATATATTATATAAGCCAATATAATAGTTTCCTAGTATGACTTAGGGATATCAGAGTTACATCACACTCAATATAGAATAGACATATACGGGGAGTACACAATAACTTGGAAGAAAATACATGACACAAGACAAGTAGTGCTATCAACACCTATTGATAATACCTGTGAAGGTTTATAACATTCCAGGTTTGAGAGAACATCTTTCAATCTTCAACCTTTAGTTTGAAGGTGTCGGGATTAACCATAGTTGCAACCAAATAAGGACCCTTCTAGAGGGGAGAGAGTTTATTGCGATGGGGGCCCTCTCTAGCTGCCTTGATACTGTATAGAACTAGGTCTCCAATCGAGATACATCTAGGTTTCACCCTTTGATTATAGTGACAAGTAACTCTTTGGTGGTATGCAACTACTCTAAGTGAGGCTACATCTCTTGCTTTTGGGAGGAGAACCAAGTTATTCCCAAGCTTCTCCTTATTATTATTGAGAAAAAAGTTAAAACTCTATTGCCTGGGGCTCTAATATTAATTGGTATGACTGCTTCTATACCAAAGCAGAGGTTGTACGGGGTTTTCCTGGTTTGAGTTCTAATGGTGGTTCGATAAGCCCATAGGATATTTGGCAGTTATTCAACCCATTGCCCCCATCCTTCCCTAGGTGTGTCTTTAACCCTTTTAGTATTGTTCGGTTTGTAACCTCCATTTGCCCATTTTCCTAAGGATGGGCTACAGTTGTGCATACCAATTGAATATTATAATCCTTACAAAAAGATTTAAAGATTTTTTAGTGAATTGCCTCTCATTATCGGTGATGAGTCTTATAGGAATATGAAAATGATATATTATATTCTTCCATAAGAATTATTTTGCATTAACTTCAGTAATCTTCGCCAGAGGTTCCGCCTCCACCCTTTTGATGAAATAATCTAGAGCCAATATAATGAATTTTTATTGTCTGGTGGCTATAGGGAAGGGTCTCATTATATTAATCCCCTATTAGACGAAAGGCTAGGGGCTCTGAAGTGATGTAAGCTATATAGCGGGTGTATGTGTAAGATTGGAATACAATTGATAATTTTATATTTTTGAGTGAATTCAAGTGTGTCATATTTTATTGTGGGCCATTAGAACCCCTACCTCATGATCTTGTAGGCTAATGCTCTTCCTCTGAGATGTTCTCTACATACTCCTTAATAAACTTGTTGAAATACATATTCAGCTTCTAAAGATGGGAGACACTTAAGGTATGGTTCAATGAAGGCTTGTTTATACAACTCGCCACCAATAATAATAAAATTTACTACTTATCTCTATAGTCATGTTGTAGTTATTGGATCTTTAGGCAGCACACCATCTTATAAAAAGAATAAGATGAGATTGATTCAAAAAGCTTCTCTTGGTTCGTTGATCGATTGTATAACTCACGAATCTTGAATACTTAGGAAGTGAATCTTCTCGATGCACTTTCCTTTAAAAACGTCGCCAGTTGTTGATGTAGCAAGTTTAGAGAGAGAATCTACTTATATATTTTGCTCTTAAAGAATATGGATGATTTGATGCACTTTTATACGGGCTAAAAGTGACTTTACTATGCTGTAGTACTAGACTAGTTGTGGGTTATGGGCATCAAATTCTCCCTCCACTTGGGAGTCAACCAAATGTAACTCAGTGTGAATCACCAAGTTTTATGCTTCGCAGTCTATGACCAACCTTAACCCGATAATGAGAGCCTTATACTCTACAACATTGTTCGTTGTAGGAAAATTTAGTCGGAGCCCGTACTCAAGGGTAACTTGGTGTTGAGAGATTAATAAAATTCTCGCCCTGTTGCTGGAACTTCCAAAAGCTCCATTGACATATAATGTCCAGCATGTGGTAGACGGAGAAGTAGTCGGTGGTGTGTCAGATATGGAGATGGTATATTTGACTATAAAATCTACAAGTGCCTCAGATTTGATGTCGGGCATAGGTAAGTAGTAGATGTAAAATTCTCCCAGTTCCACTGACCACTTAATTAATATACCAAATGCTTCTAGTTTTAACCTGATACTTTTTAACCTTAGATTTGTATAGACCCCAATGGTATGGGTCTGAAAGTATGGGCGTAGTTTTCTGACAGAGTAAATTAATGTCAAAATTATTTTATCCGCTAATGGATAGCGTCCCTCTGTTTCAGATAAAATCTTACTAACATAATAGATATGATATTATATAATATTCTCTTCTCGAACTAAGATTGAATTGGTATCATAGGTAGAAACAGGTACAACTATTCTCCCTATATTGGTTTTGAAAATAGTGGCGGTGATGCTAAATAACTTTTATTGTTATTCGAAGGCTTATTGGCATTCATCAGTCTATTAGAATCCTAAGCTACGAACACCTAATAGTATCTTAAAGAAGGGAAGATATTTGTCTCCCTAGCAGGCTAGGAAATAAGACAGTACTATAATTCTATCATTCAGTCTCTAGACTTCCTTGATATTCCATAGGAGGCCATATCTCTTAGTACCTTAATTTTCAGGATTGGCCTCAATCCCTCGGTGGGTCACCATGAACCCTAAGAACTTTCTTGAAGCGACTCCAAAAGCATATTTAGCAGGGTCGAGTTGTATGTTGTAACGTCGTAGAAGGCAGAAGCATTATTCCAAGTCAGAGGTATGTTATGATTTATCAAGACAATTATCAACATATATATTTTATAGTGCACCCGATAAGGTGTTTGAAAACTTTATTGATGAGACACTGATAAGTGTCACCAGCATTTTTGAACCTGAATGACATGATTATATAACAATATAACCCTTTATTTATTTGAAAAGCCATCACCTACTCATCCAGAGGATCCATCTTTATTGATTGTAACCGGAGTAGGCATCCCTGAAGCTCAGCATCTGGTGTCCAAATGTAGTGTTGACAAATTGGTCAATACAAGAAAGTGAAAAACTACCCTTTGGGCAGGCTTTATTGAGATTCTTATAATCTACGCATATTTGTCAAGCTCCACTAGCCTTTCGTACCATGACGACATTCGTCAGCCATGTAGGATAGTGCACTTTATGTATAAATCTAACTTCCATGAGTTTATCAATCTCCTGCTCGATTGTTTCTTGGCGATCTGGTGTAAAATTTTATTTCTTCTGGATTACTATCTTGCACGTCGGGTTTACTTTGAGGGAGTGCACGATTACATCAGGGTCGATTACGGGCATATCAACTGGACTCCATACAAAAACATCCTGATATATACATAAAAAAACTACATATATTTTCTTCTATTTATTTGAAAGCAATGATCATATTCATAATGCTCTCAAAGGGTACATATCTGACAGGGGGATACAAGTAAGGTCCTCCACAGGGGAAGCCCTCTAAGGTATGTCCTCGTTTTGAAGATCGAAGCCTTTGATACTTAAGGTCACTGATGGGCATGGTTGAGCCTACCTAAGATAGTAGGATTGTACTACTTGTTGATCTCCACGTATTATATCGATCTCTGTTGGGGTGGGAAACTTTAATTTATGGTTTGAACTTTCCAAAGGCGCTTCGGGTCTTCAATTTGGACACATTTGGGCTTGGATTGAGTGGAATTTGGTGTCGTTGGGTTTCTCTTTTTGAGGCATTTAGTTCGACTATAAGTTTGCTGAGATCGAAGTTCAGATTGTTCCAAATTTAACTTTAGAAGTTTTCAATTCAAAATTTGCCTCAAGATCGTGCTAGATTAAGGTAAATTATTGATAATATATCAATGTTATTTTGATTGATGATGCTTAATAATCAAAGTGGGATGTGTTCAATATGTAAATTATTCACACATCTCTTTATCAAAAAATCAAAAGTAGAACAAGTTATATAAAGAGAAATGTTGGATAAAACTTCAAGTAATATCAACTTCACATGAAATAAAATATTGGTTTTAAAAAATTTTAGACGAACATGATGGTATGTGTTGCGGGCTGAGAAATTCACAATGAGAGTGAAAAGATTTTACATTTTAATGATGCACAAAAATTTAGCGCACAAACAAATAATTGAAATGATAAAGAAACACTAAAATTTTTACGTGAAAAATCCTAAGAAGGAAAAAAATCACAGCGCCTTGCCCAGTTGAAACTATTCCACTAATATTTAAGTAGATTATAGAGGTTTGACCAAACTTCAGGCAAATTTTCTTAATATTGATTGAATGACAGATATTTAAAGTATGATAGCAACAACCAGGAGGATATTTGATAGAGGTCCGACAATGGTTGGAGATCCAAAAGAGATTCGGTAGCTACCACAAACAAGAGGAAGTCTAACGAAGGTTAATGATCGAGAAGAGATCTGGCGATGACCAATGAACGGGCAAAAATTTGGCGACGGTCGATGGTCGAGAAGAGATCTGATGGTGGCCAACGAACAGGCAAAAGTTCGATGACAGTCGGTGGTTGAGAAGAGAAACAGTGACAGCCAACAAATGAGCGGAAGTCCAACAATGGTCGGTGATCAGAAAGTGGTGGCAAACGAACATATGGAAGCCCGGCGACAGTCAATAGTTGGGAAGAAAATTGGCAGCTGTTGGCTGCAAGAAAGCTCAACATTTTCTTCTTTCTTCTTCCTCCCCCTCATGTGAAGAATGAGGAGTCTATTTTTAGGTTTTGGGAGTGACATAATTAGTAAATATGAAAAAGATGAAGGGCAAGTTAGGAGTGTTCCAACGGACAGTCCATATTAGTTCCTTTGATCATAGAGCATTTATCAAATATTTATGTGCACAAATAATGTCAGAATTAAGTTATCTTGGGCTCATTGGATTTGTCTCATTGAGCCACTCGATTTGTCTGTAAGCATGTCACATTTGAATATCATTTGATCATCTAATTAATGCTCTAAAGCTTTTAAATAAATTTTGTTCCTTTGATTTAGGTTCATTTGGGCTCGGATTATACTGGTTTCATTTGGTTCATCTCATTGATACGATCAATTTCACTATAAATTTGTTGAAATCGAAGATCAGAGGTCCCGTATTTTAATTTTTGAAACTTCTAACTCATATCTACATCGAGATTCATGCTTGATGATAGTTTTTGGACAACATATGTTCTCCTAAAATTTATGCTCTAGTAATACTATTAGGATTTATTAGAATTAAATATAATATACATTAGAGTTTTTATTGTAATATTAGACTTTCATAATAAGGTATATTAGTATTATAAAATTTCAAATGGCTTAAGTTTATAGAGAGAAGTACTTGTTTACTCAATCTCGATGGTACTTTTCTAATTTTTCAATGGTACAGCAGCTTAGCAGTGAAGTTGAAACTTTTTTTAGCTGAGGCACGAAACGTTGTTTAAAAATACCTCAACTTTTTTTTCCTTAGAAATTGGTATCTCATTGATAAATTTGAAAAAAAAAAAATAGTCATAATTTATTAATATCAAAAGATAAAATATATGATGATAAAAAACTTATAATTGATAACCTTTACTATTTATATTCTAAAAGTGTTGAATGATTATCTTATTATTGATACTCATATTTTTTCTCAATATAAGTGATTAATGCATCATTCAACAATTGATCTTCAATTCTATTTCCCGATATAAGTGACTAACAATTGATCTTCAATCCTATTTCATAGTTGGTTTTTTATTTCAATCATAAAACAAGAAAAATTTTCTTTCAAAACTTGTTATAGCTACGAGGAGAATTAATGTCAATTTCAATCGCTTGAAAATAAGATGATATAAAGTAGCCTTCTTATTATGGACCTTTTTTTCAAAAAGACTTTCAATCATTTAAGGATTAAAATTATGGAGTAGATTGTATATCCATAATATAAGTTGTCAGTTGATTATAAAAAATAATTAGATCAACTAGAGTAAAATCATTTAGATAAAAGTGTGTCATTATAAGTAACTTGTATTTATTGAATGCAATAAATGACTAATTTGAATTTAAGCATGCAACTAACTAAGACAATTCGATATAAAATGACTATTCAACTCTTAAAACTACATATTATAATGATTGTGCTGAGTAACCTTTTTTTCATTCAAATTAAAGATATTATAGTAATGAAGGTTCTCCACTTGTTATCTCTCATATCATCTAGTTTTATATTTGATATTTGAATCATAAACATAACATTCATAATAACTTTTTTTCTCTGCAATTCTTATGATAGCTCAATAGTAATTTCAAATATATTTTTCATCACACATAGTCCATATCAAAATTCATAATATTAGAGTGATTCCAATGATGTGTACATCTAACTCTTTTGTTAAAAGCTTATGTTGTCATCTATCACAAGGTATAATACACTAATTAATGAGGAGAATTTTATGATCAATCTTATTAGTGATTCATAATGTAAACTTCATCATGTATAGTCAACACATATAAGAGTTATTTCTTAATTTAAATATCATGAGATTTATCAATAAAAATCATCTCCAAGCTCCTCAATAATGAAATTTATAATTGCAATGGATGCAGCTCTAGTAATATTTTTTTGAATATTCATTGCAAGTAATTTAAATTCTAAAGCTGGAGAATATTTATTTGATGTCTTGATTTATGAGATTCATCATGCTCTTGAAAAGCCAATCATTCTCTAAAAAGAACTTACACAATTAATTAAAACATTAAGATGAGTACGATATTCACTTCTAACACGACCAAGTTGCCTCTGAAAAACAATCTCAATGTGTTGACTTTGATTTATTAAATCATCACAGTTTCATCGACTTACATGATTATGAGCAATGTTAAGACCTCCAATATGAAGTTCAAAAATTTTGTAATTTTTTTTCTTTTAAACTTTTGCTTTTGTTAAATGCTTCATCATCCAATTTCTCTCGACCTAGTTGTCTAAAAAGACAATAATATCGTTGTGTAATAGAAAATTTGCAATGACAGAAAGAGTGTGTTCAATATTTTAGCTTTGTACAAAGATCTAATATGCACAAATAAAAGCGGTAAGAAACAAAAAAAAAAAGCAAGTGAAAATTTTAGAAGGGAAAAACTATGATTTTGACTCTGTTGAAATAGTTAATTATATAATTAAAGTTACAAGAGTTTGATATACCCCATAATTGAGGAAATTGAGATTATATAAATGGAAACAACTGGTTGACTCCCGTTGTAAGGATTATATAAGAAGTGATGGAGTGTGGCGATAACTATATAATATTAATTAATAAATACATTGAAATAGAGGTCAGGTATCCATAGTCAATAATTAAAGTCCATTGATGAGGCCAAATGCTAATAGTCATGCGACAACAATCGTAGTTGTTGATGGCAATTGTTAAGCAAGATAATAACGTTTTTTAGTTCTCTCAGCTTCATAACCTCACTTATAAAGAAACGAGAACCCTATTTATAGCTATTTAAGAATGTATATTGGTAAAAATTGTCTAAATAAAAAACTCTATTAAATGGTTCATATTGATTCCCTTTATTATAAATCATTTATTTAGTATTTGAGTACCTTATTGACCTAAAAAGTGATTGATCTTGAGCACGTAGGATTTATCTCATCGATTCACTTGATTTGATTATAAGCGCATATCATTGGGGGACCATTTGGCCCAAATTAATGTCTTGAAGATTCCAAATATGCCTCAATGGCTTAATTTGGCTTTATTTTGACCAAACCGAATAATTTTTTATGTCCTTAGGTTTGCCTTCTCGAGATGTGAGATGTTTAGTTCAATTAGAAGTTTATTAGAATTAGAGTTTGGATAGTCATAAATTTAATTCTGAAAATTTCTAATTAAAAATTGTTTTGAGATTCGCACAAATTAGGTGAATTTTTTAGAGGCCTATCATTTGCTCTATATTTTTAGGAACAAATGAAGTCGTAAGACAAGAAGCACTCAAATACATATGAAGAATGAAGGAAGAAAATAGATTGTGAAAGTTCTAGCTGAAAAACGGGACTCATCTAACCTTTTTCCTTGAATACTATTACAACATTATATATTTGTATAACAGAGTAAAGAAAAACCTAGCTAGAAACAATCTATAGGGGTGTCAATATTTGACCCGACCCGAAACCCAACACCTGACTCAGATTTGACCCAAAAAATTTTGGGTTCAGGTTAACTCATTTGCCATACAGGTTAGGTTGGAGATTCTAACCTATTTTTAAAATCGGGCTGACCCAAAAACCCGAAGGTGACCCGAATTGACTCGGATACCCACTCGCAACCTCTTGCTGCAGCACTTGCGATAGCTCTCCTGCGCTCGTGACGGTGCAGGTCGCTGGCCATGCTGGCCCTCCCATAGTCTCATGCTTGCCTCCGCAGTCGAATCCTCTCTCGTGTGCGCTCACATGATGCATTTACACCCAGACTACTGGATCTACGCCCACACCGAGCTCGCTCCACCACTCCTGCACCCTAGCTCACTCGCTTGCGACCCCTTCATCGGATGTTTGGGGTTGAAATGTAATTTGCCTTGCAATGTACAAAACAAATCTAAATTAAATTTCTTTGAAAAAATTGAGAATTAAATTTGAATTTTAATTTTGAAATCGAACTTACCATTAGAGATAATATACTACCTCAGGAGGTGGAGATAAAATCTTTTAATTGGTTTAGACTTAGAATTGAAGATTTTCTCTTGAATGTCATAGCCTGATTTAAGAAAGAATCACATATGACTCCAGAGGGTCAAAATGGAGTTAAGTCAAATATCAAACTATGATAATCAAGAGGAGTGATCGTTAATTTCATATTCAAATTCATGTTAACACATGATATATCTCCCTGGAGAAAGAGGATATCATCCGTTAGCAATCATTCGAATATGACTATAATGATCGTTATATATTTAATTTCCCAAAAGAAATATTAATCAGGTTTTGATAAATTGATGTGGGTTCTAAATCTCCTATGAGTGCAAGCCCTTATAGTTAATTATATCATAGAAAATCGAAGTCTTCTACAAAAACTCTCGATTAAAATAATTGCAGAAATTTTATTTAGAGATTTCAAAGATTTAAGTCAAAGGAGTTGAATCTGGAATCTCAATTGGGACTGGGTCAAGTTAGATCACTTATTTCTGAAGTCAACGGAAGAGAGGTAGGAGATACTTTGAGATTATGAAATAATTCAGAAGTGTCCCGACCTAATCTAAGTGTTGGGTTTTAAGTTTTAGATTGAGAGAATCTTTAATTTGAGTTGAGTAATTTATTAAAAATTTGGGATTATATTCCCGGAGATTAAGGTCTTATGATTCAAAATCTGCTCTGAATCCTAAATCTAAATTGATAACTAGACCGCAGTAGTCCAAACTTAGCAAATGCAGTACAAAACCTAGACTTATCCCAGCATGGATTGGGGAGCTAGCTAACCACCAAATCGATTAAATTCTATGAGCCCAATCATTTTTTAAAGGAGTGGTAGGGACATTGTTATTAAATTTTATTTTAGAATTGGGACCAACTTCTAGAGCAGATTCTAATTGGTCTCTTGACTTATGCTGGGTGAGGGTTCTTAAATCAAATGCAATTAAAATTTTAGACTCATTTTTAAATTTGTTTCTAATGCAATGCATGCTGATTAACTCGATTAAATGCATAAAATGTATATATAGTAGTTTTAAAAAAGTTTAAAAAATAATTTTTCCCTAGAGATTGCACAACATCCCCTTGACAGATCTACACCCTCAAAGGCCAGGTGATTTGTCAGAATCCACGGGCGGGTAGGTAACTAATAAGGAAGAGAAAGTCAATAATATGCTTATACAGACTCCCAGTAGTCCCGGGGCTTATGTCTTAAATCGTTAGAGTTTTTATGTTAGCCTAAAAATTTTAATTTGTTTTAAGTAAAAAATATTTTTAACGTACCATTACGAGCCTCCGCGTATCCAGGCTAAAATAAAAATGGCATGCAATTACCAAAAAATTAGGAAAAGCATGCAATCCTAATCACAACCAAAATAAATTAAACACATCAATTGATCAAGTTAATTCTATAAAATAATGTCCATAACCAAAATGCCCCTTTATTATAACCCAGAATTTATATAAATTAAAAGTTGCTTGACACCATTAACCACAAACCCAGATTTTAATCCTAGGATCGACGCAAGTTGACTTTGAGTGGGATACTCCTTGTCTTCAACTCCTCATCCTCCTCTTCTTCGGGCTCCTTGGATTCGTCATATATGAATATCCAAATTAAAAAAAAACTCTTTCCTCAAAGGGGAGGTTATTCTTTTCACTTTGGGTACTAAAATCATCTAAATTTAGGCTTCTAAATAGAAAAGGACTGTCCCTCTAAGGGGTATCCTTTTCTCTTTGAAATTCAATTTTGGATACATGTATCCTAACTCAAATGTCTAACTTTCACAACTCGATATTTTAAATAAATTACATTAATGACAATAAAAAAAATCTAGACTCTCATACAAGATTATCCTAAATATTTGAAATTAAATAAATCACAAGCAGTTTATATGTATGTACAGTAAAAAGTAAATCACACTTGGCCATGCTCCTATTTATTTAGGGGCTAAGCTGTAGAAGCACCTGTAGCATTTATATTTATTATTGATTTAGCCCCTTTTATTGCCCTACAGGAGCGTGACCACTTATAGAAAATCATATGAGCAATCATATCAGTCCTAACCTAAGGGTAAACTACCACCCATCACATCAATTTATAGATTACAGTTAAAGTAAATACTCATATCAA
Organism: Dendrobium chrysotoxum; assembly: GCA_019925795.1. NCBI lineage: Eukaryota > Viridiplantae > Streptophyta > Magnoliopsida > Asparagales > Orchidaceae > Dendrobium > Dendrobium chrysotoxum. The sequence continues at coordinate 34,690,120 of CM034304.1, forward strand.
TCAATTTTCAATCACATCATGCAATAAAAACTCAGAAAATCTAACAAACAATAGTAAAAAGTAAACATCGGCCTAACCTAGACTAGAGTTGGTTGTCCTAACAAACCATCTAAAGTGTGTGCAAAAGGGCTATGTGGCTGAGGTAGATCCTGAGCTGGGAAATTTATCAAAGTTATCTTGTGTTCAGGTTTGTTGAAGGTCGAAGGGAAAAATTTATATTTAAGTTTAAATATTAATGTATTAAAAACTTAATTTAGGTATATTTTAACAGTTAAATGGTTACTACTTTTGTTTCTCATCGGGGCTGTGAAGTTTATTTCATCTTCCTTGGAGCTAATTTAATAGACTCGTAGGCCCGGGTTACCCAGTAGTAACCGGTATTAATTAAGTTAATTTAATTAGTTGGGGATTACAAGTTAATAAATTTTAATCAATTAATTAATTACTCATATGAATGATTAAATTAGAATTTATAAGAATTTTAACTGAATTATGGAATTTTTAAAATTATTTAATAATATTAATTAAGGAGACAAAAGTTGACTTTTAAAATTAAAGCAATTTTTAAAATTTTAGTATTTTTCTTAAATATTAGACCTTAAAATGAGTAATTAGACTTTGAGTTTACTCAATTTAGAATCTTTTACATTAAGTTATAATTTTTTAATGTTTAGACCTAATTTTGAACAACGTTGACTAGAAGGTTTAGTTTTTTGACTTTGACTTAATTTTGGACATTTGATATTTTTAAAAAATACTAAATTTTAATTAGAGTTGAATGGCTTTGTGTTTGATTAAATTGGATTTTTCTAGAATTATTTATTATTTTTTTAAGTTATGATATTTTTAGGATTTTTAAAATTATTTAATTAGAGGGACTTTTTAGATTTTTATATAAATCATTCCCAAACTCCTTAAAATCACCCCCGAAGGTCAGAAATGACCTAAGGGGATGTTTCCAAGTGTCTTGAAATTTTTTGATATTTTTAAATGTTTTTAATTAATTATTCTAATTAATTATCAATTTTTCTTAAAAATTAAATTAAAGTTAAATTAGAGGTTTGATCACAGGGCTTTTATTTTTTATGGATTAAGGGTTCAATTATGAGTAATTAGATATTTCATATGAATTAATTAGGATAATGGGTCAATTTTATGAGGGGATTTTGGGGTTCTAGTTGGTCGACCAAATGGGCACCAATTCCAATAAAACTTGGGTTATGAGATCAGCTAATCTCAAGGCCCAAGCCCAATGAATTTGGGCCCAAGATGAATCCCCTAAGGTGGCTAACAAAACCACCAAAGGTGTTACCTTAGAAAAATCCTAGCTCACTATCCTAGGCTTGGAGGGGGATGAAATCAATGGCTCTAGCCTCCCTATTCTAAGCATAATCAGCACATAAATATTTAAATCCTAATTTCCATTGGAAAGATCATAAAGTTAATTTGAAATTAGGGGTCAAACTATGACCACTAATCCCAAATTAACTCAAAGATGCCGTTAAAATAGGGGGAAAAAGTTGGACAAGTCAGAGACATGCCCAAATTCAATTTCCTAAGGTCTCAAGCTATGGTGAGTTCAATACTAGGAGAAATAGCTAAAATACCCCTAGGATAGTTACTAAAATTTATTAAGTTTCATGCAGAATCAGAGCTTGAGACCATATAGCTTTTAAAGATCTCCTTAAGATCTTTCCAATGAGCTTAAGAATACCTAAATTGGCCAAGTGTGTGAGGAGATATAAATTTTTTAAGTTTCTTATGATTTTTAAATTAATTAAATCTGGATTTACATAATCAGATTGCGCTTTTACACATGGCACAGTCTCATTGGTCAAGTAATGATTACCTACTAATTGTGTAAATGTGAAATTGATTACAGTCGTTGGATCATTGATCGAACGATCGCGATCAAATGGGCTCCGAAACCGCGGGATCTAATCTGAATCATTGATTGAAATTAACGGCCAGTATTATATCTTCAACCTCCCACTAACGTCTACAGCTGTAAACCTTCTCCGGCGTGATCCGAAGATCCTACCGGTGAAACTCAACAAAACTTCACAGGAAGGATTAGGACGATGAAAGCTTTTAATCCAATGGTGGAGATCCATTGGACTGAAAGTTTTCTTCACACTTGACCGGACTACCTAGCTAGGGAGCTTGGGAAAGGGTTCTCACCGTCTATAAAGCCCCAATGAATTGGTTTTCTATCAAGAAGTTTGAGGGGATGAAAGAGAAGACTTCTCTTTCAGACACTGAGACCGGAGGATCACCAGAGGTAAGACTTCAAGCAGGACGTGGATGGAATTCATCAAAGTTCACTTGAACTACTGGTGAAAGAGGGAAGGAAAGTTGGGGAATAAGAGAGGAATGCTCAGGGAGCTCCGAGGAGAGTTTTTCAAAGCTTGGGAGCGAATAGGGACGTCTGGGTGAGGGAGCCCTATTCAAATAACCCCCACGTCTATGGATGGATGGGATCGATCGGACAGGCCAACAGATGGTCGCCAAGTGGAAGGGGACATCCCAGGAAGTCATTTAGAGCCCAGGGGGATTGAAATCAGGCCTTGGGGAGGCTTTGGTCAGAGCCCGTGAAGGGGGGACCACCAAAGCTGGTTTGCAATTCGATCCGTCAGCTACCGGCTACTGGCTGGGTCAGGCTTATGTGGAAAGCTTGCTGGGGGTCTAGTGAACTCAACTAGATGATCAATTGGGCATGAGAGTGCCTAGATCAACAATGGGGCTCGGGTTGATCCAAACCTGTATGATTTGGGTTAGCTTAGGTGTGACCTGGGTCAAGCCAGGTGGTGGGATTGAGGTAGAAGGTGCATTGGGTCAAGGGACACCCAATGTAAGTGCCAATAGGATCTAATTGGATCTGAGGTGGAAGATGGCTCGGGTCAAAGTGGTTTTGACATCTTCGGGCTAGCCTAGGGGTTGACCCAAGTCAACCCAAGGGTTGGGCTGACTAGGGTAGATGATTTGGGTCTAGGGCAAGCCAATTGTTAGAATTTAATAAAATTGCAACTCGATAAAATGCCTAAATTAATGTCGAGACAAAAAAAAGGGACTTGGTTCAAACAAGCCAGTTTATAAGCCAAAGTTTTGATTCAATATGATTTGTAAACCCATTTCACGTTGGTCTTTGATCAAAGCAAATCAGCTCATAATAAATATTGATGATATATGTGACAATCTGCATTAAATACATACATATATAATTATCATAATATATATATATATCAAACAAGAGCAGCAATTTATACTTTCCTAAGATTTTTAATAAAGGGTGGTTACGAGACTTCAAAAAAAGAAATTGTGGAATTATTTTGCTAATAGACAACAAGTCTTTACAAAGTCTACAGTAAAAGAAATAATGTGATGGTTTTTGCTAAGAGACAAGAAGCCTTAAAAACTCCTGGATGAAGGCTTGGCTGTCATCAAAATATTTAAATATTTTGTAGATGTAACAAATACTGTAAGGAGTTAGGTGGTTTTATGATAAAAAATAATATATTCCCAGCCTCTGGACTCATACGAGAGGGCTCCCACTACCTCTGATCATGCATGACCCCCACGTCGTATACCTGTCGGTTAGAAAACCGCCCACAGGATGCGTATAAACAAAGAAAAAAAAAAGAGGGGGGTTATGCGGACTTGGAAGAAGAATTTGAGTCTCCGTGGGTGCTCTCTGGGTACTTTTCTCCCTCAATTCGGCAGCAACTCCGATCGCAACAAAGCCACGACCCTGCCTCCAACCAGACCGGCCTTGCTCTCCGACCTAGTCGTCTGGCCCCAATCCACAGTCCAATCCCAAATAATTTCCTAAGCTTGGATAGTTCGCCTCCGCTGGCAAGCCAAGGTCGACCACAAGGAACACAAACTCACATCCACGTCCAAGCCAAGGCAGCCCTTCCCGCCGATCGCAACACTCCCCGCCAATCGTAACACTTAAAATCCAATCCGAACTAGAGTCCCTCGCCTCCGTCTGAGTGCACGACGTCTGGCCCTTGTCCGCTATCTCACACACGAACGGAAGTCTGAACACCGTCAACCTCCAATCTACTTGTGAGATAATCTCTCACACTTCAAATCTCCTTTGAAGCTTCTGACTCCCGAATCTGTGTGCGAAATAAAGCCTTGCCCGTCTCTACAGTGACCGAACCTCAGCTATTCCCGTTAAAGAAGCCTATCTTCTTGTTCCTATTTGAAACAGTAAGAGAGTGGGGTATTTAATTATTATTAATAACTGAGTGTTATTAATAATAATAAATTAGAATCACAGAGATCTATTATATTTTGTTATTAATACGATATTAGTAATAATAATAATAATAATAATAATAATAATAATAATAAAACTATTATTATTATTAAAAGAAGAGAAAGACAGAAACATCGAAATCAACGAGCAAAGACGTCATTGCAATCGGCAACGATTGATCACAATCAGCAACCAATCGGCAAACAACAATCAACAATCGAAGCCTCCGAAGACCATTTCCGGGACCCGACAACGTCCCGAAGCCCTCGGCGGTCGATTATCTTTCCGGTCGGGCGGACTAAAAGGGCGAGTGCCCTCCTTACCTCCCGGCGCCGGGGAGGGGACGCCGGAAGGCTGCTGAAATTTCCTCGAAAACTTTGGACTTAGGCAAATTGGAGAATATTCAATCGAGCAATGCAATTCAATTAATTTGAAATTTTTACACTTAAAATTCAAGTGTTCAATCAACCAAAGTCTTAAAAAAAATAATATATTATTTCAGGTTTTTAAATTATAAATCTTAACTGATTAAATTAAATTTAACTAAATAAGTCATTTAAAACTTCAATTTAATAACCCATTAAAATTCTTAAGTTTAATTAACTTAACTGATCAATGAACCAAATCATTCATTAACTAACTTTAATAATTGATTTCCAATTAACATATAAAGTGAAACTTAACCAGAAGACGTTAATTAAAGCTCAAACTTTGAATTAATTAAAAACTAATAAGCATTAAAAAAAATCAGAACTTTAAAACTAAAATTCTGTGAATTGAATTAACTAATTATTTAAAACTTAATTTAAACTTAAAATTAAATCAAAATTCTAATTAATTTAAAGTTTAATCGAAACTTTGAAAAAAAAATCCAAATTTAGTTAAGTTTAAATGTTTACCAGTAATTCAATTAATCAAATAATCAATCAGTAATTCAATTAATCAAATAATCAACTCAAATAACATACTTATGTGATTTTTAAAATACAGTTAAATTTAAATTTTAACAAAGTAGATGAGTAAATCATTCTAATTTAAAAAAAATAATTGAGCAATAAATCTTAATTAACTGAGCAAATTTAAATCTAAAATTCGATTAACTATTAAATCAAAATTAATTAAATAATTTTAAAATACAATTGATGAACCAAGCAATTAATTTTAATTTTAAATCTAAAAAAATCGCTTAATTAATTCATGTAATTAATTAACACATTTTAATTAAATTAAAATCAAATTAAAAAAATGCAACTAAATCAAATCAAATCCAGAAAAACAATTGTGTTAATGGCTACGGCCCTCCAAACAACTGAGCAGCTCTCCAACTGAGCAACTCTCCGAACAAACAAACTCAAACTCACTAAGTCCCTCAGCTGTAATCTAAGCTGTATCTACCTGTGGGGCTCCCTGAGCTGCTAGCTACGACCACTTGCAAGTAAACCAAAGTCAGCATAGTTTACAAATAAATTTAAATGCTGGAAAACTAGCAAAACAAAGTGCTGAAAGTAGAGTACAAACTACTGAAAGCTAGGGTAGAAAATAAGCTACTAGCAAGTAAGCGTCAAAACCACGGTCTAGTGTCAAACTAGCAAACGACTACAAACCGACAGGCAGCTTTTAAGGAAGCAATAAGTCCTACCAAACCAAAACCACATGGGCATCTTAGCCTATAGGACTAAGCTGTAAGACCCACTATTTGGGCTACTTCTAAGCGAAGTAGTAAGACCCACGCGTTAGGGAACTTCTAAATGAACGACCCTAAATCTAAAACTCAAATCACCTAGGCATCCTAGTCTATAAGGGCTAGGTTGTAAGACCCATCATTGGGCAACTTCTAAGGAAGCCGTAAGCCCCAAACCAAACAAACTAACGGGCAACTTCTAAGGAAGCCGTAAGCCCCAAACTAAACAAACTAACGGGCAACTTCTAAGGAAGCTATAAGCCCCAACCAAAAGTAAACTAAACTAAAATCTACACATTTCACTTCAGTCTATTCGGGATCCCTGAGAGGAGGCAACCCATGGCTGCTAATCAGATTCCATGGACACTACAATCCATGGTTGTTAGTGTTGGTAGATTGAACCGACGGTATACCCGGGACGACGGAACCATGGGATCTTGATCGGGTGTACCTTCATCCCCCAAAACTAAGTCTAAAATTTTTGTTGTACATTTTTACACTTCTTGTACAAAGCTACGTGTATTTCATCCTTAATCGAGAGTGCTCTTCTAATGCGTTAGGAGGGGTAATTAACTATGAGGGCTTGCGCTCATAGGAAGTAGAACCCAGATCTAAATAAACCCTGATACTATTCTCGGGGGAAATCTGGTTAAATATCGAACTCAAATCTACCTCCGGGAAAATTAAAGGGAACCCTATGTTCTTGAGAATGGGGTTCGCAAGAAGCATAATTTAAAATGATTTTTCTGGAGCGATCACCAATGCAAGTGTTGAATTGGGCTGATGGGGCCTAGGTCAAGAAATGACTCAACCCGTAGTGGTTTTGATCACTTCGGGTTAGCCTAATTCCCAACCCAAGTTGACCCAAGGGTTGGGTCAGCTAGGATATGTGTATTGGATTAAGGGGGACCCAATGCCACCATTGGTTTGATTTGATTTGACTAGGATTGAGATTTGGCTCATAGGAGATCTTTCTTTGGAAACTTGGGTCAAGACAAATGGCTAATCCAAGTGGGCCCAAGGCTTGGGTCCTCAAGAGGGGTTTCCTAGGAACCTAAGAGGTCATTCCATGATTTTAGGTAGGCTTAGCAAGGCCTTGGTCAAAGGGTTTGAATAAGTAGAAGGATATGGGAGGTTTGGTCAAACTTGATTGACTTGGTCAACCAAGTTGACCTAGGGTCAACGGTTGAGTCCATTGAGTTTAAATTGATCATATGAACTCAATTGGAGCGGTCCCAAGTCAAGGGGAGCTCATTTGGTTTGAAATGGGTGTTTAAACCCATAAGGGATACCTTGGTCAACCAGGTCAAACCAAAGGGTGGGTTTGAGTCCAATGTGCTCCTAATGATGTTTAGAATCTATTGGGATAGGTTTTGAAGGTTGATATAGCTAGGCCATGTTGAATTTTAGGGAAAAGACCAAAAATCCCCTTAAAGGGTATTTTGGTCATTTTGACACCTGATTAACTCTGGGTCGAATTGGGTTCAACAAAGTGTGGATTACTGATCAACAAGTCATTACAGAGGGCATGAATGTATTTAAAAGATTTGGGGAAAGTCCCAAGGTCAAATTTCACTGAATGGCAAGTCTAGTGGCATAGGTTGAAAATATTTAAAGTTTTGTAGCAGTTAGAAATCGATTTAGTTTTTGGGGCTAGGAGTCTCAGAATGTGCTTAAATTTGGTGGATTGAATTTGGATATATATCTAAATAATATGTAATTGATAGACCCTAAATCAAAGGTCATTTGGTTAGGTTTCAAGGTGGTACAAAACCACCCATAAAGGGCTTCAGGACCTGAATCTTGAATTTGAACTGGGTTTTGGACTTGAATGATTGAATCTAAATTATCCACATCAATGACAGTCAAATGAATGATTGAGATTGATTAGATATAATTTTAAGGTTGATTGAAAGGTTGTTGAAGGTGGAACTGGAGATTAGATTGAAAAGTGTAATTGGATTTGATTAGGATTGTATTTGATTTTGACTGGGATATATATGATTTAGAAGTGGACATCTTCTAATCATTAGGTCACTAGAAAGTATTAATATTATCTACATCATGATATATGTTAGAGATTTTGATGATAATAAACATATGCTTTGATGTTCTAATTTGTTCGTTAAGTATTTCAAGTGTAATGATTTGATGGATGTGCTTAATAATTACGTATGTGGAATTTAAATTACACAACTCAAGTTCAATCAAAATTTGAGTTGAAAGAGCTCAAGATAGACCAAGATGCAATGCTTGATGATTTTATATTACCGTAGGAGTATATTAGAGGTCCAAGAATATTTACATGCATGGTTTGATTTGCTCAAAATTTAAATATCTATCAAAATGATATATATATATATATATTATATTAATTAAGGATAATAAGTTTAATTTAAAATTTTATAAATTTTCTTTGTTAAATAAACTTAACATGCTTCATAGATTACATAATTGTTATCAAATATGAAAAGATATATAATTATAGAAATTAAATGTAATAAGCTTATGTGGTAAAACTTTTATTATGTATTTATTTTAAATTGACTTATTTCACATCAATTTATTGATGTATGATCAATTTAATCTAAATAATATCATATTATTATATGAATATTTAGTATATTTTTAAATATATAAAATGTGTATAAGTTTTTATTTTGATAAGTATAATGTGATTTTAATCGAATCGTGGCTTAATTTTTAGTTTATTAGATTGTTTGGATTCTGTAGATATAAATTGATAGGTTATATGATTCGTTTGGAGCTATATTGAATTTATAATGATTTTCTAAATATTATCTGATTTTAATATTATTTGCTGGGTAGCCATTTTTACCTTATTTTTGATGTATATGAAGACTTTTTGACTTCTCCATGTGACTAAATATTTTATAGCCATTTGAAATTTATATTTATTTAATATAAAAGAATTTATTATCAAATATGATATTTTTAGATTATTAATTAATATTAGATTAATAGTTTTATTCAAATTTAGCATTACTTACCCATTCCCTTTAAATACCCCTCATCCTCTTCATATGAGGGCAATTCAAGAGAGAATCTCCAGCATTTTTCTCCATTCCTTTTCCCTTCCTTATATGCTAAATCTTGAGAGGAGAAACTTTGATCTTCATTCCAATAGCTCTTTTCATTTGCAAAATCAAAATCTTGGTTGGAAAGCTTCAACGCACTAAATCCTATTAACATCTCTTGGAGTTCTTGAGTTTATTTTCTTTCTCTAAATATTCACTTGCTGATCTATTAAATTTCACCATATATGTTTTTTTTGAAAATATTTATCATTTAGTGAAATACTAGTTGAGAATATTATTTGAAGTTTTTTTATATTAAATCTTTTAAATACATAAAGATAACAAAACAAGTATTATTATTTCTTTTACGTGGCATAAATTTGCATTTTAAATCTAATTCATTTTTAAAAGTATTATGTTATTTAAAGAGTTGTAGTTTAAATCAGTAAGAAAAATATTTTTATTTAATATATTATTCATATTTTTATCAAAATATAAATTTAGCTTAAAGTGAGCAAATTTTATATTCAATTTACAAGTTGTGAGGTGATTAAAATTAATTTATAAGATCACCTCAAATATTTTGGTCATTTTATTGCAAGATAATTTGAGCTTGTATTATTTATATCAAGTTGTATTTTTCATTTTCTTGATCTAAGCCATTTGGCTTTGTGAATTTTAATTTATAATTAGAATGGATTGTTCTCGCCCGTATAGGAGAGTGCTTAGGTTGTAAAGAGCTTCTTTATTTAAAGAAGTGAGATTTACAAAGCAAACCTGGGATTGGTGAATTCTAGCTCGAGAGTTGGCTAGTGTGGACGTAGGTCGATTGGAATCTGGGCCGAATCACGTAAAAATTTTGTGCCTCTTATTTTCATTTCTTGCATTTATTTTTCTTTATCATTGTCAAATAATTGTGTGATTAGTTATTCTTTTCCAAATAGCATTAAAATTATTTTAATTGTCTTTCTTTAATAAAAATTTTAAGAATCCCAATTTACCCCCCCCCCCCTCTTGGGGTGCCATAATCATCCAACAAAAAGAAACACATGTAGGTCCTAGTAATCTCATACAAAAATGAGATCAACACCCGCAAGGGCCCGCACATCCTTACTCGACCCAAAAAATTTAAGGTTAGCGGGTTAGGTCGGATCAACCCAGTAATCTGTTGGATCAAGTCCAAGTCTAAAATTTTGACCCATTTATAAAATTGAGTCAGGTCAGGGTCAACCAGTTTAGACACGGGTCAATTTCGAGTTCAACTTGAACCCAACCCAAATATCCATTTTGGCACTCCTAACCATTAGATGCATTATGTTATACATCAACCGTGATGATGCAGTTCTGCCAAAAGGTGTTCTGAATACAGTAAAGAAGGTGCTTATAAAGTACATATATGGGTTGTTGAATATCAAAGAGAGAGCTTATATTAGTTCTACTTATCACTTCCCCCCCTAGGTTGGCAATCTTCTTAGTTAGAGTAAACTTGTGATGAAGTTCATGAAACTAGTTAAATGACAACAGTTTAGTGAAGATATCAGCTATTTGATCCACATAATTAATATAAAGAATTATCATAATGCAATTCTTAACATATCTCTAATGAAGTGAAAATCAATTTCTATATATTTTGTTATTGCATAGATATGGGATTATTAACAAGAGGAATTGCTAAAACATTGTCACAGTATATATCAAAGGATAATGAAAGAGGCATATGAAATTCTTGTAAAAGTTATCTCAGCCAAATCATATTAGTGGCAGTAGTGGCTAAGGCATGATATTTGGCCTCAGTGGAGGACCTAGCAATAGTTTTCTTTTTCTTAACTTGCCAAAAAATCAAATTATTTCCAAGATAAGCACAATAACCTATGGCAGATTTTTGATCCATAAGGTTTCCAGCCCAATCCGAGTCACTATATGCTTGTAGAGTAAGGTTGCTAAGCCGAATATGTTAAATCAAATGATATGGTGCCTTTGATATAATGAAGAAGTCGTTTGAGAAGTTGGTAATATAAATTGAGAGGCTGCTGCATATATTGATAAAATTTGTTTATAGTAAAAGAAATATTAAGTTAAGTGATTGTTAAATACTGTAAAGAGCCAACAATGTGTTTATAAAACTCAGAATTGGAATATGGTTCATGCCCATCAGCAGGAGAGATGATTTTAGATGGCATCAGAGTAGCTAAAGGCATGCAATCTTACATACCAGCATGTTTCAAAATCTCAGCTGCATAAGTGGATTGATTGAGATGTAAACCGTTTGAGGAGTGCTTCATTTGAATGCCAAGAAAATAATAAATAATACCCATATTTTTAATTGGAAAGCCTTATGCAAATGAGCAAGAAGTTGTTTTATGAGGCTTTCATTATTGTCGGTCAAAAGGATATCATCAACTTATATCAAAATATAAATAGAAGTGCTACCTTGGTGGTAAAAGAGCAAGGAAGGATCAGCAATACTGAACTGAAACCCAAACTTGAGCAAAAGAGTAGAAAAAGTGGCAAACCATTATCTTGGAGATTGCTTTAAGCCATAAATTGATTTCTTCAAAAGACAAACATAATCCGGATGTTCAACATCAATAAACTTGGGTGGTTGAGTCATGTAAAATGTATCATGAAGAGAACCATGTAAGAAAGCATTAAAGACATCTAATTGTTATATTTTCCCCTGAAAAGAAATTACCACTGTTAGAAAAATGTGAATTGTTGTCATTTTGGCTACAGAACCGAATGTATCAAAGTAATCTAAGTCATATTCTTGCTTAAATCCTTGAGCCACGAGTTTAGCTTTATGTCGGGCAGTTGACCCATCGGCAGTATGCTTTGTTTTAAAAATTAATGTGCAACCTAGTACATTTTGAGATGGAGAGGGAGGAACTAATGTCCATGCCTTGAGCTTGGAGAGCTTCAAATTCTTTGGACATGGCCTGTCACCATACTATGTTTTTTCAAGCTTGTGAATAACATGTTGGGTCAGCAAAATGTAGACAATGAGACATACTAACAATAGTTTTTGGTTTTAAGTGTTCAGTTTGCAGTATTATAAGCATTGGGTGAGATTTAAGAGGAGGAGGAGATAAATAAATAGAAGGGATAGAAGAATTTGATAATTATGGAGCTGCAGATGATGAATGAGTTGGGGACATGCTAATAGTTGGTGAGGTATTTGAGTGGGAAACAATAGAAGGTGAATTGATGGAGGACTGTACCATGGAGGATGGATGTGGAGGTGAAGTTGTAGTTGAAACGAGTGTTAATGGTGGGTGATAAGACTGAAAGGAAGAAAAAAGATTTCTACTATTTTGAGAATGAAACAGACAAATGTGTTCAAAGATTCTCACATGCCATGAGATAAGGATTTTTTAAGTCTTAATATTGTAGCATTTGTAACCTTTATAAGTTGAAGCATACCCAAGAAAGACACAAGGAGTAGATTTTTGTTGAAATTTGTGTTTAGAAATAGTGGGTAACCAAGGGTAGCATAAGCAGTTGAAATATGAAGATGGTCATATATAGGAGGTTTATTATGAAGTTATTGGTGTGAAAAACATTTAAAGTAATGAGAAGAAGGCAATATATTAATTAAATAATCTACTGTGTACAAAGTATCAATTGATAATTGAAATGGAATTTCATCATCAATTAGTAAAGTTTGTAAAGTTTCAATAATGTGACGATGCTTACGTTCGATAATACTATTTTGTTCAAGTGTGTATGTACAACTAAGTTGATAAGTTATACTAGAATTTAGTAAGATAGTTTGAAGATTAAAGTTAATATATTCGTCACCACCATCAGAGCAAAGAACTTTAATAGGTTTATTAAATTGACGTTCAACAACTATTTTGAACTATAAGAAATTTGAAGTAGTTTCATATTTAGAATGCATTGGAAAAATCCAACTATAGCAAGAAAAAACATCAACATAGAGAACATAATATTTATAACCTTGCTTCGACAAAATTGGGGAAGGACCCCATATATCAATATGTATCAACTCTGAAAGTTCTTTTCCACAAGAAAAAGAAAGAGAAAAGGGTAATTTGTGACTCTTTGCCAAAGCACAAGAATCACAATGAAACATAGTAGAGATTGGAGACTTGACAAAAGGTAAACTAGCTTGTGTAGAAATAGAGGGATGTCCCAAGTGTGGAATACAAAAGAGTGTTGTTGAACACAGAGGAAGGATTAGAAGCTTGGATGGTAGCATTAACGAGAGACCTTGATGAGATGGACCTTGGAGAAGTGTGAGTTTGTTTGTCAAATCTTTTATTAAAAAATCAGAATCATCAAATGTATTGAACAAGGATTATCAAAAACTAACTTATGAATAGAAAGAAGGTTATGAGAAAGATTAGGAACATGTAAAGAGTTGAGTAGAAGCTTACGATGTGGTTTAGGGAGCAAACCTTAACTAGAATTTGCTATTGGAAGCATCTCACCATTGCCAATTTGAACTTGCTGAGAGCCAACATATGGTTTTGGTTGTTGTAGTTGAGTGATATCCAGAGTTAAATGAGAAGTTGCGCTAGAGTCCAAAATCCAATTAGTCATGTCTTGAGCATTGCTTGCACGTAATGCATTTACAATGGGTTGATAAGATAAGTTGGTGCGATGCCAACACTTGAAGGCGGAATGACGACGTTTACCACAAATTTGGCATTTGATATAGGTTTAAGAAAAATGCCCACTACGATTAGTAGGTGAAGTTCCACAACCTGGCATTGCATAAGTAAATTAGGAGTGGCCACGGTTAAAATGGCCTGGAGAAAAATGAGAATGGCCTCGAGCCTGATAAGTAGCAAGAGAAAATTGCTGATTGGCGTGAGAGTGTAGCCCAGCATCACAAGATGATTCCACTGCCAGATTTAATTTTCACTACACAATAAAGCATACAAATAATCTAAACTAATTGGTTGAAGGTTAGTACAGATTGCGGTCTTAAAAGCCTTATATGAAGAAGGTGACCCATTAAGAGTATATAAAATAACATCTTCATCGTCTAAAGGTAATCCAGAGGCATCAATGGCATCACATTTACCCTTAATGTCAGACAAATACTGCAACATGGTTTTATCTTTCATGAAAATGTGATGTAATTTATTTTTGAGTTGGAGAAGGCAAGAGCGATTGGTAGACTAAAGTCTCCACTCAATAGTGTGCCAAATTTCAATACATGAATCTAGATTTAAAACATATGGCAAAAGATCATTAGGAGAAATGGTAGAATAGAGAGCTAACGCCAAATGTTGATCCACAAGCAACCAAGATTGATGTTGTTCCTTCACCATAATCATTTATATTGTTTGGCTGGTCACATGTAGAGCCATCAAGAAACCCATCAAATCCATTAGCAGTAAATAATTTCAGAATTTGAGATTTCCAAATAAGATAGTTATCCATATTTAGTTGAATGTTGATCACAAATTTAACATTGAGCATGAGAAACTTTAGTTGAGGAGGAATGGAGATTGTACTCATTTTGATAGGAGGAGGGAAAACAATGTCGTTGGTAGAAGAGGACCTAATACTCATCACAAAATAGAAACTGGACAAGTATCAAGCAAAGGAAGACTAGCACAACCTGGAACCGACTGGTGTAAAATAACTTGGCTCTTATACCATGATGAACAGATGAAGTCACAGGACAAGAAGCACTCAAATATAGATTAAGAATGAAGGAAGAAAATAAACTGCAAAAGTTCTAGTTGAAAATAGGGACTCATCTTACTTTTTCCTTGAATACTATTACAACATTATAGATTTATATAACAGAGTAAAGAAAGATCTAGCTAGAGACCATCAGATGCATTGGATTATACATCAATGGTGATGATGCAATTCTGCCAAAAAGTGTTTTGAATACAACAGAGAAGGTGCTTATAAAGTACAGATACAGGCTACTGAATAACAAAGAGAGAGCTCATATTAGTTATGCTTATCATGTTTTAGATGACAAATTTTGTATCATCTAAAATATATGTTGTTCTATAAAAAAAGTTTGCAGAATGAAGTTACAATTTTAAAAATATTATAGAGTGCAACTGATCCCTGAATGTTAATATGGACTTCCAATCACATTTGTGAATAAGTAAAATATTTGTATTATAATATTAAATTTTCCATAAAGTTGATACATAGAGTAGAGTGAAAATTATTAAAACAATTTGCTCACAATTCTTTAAATTTGCTTGAAAATGATCATATAATTTTTTTTACGATCCAAAAATGCTGAATTAAGTTCTAAAAGTTGAAATATATATATAGGGAACTTCAAAATGTTGGAAATGGCCTATTCAGGCCCAACATTGGAGCCAAAATGGGACAAACCTATCAAATTGCCTAAGTAATCGATCATTGTCGACGTCGTTGATGATCGTTAGCTTTAGCAAGCATTTGGGCTCATACTGTTCAGCACGGAATGCTTGTAACAAGCACCCCTCAACAAAGGTGTTATAGTGCTTCTAAGAGGCTAATTGATTTTTTTTTCTTTTCATTTTATTTAATTTATAAATTTAATAACTTTTACTCTCCCCTTCAAGTATAAATAACTCCTCAAAGAAGGAAATTCATTCCACCTATAATTATAAGCTCCAATTCTTTTTATTAAGAGAGATTTTTCATTGTCATATATAAGTAGTGCATAATTACTCTTTCGTAGGCTCTAATGTAATACTGAATAGGTGGTATGCACCCCCCCCCCCCCCCCCCCCCTGCATGCTCCAATGCTCTCATTCACCAAGTGTAATGAATTGTCTTTCATAAGCGGAGATATTGGGAAAACCTAAATCTCTTAATTCATTATTTGTAGGTTCTAATTCCATCTACTAATATAGAATTAACGTCATCTTATATAGGTGAAGTATTATCCCTTTATAAGATTCAATATTTTCTCCATTAGAAGTACAAAACCACCCTATAGGAAAATTTATGAGTGACATCCAAGATTTACACACTTTGCCACAAAGTTGTGATCTTTCGCATGAAAGAGGTTTAATTGTCTCGTTTGGAAGGATTAGGATCTAAAATGAAAAAAAAAAATCATCCTATTTCCATTTTTCTTCATGATGACATGGTAATTATTATTAATCGTTGATGCACTTCATGTAAGAGGCGATGGTTGATGCATCAGTGACGATGCAAGATGATATAAAAAAGTACTCTAATTCATGGAATTTTACTTTTAGCTTGATATCGACGTATTGATGATGTCAAGCAGCGATATTGACATTAAGGCCGTTGGAATCATGTGTTACATATGAGATAAAATTTACTTCATTGCATAAGACTTTAAGAGGGAAGATACTACTCGTTAAAAGTTAATGCTTGAGTTTGAAATTTTATTGTGCGTTCACATAATGTAAATTTAAAGTTTTTGTATGTAGCTTTGAAATATTTGTTTCTTTATGTAATAATATACAAGTTTAATCGATACTCAGAATCAATTTAAAAGTATTGAAATTTCCATCTTCATATTATAATAACTCATATTTGTTAGAACTTGCCTCCCATAAGCGATTTCACTATTTATTAGGGGTGACAACGTTTGACATAACACAAAAATTGACCCTGGACTCGGGTCAACCCATTTGAAAAATGGTTTGAGTTTGGATTTCAAATTCTGACTCGGTTGCAAATTCGGGTTGGGTTCGGGTCAACCCGGAACTGACCCGAGTCATGCTAGCACACACGGTCACACTAGTTGAATCGCACCTGTGCTCTCAACCGCGCTGGCGGCCACGCTTGTCCGCTAGCTAGTTGCGGCCTCACTCCCTCACCCTCGCGGCCTCGCTAGCTCGCGGCTCTCCCTCCCAGTCGCGGCCTCGCCCTCACCTACTTGTCGCCACACGGCCTCGCCCACACCTAGCAAGTCAGGTTTGGGTCTGAATTTCTGACTCATTTGTTTAATCGAGTCGGGTTCAGGTCGGGTCAGTTGAAGACGAGTCAGTTTTGGGTTCGAAAACTCATTTTGACACCCCTATTTCGCACACGAGCTGCGACACTCCACGTTTGAACATGAAGACAAAATGTTGCGAAGGCGGGGCCATTCATGTGTACGATATCAAGGAATACAATGAAGAAATTGTGAGAATACAAAAGAGTGCGAAATAGAAGATTAGATTTAAGCTATTTGTATGGTTAAAATTAACTAAAGAAATAATCATAAGTGATTTTTATATATGAGTATATATTTTAAAAACTGTTAATAAAAATATACATTTTACATGATAGTTATCTTTCTAAATATAAATGAAGCATATATATCTATATATACTTTTTTTTTTGAGAAATTTGAGCAATTTAAGGTTGGTTATTTTCTGAAAAAAACCTTCAATCAAAGTAATCAATGCTTCTTTTTGTGTAACGACTAATAAAGGTGGAAGAAGAAATTCATCTAGCAAAAATATTATAATCACAAACTTACACAATCATAGTGTTATACCACCACACAAAAAATGATATATTTTTTAGGGATTTACATACATACTACTTTATTTCATGCTATTTATATATATAATATTTAAAATATTAATATTACATGTCTATCCGTCCTATATAATTTTAATATCAAATATATCATTCTTATATTTCATTCATACCACTTATACAATTCTATAAATTTTAATATTCATTTCATACACTCAAATTTATTTTGTAGATAATAGATATATAATATTAATATTTTAAATATTATATGTATAAATAATATAAAATAAAATAATATATATATAAATTCATCTAAAATTTTTTATTCATTTTCTAAGGTGATGGACATGCATGCGTATGCTTCTAAACCAGTATAACGAAAATGCCAGTCGCACTTTGGCATCCGCACTATATAAATTACTACCGTACACCAAACCCAAAAGTTCCGAGCTCTACCTCCTCCTATCCCTAACCGGAAAATTCACTGGTTTGGTCCCTTCCCGGTCTATCTTCGCGGCGGAAGAAAGACGCTGTCTTCCTCCTTAGCGTATTCTTGCGATCTTTTTTATAGAATCACTTTGGAATTGAATTGGGCGGCGGATAGGATGGGCTCGAGGCGGCCGATAAGCGTAGTGGCCGGATGGGTGCGGCGGCAGCCGCCGAAAGTTAAGGCTTTCCTCTGTGTTGTGGCCGGGATGGCGGCGCTCGTCTTTCTCAGATTCGTTGTTCATGACCATGATAACCTATTCGTTGCAGCGGAGGCGGTTCACGCCATCGGCATCTCCGTTCTCATCTACAAGCTCACCAAGGAAAAAACCTGTGCCGGTTTGTTTGATTGCTCACCGTCTTACCCCTGCATCCTTAATACGTGATGCCCTAGTTTTTTAATGAGCTGAAATTGTTTGATGTTGGACATCTGTGTACTTTTTGGTAATTTTGTGTGGACAGCTTGATGCTTGATTTAGAAGAGATGAATAGGAGAAAGGGTCAAAGGGCATGCCTCTTACATCTGATTAGGGGATGTGGTGAACTTAGATCTATTTGCTGATAAGTGAGCCGAATTTACGTTTGTCTTTACGCTGAGGCTGTATATGCTTTTATGTTTTTGTTGATGGGGCGTTTCTTGGTGTTTGAATGCATCAAACAAAGGCTTCCTGCTTCCGAGTTGTTTTTTGTTATCTTATTAGTTTTTATTTTTATTTTTCACGCCTCTTGGCTAGACAAGAATTGGGGTTCCTGTTTTCAGAGCCCAATACTAGATCGAGACGTAGGAATTTGTCAATATGTTTCTAGCTTATCCTTCCTTTTTTTTCCCTGCTTGCTCTCTCCATTTATGTTTTTTACACCTTTATACATTGCCCCTTTGGACTTTTCTCCGACGGAGGTGATCTTATAGTGGAAGAAGCTTTTCTAATAAAGAAAGGGGTAACACTTTGATGCATTTTTATTGCATTACTATTTTTAGTTTTCTTCATTTTGTGACTGCATTGCATGCATTTTCTATACGATGACATAGAAAAAAAAAAGATGTTAGACTTTTCTTCTAAGTACACAGTTTCTAAAGCAAAATGCGAAGAAAAGTTTGATCGTTACAGTCATCTGGTCTCTGCTTAATTTTGAAACTTCGGTTAGGATTGAAGTTGGCTAAGCTGACGACTTATCCTCAGATTTTTTTAGTAGTAATCACAACTTCACTTTAATATATCCACAACACAGTCTATGATCTCTCTCTCTCTCTCTCTCTCTCTCTCTCTCTCTCTCTGCGCGCGCGCTAGTACTAGCACCATCCATACCTTTTGACCTGGATATTAGACCATCTCATGTCAGGTCTTTTTGTTATTGAGAAATTTAACTTTATCCGGGAGACAACACTAATCTCTTATCTATTCTGCACCACATATGCACATTTTCATTTTTCTCTTCTTTTTGTTTGCTCTTCAGTTATACTGATTTTCCTTAATGATTTTGAATTGTAATTTGGATTGATGTTGAACTATTGCTTTTGTGCAGGGCTTTCACTGAAGTCACAGGAATTGACAGCTTTATTTTTGGCTGTTAGACTTTACTGCAGTTTTGTTATGGAGTATGATATACACACACTATTGGACTCTGCCACTTTAGTCACAACGTTGTGGGTTATCTACATGATCCGTTTTAAGTTAAAGTCTAGTTACATGGAGGATAAGGACAACTTCGCCACTTACTATGTGGTCAGTATTGATTTTCTTCCATAATCATCACCCTGCAAAATTCTTGTTTTAATTTCTCCAATTTTACAGTATAGTTGCACTTTTCGGATGGCCTTTTCTATATCCATGCAGCATGTTTATGGGGATGGACTTTTTTTGTATCCATGTAACATGTTTATGGCGATTTTTTTTCGCAATCCTCATATCAAGTTTTGAATCAATAGTGATTTTAAACTACAAATTTGCATTCAAAATTAGCTCTTAAAGGAGTTTATTTTTCATTTTTTAAATACACGTAATGAGCAAATCAGATGTGTAATAAGCTTTAACATGCTCATTTTTAACTAAATATGTTAGTTAGCTAATGCATAGTTGGCATCCTGATTTTTTTTCTTACATTATTTAAACCAGGTTTAGCCATTAGTCATGAACCTTTTGTTTTTTTGCCTGTCACAAAGGATTACATTTACCATCATTTGACTTTGATTGGTGCTGTTATTCAGATGGGCTTTTTGGAACCCCTCAAGCATGTTTCTGTTTGTGAAAGTTGCTATGCAATGGATAAAATTGGCATTTTGAACGGCTTATTGAGCATTTTCTCTCTAAATCTTCTTGAACTTATTTTATTTTCAGGAAGTATTTACAATTCATTGGAGCTGCCACTCAAAACTTTTTCTCTTGCTTTATTTTTGTTGGAAATTTGTGTTATTTCCATCATAACTTGCACCTTTATGAGAGGGATGCCAATTTTCAGTCTTGAGATTAGTCCTGAAGTTTCTCAACTTTTTCATAAACAAGGACACTTAACTATTGAACAAATCTATCATTTTTTAACCCCTCTTCTTCCCAATTATTTGTCTTCATCCATGGTTGCTTGTGTTGGCATTGATGAGGGACCTGCTAGTGTTGGTATCTTGTTGGCAGGATCCTAGGCTGGGATTCTACTGGCTGCTATTGGGAACCTGCCATGTTATTTTCCCCTTTGTAGTTCAATTCAACGAGGACTTTTGATCAACCAAAAATACTCTTGGTAAGACATCAAAAACTTTGTAAAATTACTAGGGTTTCACAAAGCCCCATTAATAACACGAGGCTTAAGTAAAATTTTAGTGAATCTTCAAGGGTTGATGCAACCATGCAATTTCATCAGCTTCTCAACCTTAGTAAATTACTAGAGTTTGGCTCATCTCTACTTATGTACTGTTGTTCAAGATTTAGATTTTTCTTGATTACACAAAGGTAAAACACTTGGGTACTGGTTTATGAAAGTTTTAAAAATTGTCGACCTCGCAAAGGAGCCAAATATAGCTTTTTTTTAAGAATTTTCCATACCTTTAATAAGTTACAGCTATTATCACTTTTTAGTTCGCTTAAGCTATATTAAGTCTGTATTATGATTTGATAATACAGTTTCAAATATTTTAGTGCCATATAGGAATAGCTACTCGCATTAAAAGAGTTGGAATTCTATTCTATAGAGTGTTTCTACGTAGTATTTAATTGCACTTTGAATGACCATTTCGTGTTTTTTTTGTCGCTGCTGGTGCTGACATCAAAATAGTACGATGTAACTGGTATAAAGAAAATGCTGTCACACTGAAAAATTTGTCTTAGAAATGATTTTGAATGTTGATACAGCTATGCAGCCTGGGTTGCTAGATATGCTTGACTGATGACAAACCTTTATATGTCTTACCAACTACTCTTCATGCAATAAACCGATGCTTTTCCCAACGATTGACACATTTCTTTTCAGTTGTTATTACTCCAATTATAAGTTAATACATGCTTTTTGCATGACCTGTTGAAGTGGCTGATCATGAAATAAGTTGAGAGCTGCTTGGATGTGAACTTGTGCCCTATTGTTAAACTCTTAGCATAATTCTGGCTAGACATTTCGAAATAGCAATCTTATCTCAGTTGTTGCCTTGCAGCTAACTGACCTGAAATATAGCTTTTCTTACTTGGTATAAATGTGTAGGTGCTGCCTTGTGTGGTACTGGCCTTGGCAGTTCATCCAACCACTTCGCACAACATTGTGAACAGGATTTCCTGGGCCTTTTGTGTTTACCTAGAAGCTGCTTCAGTGTTGCCACAATTGCGATTGATGCAAAACACAAAGGTAAAACTTTTGATGTGATTAGTGCTTATTTTGCTATGATGCCCGATTCCTCCTGAAGCATTTTTTGTTTCTTTATGCACAGATTGTTGAGCCCTTTACTGCTCATTATGTATTTGCATTGGGAATTGCTAGGTTCTTGAGCTGTGCCCATTGGGTTCTTCAGGTTTGAGTAATTCCTTACAATCTGTTGCCATTTTACTGGAATAATTTTTTATCATTACAAGATTAGTTTTTCAATTATTTTCTATACTTGTGCTAAGGATACTCAGAACTTAGTAACCATGAAATGTAGCCAGGAGTTGTTTCATAGAATCATTATACATTTGGCTGTTTGCGTGATTAGCATTATACATTTTTTTAAAATATAATATTTTTGTGTAGAAATTGATTCTTGTTAAATTTTCTCCCATCAAATCTTTCTCACATCAGCTTGGGATTAGTTTTTTTTTTTGTCGTTATGGGATGTGAGGGGCTTTGCTTTCATTTGGTAGCTGATTAGCACCTTCAGCTTTGGAAAATAGTTCTCGTTTTTCATTTGTTGCTAAGTATTACCTTAAAAGTTAAATATATTCTTCTCAAATCAGTGTGTTTTAATGAAAATGTCCGATTCTAGAATGTTTTATATTTGACATTAACATTAGTTCTACTTTTCTACTCATAAGGACATGCTCCTGTTTTATGTATCCAAAACAATCATAAATTAATCTCTCTTTCTATTTTGCATGACCAATCTTAGTCAATATGATTTATAATTTAATGCCATATAGGAAATTTGATGATAGTGAGTAATTCATATGTTGGCTAATAATGTGGATTGAAAAGATTTTGCGTTATGCTTAATGTTAGATTTGCGTTATGCTGATTCATTCTATGCCCTGATTAATCCCCAAAGCAAAATAAAACATGCAGTTTTGTGACACTTGAAATCATCCAATTGACCATGTGGACCAGCATACAAGTTAAATGAGTCCAATGGAAGTTCAATAGTTGAATTAAAACTTTCAAAATGACTAGGTTTATACCGCACCATGCTTGTTGTTTTAAAGCTTGTGCTCTAGGAACTATTATTTTTTTTATATATAATATTATTGTGTAGAAATTGATTCTTGTTAAAATTTTCTCCCATCAAATCTTTACACGATATGTTGAAATGTACTATCTATTCAAATATTGGATTGAGGTTTTCATATGATGGTCAAATCTTTTTTGTGGCCTGTGAGATCTTTTGTTGATCTTAAGAGATCATATAAAAAATTTTAAATAACTATATGTCTCTAAATTGATGCCTTATTGCTGCTATAAATAAAGCCTTAGATGAAATGGTTTGTCAACCACAAGCAAATGGAGAGGGGGAGGGAGATTTAGAGAGTGAATGGCAATCAAGGGAGAAGAGAGGAGTTTTCAGTTATTTTTAGGAGGGTTGTTTTCTCCTTCAAGAAGAAAGATTTGTTGTTCCTTTCGTTTCGACTAAAAGGACATACTTTTGTCCACATAGGAAGAAGCTCTCAAAATAGGGAAGAGAAGAGAGTAATAATAGTAAAATCTTCTTCTCCCCATGCAACTATAATCTTCACAATAGTTTACTGCATTCTTTATCAATCACTAGCTTAGATAAAGGGTTGTATTTATTATTATTTTCAACTTTATATGAAGAGAGATTTTTTAGTATTGTTTTTTTATGCTTAATGAATATTTAATTTTTTTTAGCTGTGGATACATATGGATCTCATTGAACCATATAAAATTCTTTCTTGTATTTGTGATCCTAAGTGTGTTTATTCTTTCGTCTTCATTCAGCTTTTGCCTGCAGTTTTGTTGCAATTCTAATAAGAATTATCAGAACTTTGTTTTGGCAACTTTCAAATTCAAGCATCGCGGATAGAAATATCAAAATTGTCAAAGTTTATTATTTTGAACTTCGGGTATTGGATGATACAGATAAGGAGCTATTTATATCAGAGAAAGTATGATGTCCCATAATCTAAATTAGAAGCATTATTCTTTTAATAAATAACAATCAGACTATCTAATATCATTTATCAGTAAGAACAACAAAAAAATAGATTCTATAATTCAAAACATTACTGTACACATCTGTATTCATTCCCAAAAATTTTATACACTACTCAGGATTTACACAATCATCTCACAACAATTCTGTCCTGAGTACAAAAGAAAAATAAAAAGAAACAGAACCTGAAGAATCCTGACTAGCCTCACACTCCTGCTCCCCTGCCCTAACCTGAAATTATTTAACCACATATAATGAGCTAAAAGCCCAGCAGGTCACCAAAATCTATAACTGAATTCAAAGCTTGGTAAAAGAGCAATATGCATGTTAAAGATCAAATCATAGTAGTAGTAGTCATATGATCAATGAATAAGTACAAGAATAGTAAAACTCAAATGTAGTAGCAGTACAATCTATAAACAGTAAAACATTATGGTACAGCAGCTAGTAAAGCAGTAGTCCAGTACGAGTGTCAAATCTATAAAGTAATCGTCATATCCGTAATATCAATCAGTATAAAAATTGGATAAAACATCAAATCAAAATATCAGTAAAGACTATTGAAATCAAATAATATAGTAAAATCATATAGGAATGTACATATAATATCCAGTTATTCTATATCAGTATTAAATCAGTATATTACATGATTAGTATAAGTATATTAAATCAATATTATCAAATAGTATCAGTATCCAGATCGGTAATAATAACAATCTAGTGGCAGAAACAGTAGAATAATGCAATAACAATAAATACGTACAGTACTAATAAATTCGTACAATAATAAGAATAATACATCAAAACATGTATTTCAGTAGTCACACTAAACAAGAAGTCCTGGCTATCACGGTATTTTTCAGTGTCAGTATCAGTATCAGTAAATCATTGGCTCAGTAAATAGAGTCGTCACTCTTTGCCCGTCGGCATAGTAATAATCTCCTTATAACTCCTAACCAGTGTATCACATGAATTAGTAGAGGATAACACCTAATCATTTTATTTAAAGGAAAGCTCGTCGACCCACCATTTTGTACATGTCAGTCAGTCTCCAACCAACGGGTCAACAAGTCTTTACTTGTCTTTTACATAACACGCGCATTATTATCACAATATTATAACAGTAATAGCGACTAGCTATTACTTAAGCACATATCCACATTCATTTATAATATATTGTATCAAATAAAACATAATTGAGTATAATTCAGAAAATGCTAAAATGTACTTACGGTAGATAACAAAAATTATACTGAGCAAAAATTCACATTTTCAAAATTTGACCAAATTATCAAATATTGCATAAAATAACATTTTGAAGCTTTTGTTGAACTAAATCACTATTTTTGGACATCAAAATAAATTTCTGAGTAGACAAAATCACCGTATTTTTAAAATCACCCAGTGAAAAATCTTAAATAAATACTCAAAATGTTCATAATCTCGATCTCTATAAAATACAAAAACTTACGCGGTGTAAATTTTGTCAATACAAAGTTATTCACGTTTTTCGATAACGAAAATACAAATTTGATCAGAAAAATGCCAAAAATATAAAATCTTGAAATCGGAAATAGGGTAAATATTCTTTACAGTGAGACGAGCAATTTTCTAACGGGCTCGACGGACAAAAATCACACCGCAGCCTCCAAATCTAAGTTTCTTCTTTCTCTTTCCTCTATTTTCTCTCTTAAAATCTCTTTTCATTTCTCTGTTTGCCGAAAATGAAATGGGAAAAGGATTTTAATAAAGCTTTTTAATTAATGACTTAGGATATTTTTATAAAATAATAATTTAATATTATATTATTTATTTAATCAATTTTTTTAGTATAGAATTCAAATAAATAATTTTAGGACTTCAAAAATTACAAAAAAATATTCATAAAATAAAATATTTTATTTAAAAAATATTGGTGAAATCGATTTGCAAAACGGACACCTGACAGTCCCGAAATCCTCACTTGTACCGACAGATGTTAATTTTTAAGGAATTTTATCGGCGCCTAAAAATTACGAAAAAATTCGTGCATGTAAAATACTACAATAACAATACTATGGCAAAGACGATTTTCAATTTGGAGTTATAATGATTGCAAAAAAAATTATTTACCTGAGTCAAAATACGGATTATTACAGAAAACTTCATCAATCACTAAAGATAGTAAAGCCATAGTCGATTGTGTCAATAAGAGTGTGGGTTGATGGGTATATATGCGTTTGAGGCTGGTCTTTATCCATTATTATGAATATTTCCTTAAACGTCCTTAATGAGACTACTACAATGAGGGTCATGAAGGCGCTCTGCAAATGTGTGAAATATCATTTGTGTGAATGCTTAAGCTTTTATTTCTTGAAACAAGTGCTTCACTAATGATATACAAAAATTGATGGGTTCATGCACATAATTGAATTTTGTAAAAAAAAATTATAAATGCAGTGCCGATCATTACTGATATATCATAGGAATAGTAAAAAATTCTACTATTCTATCACTATATATAGATGCCATGTTAATTATAAGATCTAATATTTAAAATATCAATAATATGAAGAGAACTGTCAACAGAGTTTGTCATGGAAGATCTCGGAGAAGTTTTTTTTTTTTTGGTGAAGAGAATATATTGCAACAAGGCTATCAAAACATCAAGTCTTTCACAATCAAAATATATTTGAAATGTGTTATACATGTTTAGTACGGCAAAGGCTAAGACTACTATGCTACTCGCTGGCAACTTCATATTGTTTAAAGAACATATGCCATAAATTGAAGAGGAAAATGTGCACATAGCCAAAGTACGCTATACCTTAACAGTTGGATCTCTTGTGTATACAATGATCTGTACAAAATCAAATATTGTAGAAGATAGTGGGAGCAATCAGCATGTACACATTTGATCTGAGAAAAGAACACTGAAGATGTGAAGTTGATGCTTTTATTATTCTCTAAAATTTAGAAAATCTAACTTTAAAATTATAGGGCTATATTAAGTTGGATCTAGGAAGAGAGGCCTAGATATAAGAAGAATATCATCAAGAACATCTAAATCTTGGGAGATCTTGAAGAAATATTAATTGTTTCTCACAATTTTAGAAGATAGTTCATTGAAACTAGCAAAGAGAAGATTGACTTAAAAGCTTCTTAGAAGAAGTTGATAGATCATTGGAAGACATTAATGTAAATGTTATAGAAGGATCGATCCAATATTTAGAACCATTAATTCTTTTGCCAAGAATCACTACCAAGATTAGGTCTCAAGGTCTTTCAAAACTCCCCATCAAACTGAATGGTAGAAATCTACAAGGCTAAGTTTTCTTATAATGTTTTTGAATGTGAGGTTGTAATCATTTGGTGAGAATATTATAACTTGATTTCTTATTGGCATATATGTAGTACAAATCAACCCACTTTTTACTTTATCTTTTATGAAATGTCTATCCACCTCCAAATGCTTGGTACAATCATGTTGTATTGTATTATGAGCAATATTAATGATAGATTTATTATTACAGTATATCTCCATTGGTCATTCTCATTTGATTTTTAAATCTTCTAAGTCAATTTTGATCTATAGAAGCTCATATATTCCTTTAGCAATGGCTTTAAATTATTGTTCAACATTAGATTTGGAACCAACAATGTTTTTGCTCCTCGCTGTTATGGGATTTTCTCCCAAAAACATAAAATATTTAGTCATGGATCTTCTATCTACTGGTGATCTTGTATAATCTATAGTAATATACCCTTTAGTTTTCTAAGTATCATGCATTTTGCATAATATTCTTTTATCTGGACTTGATTTAAGATATTTACGGATTATATAAGCTACTTGAAGGTGAGACTCTTTAGATATATGCATGAATTGATCGATATATTTGCTATAAATATAATGTCTAGATGGGTGTGAGATATATAGATTAATTTTTCAACTAATCTTTGATATTGTCCCATATTTACCTTTTTTTTCTTTTTCACATGCATTCAATTTTTTATTTGGTTCAATTGAGGTTTCACAAGTTTTACAATTTATTTATTTTTGTTTCTTTTAGTTTCTTTATTAGATCTAAATGAGAATTTGACACTTAACAAGGCACAATGCAGAAAAAAAGATTCATGTGGTCGACCCCACGTAGTGGGATAAAGCCTTGATGTTGTGATGCAGGACTAAATACTTGGCAATGTTTAGATAGGAATTTTGTACGCATTGAATTGTTAGAAACAATATTATTATAGAGATTTAAACGATGAAATAAAACAAGAGTGAGGTGAATTTAGTTTAGGCCAAGTTACACACATGAAAGCTAAGATCATTTAAATGGCCATTAGATTAAGCATAACATACATAGATGAGCTTCAACAAAAATCCCTTAGTTAACAACGAGAAAAGTCACTATGAAAAGATCCACTCACTCAACTCTCTAAAATTTACTAAGCTTTAGCAGAGAGACTAACAAGAATCTTTATGAATTAATTATAAACCACAATTTGAAAGTAACTAGAAGATACAAGACTTGGAAGATTAGTTTACCTTCGTCAAGATTTAGAAACAATCCTCCACTGGACGGAAGAGATTTGCTCGTCGATGGCGACGACTAGGGTGAAAACAATCCTTTCCACGTATTCCTCCACGGTTTGGTCAACCTCCGGATTGACGTCGAAGAACGGAGATTGGAGAATATCCACTTGTCCTTGGTTGTTGTAGATGAACCCATGGTCAAGCTCTGGATCCGCCATGGGTAGAGAAGTTTGAATTGTATGGGAGGGTAAGTGGTGTAGCTTCTTCTTCCTTTCCTTAGATGAAGTCTCAAGCCAAAGGCAATGGTGGAGAGGGGAGGTGGGTGGTCGGCTAAGACTTGGAGGGAAGAGCCTTTTCAAAAAATATGGAATTAAATTTCAGATTTGATTGGAAGGGGGATTAGGGTTTGAAATTTGATTTCCAAGCAAGTAGAGGGAAAGGAAAATTATTCCTAAATGAGAGAATTAATTGCGGCTCTCAAGAAGGAAGGAATTTAAGTGGAGAGAGGAAAAGGGGGAGGGGTAGGGCCGACGGCATGCTTGGGCTTGGGTGGGCTTGGGGAGGAGGAGTTAAGGCTTGCCCAATTAAGAACCTTTAATTGAGGAGAAGGATTTAAATCAAATCCAATTCGAAGTTGATTTGGACTTAACTTAAGGAACTTTCCTAAAATAGATTGTTTATTTTAGGAAGTATTTCAAAATTCAAATTGATTGAATAATTGAAAACAAAGTTTTCCAAAAGAGATCATGTAGGAAAAGGAAAGTATTGATGGGGATTTTCAATTTTGGAGGCAAGGAGCGAGGGGGGGGGATAGGCCGGCGGCTAGGTTAGGTTTAGGGTTGGAGTTTGGTGGCTTGGAGGTGGGGAAGATGGGGTTGTAGTAGCGGTGGGGTTTTGGCTGAGAGAAGAGGTGGAGCTTATGGGTGGCCGGCGGCTAGGAAGGGGGCGGGTGGGGTTCAGTCGAGAGAGAGAGGGGGAGCTTTGACCGATGGGTGGGGGAGAAAGGGGAGGGAGGAAGAAGAAGAGATGAAGATAACCACAAGATGACCACGAGCCTGGACGCTTCATGTGGCTGGTGAGTGATCCGATTCCCTCTCCTAGGGTTTTTCTCTCCAAGAACTCCTAAGCTCTCACAAGAACTCAATTTGCTGAAATTTTCATCTAATCATCCATTAGCCCTCTCAAAGAAGAGGAGGGACTTTAAATAGTCCAATACATGAAGGAAAAAATAAAAGACATCATTGCTCCTGGGGCTTATAAATAATTAATCCCTCAAGTAAGGGCATAAATGAAAAAATGCAGAAAATAAATAAATACAACACATATAATCAAAAATAAAGAGGTGCCATTGTGGCCATATATCATCGGCCACGTCTCTGATATACTTTCCATGGTCGGATGCCCTCATCATGTTGTTATCGTTGTTGTTGTTGTTTCTTTTAGTGGATTTATGATATATTTTTATTAATAGAGCAATATTCCTTATTTTGATTGGGCAATTTTTATGCCAAAGAAGCAATTGAGCTTGTCTAACTCTTTGATCTTAAATTCTTCAACAAGCTTTCTCTTGATAGTCTTTTTTTTTAATTGTCATCACTTGTAATGGTTATATCATTAACATATACAATGAGAATTGAGATTTTGGTTATATCATCAACATATACAATGAGAATTGAAATTTTATCATTAGTAGGGTATTTTATGAAAACGGTATGATCCCTTTAGTTTTGTTTGTAGCCAACTTTATTCATGATTTTTATGAATCTAACAAATCATGCTCTCAAAGATTATTTAAGGCTATATAGACCCTTTTTAAATTTGCACATTTTGTTCTTTGTAAAAGAATTATAAAATCTAGGCGATGGATCCATATAGACTTATTCATCAACGTCCCTTTCTAAGAAAGCGTTCTTTATGTTATACTACTACATGGATCATCCACAATTGGCTACAAGAGAAATTATGATGCATATTGTATTTATTTTTGCTACAAGAGCAAAAGTTTAGTAGAATTCAAATTGGATGGTTGAAGTGGAGGAATGCATCGGGTTTGTTGTGTGATAGAAAAGTCACTCTCAAACTTAAGAGAAAATTCCATAAGATGATGGTGAGACCTGCAATGCTTTATGGTGCATAATGTTGGCCATTAAAAGATAAGCATAATCTTAAATTAGGTGTTACAGAGATGAGGATGCTTAGGTGGATGAGTGGCTTTCCTCTTACAGAAAGAATACAAAATGAGCATATACGTAAAAAAGTTAGAGTAGCTCTAGTGGAAGATAAGATTAGAGAGAGTCGCCTTAGATAGTTTGGTCACATAAAACAATGGCTTTCTGATTACCTGGTTAGGAGAGTAGATGTATTAGATTTGGCTTATGTTAAGAAAGGTAAAGGTAGGCCTAAAAAGTCTTGATTAGAAAATATTAGAAATGACCTTTCTTTATTAGATTTAAATAAGAATTTGAATCTTAACAGGATACAATGGAGAAAAAAAGATTCATGTAGCTAACCCCATGTAGTGGGATAAAGGCTTGATGTTGTTTTTGTTGTACAAGAGCAAAAGTTTCTTGGTTCTCAATTCCATAAGGTTGAGTATATTCTTTGACCATCAATCTCACTTTTTTAGTGCCTTAAATAGGGTTCATAGTATTGTAATGGAATGAAGCTTATATTTGTGTCAAATGCTTTATGAGTTGGGGAGATATTTTTAAAAGATGTATACTGAGAGATGGGATATAGAAAGAATGCATAGTGTTGGATTGATTATTGTTACCTGTTAACGATTTTGATCCTTGAGTTTATTGAAGATTTTTGTTGGGCTTTTTTTTTTTTTTTTTTTTAGCCCTGAAAGTTATAATGTATGGATTTGTTGGAATTTTTGTCATTGGAATGTCAAGGTGAACGATGGAAGTTTCATCTTATTTATCTTTCAGTTGAGAGTTCTTCCTTTGATGACGAGCTTGATTGAAGAAAATTTTCTTTTCATCAAGGTTACATCTTTTAAAGTAAAGAATTTTTTGGTGGTAGGATTATAACAGTTATACCTATTTTGAGTGGAGGAATATCTAATAAAGACACATTTGAGGACACTATGATCAAGTTTACCATTATGTTATTTGTGGACGTGGATATAGGCAATGCACTAAAAAAATTTTGATGAAATTTTGAGAGTAAGTTATTTGTGGGGGAAAATTCAGCTTGATAGTTTAAAGCACTTTTGAAGCCGGTCACTATTGAGGGTATTATTTTGATTAGGTCTGTGGCAATTAGGACTATTTTTTCTCCTGTTTTGACACTTGATTCTGAAAAGAAAAAAAGAGTCATGTGGATTTTCAGAATATGGCGATTTTCCTTTTTACTGCTCTATTTTGTTAGACAGTGTCAAGATAGGAGAATTGATGGATTTTTTTTTTTTTGAAGAAAGATGATACAATATTAAAGTGTATTATTAGTCAAAAATGCCTTGATGTTAGTATTAAATTGTTTTTATACCATGGCTGTAAAATGGGAAGAATTATACTGACATCAAATTTTTGTTTAGTAAGATTTAGTTGTATCATCCGAGTGAAATTATCAATAAAAGGTGACAAATTCTGCAGTTCTATAAATATTGAGATTTTGGAAGGTCCTCGAATGTCGGAGTGAACAATTAAAAAAGAGTAGAAAATTCATAATTACTTTAAAAAAAAACAGCACTATAATGTTTATCAATTTTACAGGTACTTGATTAATCAGCCTATCTTTAAAAAAATGCACTATTCTTCACATTAATTTTCTTTCGGTTTTTTTTTAATCTTATAAGGTTTTGGATACCAGAGGACGCTTGCTGACTGCGCTTGGATACGGGCTGTGGCCTTCCATGGTTCTCCTTTCTGAAATAGTTCAAACATTCATCCTTGCTGATTTCTGCTACTACTATGTGAAGAGGTCTCATTTAACTTCTCTTCCCAAAAAGCATGACGCCCACTTCGGTTTCGTTTGGGGCGGCTTTCTTCTTACTGCTTCTTAAAACAGCTTTCTAGTATAAAAATTTTAATTTTTAAACTAAAAAGCTGTTTTAAGAAGCAATAAAAAAATCGTCCCAAACGAAGCCTTCGTTATTTGCCTTCAAACTTTTTCTAAGATATAAACTTTGTTATTCTGCAGCGTCTTCGGCGGACAACTTGTGCTTCGTCTTCCTGCTGGTGTCGTTTGAATTTAGCTTCCCCGCCTACGGTATGAAACGCAAACATTAGAATTCTTTTTTGTGTTTCCTTGGGAGGGAGAAGTGGGCAGGCCTCGGCCTGTCATTTTTTTCAGGCAATCAATGACCGCGCTTGTTGTGGTAAATTAAAACAAGTTTGGATCGAAAGATGTAGATATTGACGTTTCTATTAAGCACTTTTATGTGAAATTAGATTATGAGTTTCTTTAAGCCACTTTGGTTGTGTAATGCGAGAGTCAAAAGGAAATTGGAAATTTCTTTGATGATTGGTAATAAGATCTCACATTGCAGCATTAGGAACCTCGTAGAGGATCCACCATCTTGGGCCTGCTTGTTGAAGGGCTGTAGGAGTAGAGCCGTAAAGCTTCCTGTGGGATTGTGATATGTATATTACTCCAAAATATAAAATTATAGCATCGAAATGTATGGATCAAAAGAGACTTCTTATGTCTCCAAAAAAAATGGCGAAAAGAATCCTAAAAAATTGAGTGTCCCTCAAAAATCAGCTCAAACAGTAGTTCGAGAAAGCTATCCAGAAAAGGTGGTAGCAAAGTGATTATGCAAAGTAACTCAATCATCTTGAGGATAGCTATCCAACCATGAACTTATGGAATCCTCTATCATACTATTACTAATATCCTTACAGGAAGCTAAGCTCCAAATTTCAGCCCTCGAGATGAATCCAACCATATTTTGCATCCACTGGTTCCTCAAAACTTGTTAGAGATATTGCAGAACTCTGAAGACTCGATCAAAGAGCCATCATTGGCATAACCCTTTTGTATGGAGGAAATGAGGAAGGAGATACTAGTTCAGATCTACTCTCAACGTACACCCAATTGAACCTAGGGAAACAGTCAGATGGTCCAAATCTAGTTTCATGGTAAAATTATCTACTTAATTTCAATGAATTATATACTTATATTTTAATTATTTCTTAAGTGTTGATTTGATTTTGAATTTTTTGGTGGGTAGAGCATTAATCATCATAAAAAAACTTGTTAAATTTATTTTTAATAACATAATTTTAAAATATCATAAAAACAAAATATAAAGAAAAACCATTTTTTTCATTTGCTATAAAATTATATATATATATAAAGCCATATCCAATGGTGTAAGAATTAAGTTATTCAAGCCCAAATTCAACAAAAGGAGCTTTTATTAGTGTTTTGAGGGGTAAAATAAACCCAAAATATTAATTTATTAGGATTTACAACAACAACATCATCAAGCCTTTATCTCACTGTAGGGTTGGCTACATGAATCATTTTTCTCCATTATGCCTTGTTAAGAGTCAAATTCTCATTTAAATTGAATAAAGAAATATCATTTCTAATATTTTCTAGCAAAGTCTTCTTAGATCTACCATTATCTTTTTTAACATAAACTAAATCTAATACATCTCTCCTAATCAAGTCATTGGAAAGCCGCCATTTTATGTGACCAAAATAACTAAAAACATGAATAGTATAAAAATAATTAAAAAAGTTCTTTAACTCTAAATATTAGCAATTCAAAATTATAACAGAGTTAAATATGTAAAAAAAGATAATTTAGGCACAAAGCATTCAAGCATTATCAAAAGATGCCTACAATCGATCTAGAATATTTTTTTTATCCAAAATATAAAGTTTTGGTAAGAAAAAATAAATATTGCAGAAAATAGCCATACACTTTTTAACCAATTAAAAATATTTAAGTAATAGAATAGAAGAACATATCCTTTTTTTCACAATATGGATCAATAAAGCAAAAGGTTAGGCACTAGCAACTGATTAAGTATATAATAAACGAGTCGAATTCAGATCAAATTATTAAATCTAATCAAGTTTAAATTAGACCCAAACTATACCGATTAATCTGGATTGACAGGTTCATATAATGTTGCAGCATTGCCCACCACCTAATTAGTTCATCTTTATTTCTTGCCATGAATGGGAGTATGGGACTCAATTTTGATTTATATTTAAAAAAGATTTCATTGCGATGCAACAAAAGTGAGAGATTATTTTGTACAGACACTAGATGAAAAATCGTCCGATTATGCTTAGATACTGAGCCTCAGTATCGCTCGATACCAAGCTCGATACTGGACGTGGTACATTTTTATTGGAGTCCGACGTCATCCGGACTCCGCACAAAATAATTTTTCCAAAAGTGTAGAGCAATCCCCATTGCAAGTCAAGTAAGAATTTAACGCCTAATATACCAATATCCATTAGCTTAAAGTTTCATTTATGACAATTTTTTTATTAT
Source organism: Dendrobium chrysotoxum (assembly GCA_019925795.1). Lineage (NCBI taxonomy): Eukaryota > Viridiplantae > Streptophyta > Magnoliopsida > Asparagales > Orchidaceae > Dendrobium > Dendrobium chrysotoxum. Next base: position 34,724,840 of record CM034304.1, read on the forward strand.
TTTTTGAAATAATATTTTAACATAAACAACAAATTTTTATACTGAAAAACTATTTTAAAAAAGTAGTAAGAAAGCTGTTCAAATGAAGCCTAAAAAGGCTTCTCATCTCTTCCATCAGATCATTCGCCACTTCCCAAAAACAGAGTTGTAAAAAATAATATTTTGAGCTCAAAAGGAGAATAAAAATTTGTTTATTAATCAGTAAAAGTTCAACAAAATCACAAATCAGATTTATGACAGTATAGGAAAAAGGCTCAGCTCTTTTATGAAAATAAAATTTAAACAAACATCACTTTATTCAACATAGGAGCAAATACTGACACAAAAGTTAGGCAGCAACTTTCTTCTCAGTCGCTGAATTGACAATGACAGCAAATTCTGGGCCCTGCAACCATCAAAGACATAGATGATCATACAACTGGTGCTAATTAATCTGAAGAACCTTACCTTATAAACAAGCTACTGTGCTTAACTTCTCATGATCATAATGCTTATCCCACCGCCACCACCGTTTGGTTTATATTCCAACTATTTGGAGTATCACATTCTATGCATTTTTTTTTATTCGTTTCATTACTTTTTTTTTCTATTTTTTAGATATTAGCTTTATTTACTCACCTTATTGATTTCATTTTTTTATTTTTTTCGATTATTTAGACATTAGGTTTATGTACTCATCTTATTGATGTATTTGTTTTATCCTTCTTTGTTCACATGTCCGAACACTGTCGTTGTCAGGTCCCAAGTCTTGAATGAGAAAAATGAAGAGTTGCATTAGGTAGTCGACAACCAGCATAAAACTTGTCGAATAATCATGACACGAATCCTTTAAAAAATTAGTGGGACAAAGGCTTGTTGTTATTGTTGTTGTTCACATGTCCTAATCAACCAAGGGCAAGCACCTTGATAATCTCTCATAAGTGAGGATTTTGTTTTCAAAAGCAAAATAAGTGAAAAATAAAATCATTATTTTCTAAAATATATTATCTACAAACAACCAAATGAGTCACAAATGTCTTATTTTTTCACTATCCTATTTTCAACTTCAACAACTATTACTATAATACTCCCACCATTTAATGCTTGGTCATCAATTTAATTTTTCTAACATATCATACATTCTTATTTTTGTTATGCTCAATTTGGCTCAAATCACTTCTTTGCACCCAGCAATCAAATCCATACAAGATAGGGGGTTTAATATAGTTTTATAAAAATTAACTTCAAATCTCCATATTTTCTATTACTATTAAATTATGCCCTCAACCATATCTATATTTTTTATATGATAAAAGTCAACATGCTTAAATTCTTTGATATTGAAGTGCAAGAAAACACAGATTGGATTCATATTTGTTAATGAAACCAAGTGACATGTATCAAAATGCACTTAGATTCAGGGAATATACCTTCAAGGAGGCACCACCAACAAGAAAGCCATCAATATCTTCCTTCTTTGCAAGATCTGCGCAGTTACTGCCATTAACAGAACCTAAAAGTATATGATGCAGTTAGAATCAAGCTCTGATAATAACAACTAATACCGGAGCATTATTCCATATATGACTGCATAGTGGCATCAACAACAGAAGATACTGAAATGTAAGCGTGCATAAGAGATGAACCTTTTACCACATTTGAAGTGAAACAACACAAGAATTGTTAATATTTTAGTGGTGAGTCCTCACATATTGGCTTGACTTTTTGGGTTTTTGTGCAACCATTCATAGTATATTTGGCTCAACTTGGACCGAAGTATTCCACCCTCTTAATAAATAATAGTAGAGATGATCATTTGACAAGGACTTAGCATTGTAGGCATGGTTCAAAATCAGATGAATATCGAACGGCTCCATTAGGTTGAGTGAGCTCCTAGTGCATAACGCCTTAATGATGCTTGAAAGCTTTTTTTGAGTGACAGTAATGGCTAATGTAGATGAATTTCATGTGAGTAGAAGAGTATTGAAGTGCACATAAGAGTGGAATATAGCCCAATATTAAAAGTAAAACAAAAGCTGAGTTCTTAATATGCTAATAGTTATTCTTATCCATTAACTTCAGCTTTTAGGTTCGTCAAGGTTCACCATTAGCGTATTGGGCTCAACTTCGATCACCAATATTTCACAAGCCCTAACAAGATCGTCATTTTGTTTTCGTAAGATCAAGATTAGTTTTCCTTTTATTTTCTATTCCATAGACTTTTCCAATAAATAAATCAGAAGCTCTACAACAAACTAGCCACGCCTCCATACAATTACTTCCATTGTAGAATGTACTAAGGGAAAAATATGCGTGCAGTGTATGCCCCTTCATGAGTCTGTGAGAGTGAAGGTGTGAGCTGGGCGCGCAGACTGGGTGATGGATTTTGTTTTGTGGGTAGATAATACAAGTTGTAGTTCCAATGAAATATCCCTGTGGATACATGGATGTTAAAATTACAAGTAATGAGGGAACTTATGGTTACCTCCATATATTATTCGAGTCTCAGAAGCAACTTCAGCTGAGACATTCTTCTTTAGCCAATCACGGACTGCAGCATGTACCTCCTGAGCTTGCTCTGGAGTGGCAACTTTGCCTGTGCCAATAGCCCATACAGGCTCATAGGCAATAACAATGTTTGTCCAACTCGACACATTATCTGAAAAAGCCAAGCAAATCGTTAAAAAAAGGTATATATATCATATAAAGTTATGTAGAGCAAACAATGTAAATTAGTGGAATAAGAAATGCATTTCACCTGCAAAACCCTTTAGCTGCTGAAAACAAACATCAAAAGTTTTTCCTGCTTCTCTTTCATCTAACTTCTCTCCTATACAGGCAATAACCTTAAGATTCTGGCTCAAGGCGTATGCAGCTTTCTTCCCTATAAACTGAAGATCACTAAGTTTCAGAATAATGTTTACTGAACAATTCACATATCATAGAATCTTGATATGTATTTATAACTGGGTCATAATAGATGAGGCAGCTTGTGAAAACATTACCTGGTCATCTTCCCCTATAATATGTCTACGCTCAGAATGACCATGAATAACCCACTTGCATCCAATGTCAATCAATTGTTCAGCACTGGATATTGCAAATGCAAAAGGAAACGGAACAAATAAATAAATGATACCTCTATAGGAGGCAAAAGGGACAAATTGCAAGAAAACAAAGGGCTCTTTAACTGGAAACACTTTCCGGGGCAAAAAAATCATATCATATGAGGAAGACGAAACCCCAAATAAATTACCAAGTAGTTTCAGCTCATTTACGCTTCCAAATAAATTAGGAAGATGAAGAATAGTAAGCAGGTTAATGTTTGACATCAGATTTCCTTGGTGGAGCTATTCCCCAACCACCTTAGTTTATCATATAAAGTTAAGATTCAATAATGAACACAAGACTGGAGTCATTGCCCAGGAAATAGGCGATATGTTTCAACTCATCTTAAATTCATCACTGAAAAGTTCCATCACTGAAAACCAGAGTAAATTATATTCAGGGCCATGAGTACGGATCAGATAACAATTAGGTCCCCAACTTCTAGAATTTCCCTACAAGAGCCCTTAGTAGTATCACAAATGCTTCACAAAGGTACTAAAAACTAAGGGCCTACGTCAAATGCTTTTCAAAATTTTAACAGGATGAACATTTTGAAATTATGGACCTACATACTGACCCAAAAGTGGAGGGACCTGGATGCAATTATGATCTAGTCACTCATAAAACACCACAATAAGTGAAGTTCTCAATAAGCTTACTTTTTGCCACGGTTCAAACCAATGACTAGGCAAGTTTGGGCCCCGTTTGGTTGCTCGTAGAAAAGGAGTTGGGCATGCCACTTAGAGAAAACATTTCAGAGTTACTTTATTTCTTGCATAGGGCCTAGCCAATATAATAATATAAAATTTAGTGATTTGCTTGTTGAACCGATGTTTTTGCATAAAATATTTTCTAGCTTGTCCCTAATAGAACGTAATAGAGAATTAACACACGAGACAATTTCTTCTTTTATTATTAATGGAGATAAAGGATTCATGTGGCCGACCCCACATAGTGGAATAAAGGTTTGTTGTTGTTGTGTTATTATTAATTTTCATTTTTATTTATTTATATTTTTAAGCGAGTCATAGAATAGTGGATGCAACCCTCTCAACTCTCCTCATTTCTTGTTGTTGCTTCCAATGTTGAAAAACTGCGCCTACTTCAATTAGAGGTCAATGTGACGAACATACCTAACATTGTTCAAATACAATGAAGTTGCCAATAAGCTTCATAAAAGTATAGCAATCGATAGCGAGCATACATATCCAGAAATCAGGATCAAAAATCGATGTAAGTATGCACAACTTTGATTGGATTAAAGATCAACATAAAGCAACTAGTGATCTTCTTTCCTGACTGAATCAAATATACAACAGATGCATGGTCTTCAAATTCTAGCCGGATTAAAAATCAGCATGCAGGAAGCATTATTTTTTCTTTAATCTCAATAGATAGGATGAACACAGGGTATTCAAATTCTGACCAAATCAAAGGTTGACAGATGCAGAGGTTTATCTTTCATCCTAGATGGATTAAAAATATGACAAACACGAGGTCTTTAAATATTTTTTTCTGAATTTGTACTCTAAGGAGTTATTGCAACACAGATTTATTATGACTATGTCAAAGTTACTAGACTCGAGATGACTGAGATGTGAGGCGTTCGATCACTATATTAAGTGGCAAGCAAGTTGATCGTTGTGTCAAGTTGCAATGGTTACTGGCTCGAATCTATTAAAAGACATGGTTGCAAGATAGACCTGACTATAGGCTTTACATCATCGGAAGGGAAGAGTTGTGCTTGCAATGATACAACGCAAGATTCACGCTAGCAAGAGATGAGGGAGCAATATGTGATAGCTTTGGTCAAGTTGGGGAACTTAACATGTTATAGAATTGAGATGCGGGAAGAAAAGTTAGAAAATGAGAGGAATTCGTAGGTGCAACATGTTGGAGAGGCACAGGCAACAATCGTTAGGAGTGTCAAGGTCCATTGGGAGATGGGTGACAATGGAGGAGTTGCAGCGTTGGTGCATGATAAAGCTCCAATGAAGGATTTCAAAGCACATAAGGAGGGTTGCGGACTTGCCACACTAGGGTATCAAATAGGTGGGCAAATGAGAAGGTAAGAATGTCAAAACAGAGCGTCTAATGGACAGTTTTCATCACACGAAAGTAAGATATCATGGAGATTGATGATTGGTGCTGATTTGGAGGAATATTTTGCACGCAGGCATTGGCCTATGAAGGCGTGTAGATGGCAATTGCCGAATTCGTGCTGGGGTGTCGATCTGGAGGTAATAAGTATATTTTTATCTTTTTTCCCCCTTCCATTTTGCAGTTAACAATCAAAAAGCAACAAAATAAGAGCTTCAAGCGGATTAAGTTAGGTGCAGTCAGAAACCACATGCATTGGAGGCCCAGCTGCTTTTGCTTGCTGAATTGATAATCTCACAGATGTTAAAGGGCAGTTTTTGAGAAATGGCAAACATAAAGCCTGTAGTGTAAGCAATGAAACTTAAAATAAGGTCTTCAAAACAACAATTTCATGCCCCTTGTTAATATTCCAGCTGCAGCACATGCACCTGATGGTGCAGGATAAGGATGAAACCATAAGCAAGTTAAAATCACTCCAGATGGGTTATAGTAAGGTACTCCAGATTTCAAAATAAGAGAATGCAACTGATTCTACTTGCAACAAATCCTTTTCAATGGTATTGATGGTCAATTATTTTCCTCATGTAACGCATAAAAGAAAAATAATGAAATGCTACCGAAATGTGCAAATAGATTAGAAAAAAGTTAAACAGCAATTTATAATACTCTAGAATATTGAAGTATCATTTTAACTAATTCTCTTTAACAACAGTAAAAAATATTGATGCAGGACTAAGATGCGTTTAAATGAATGTGTAAGAATTTGCACGAATTTTGAAATAACAATTATGATTGGACTATTAGCGATTTAAACGAAAAGAGAAAACGTAAGAGCGGTCACAATCGTTTAGGCCAAATTACATGCTAAACACTTGGATCATCAAAACAAGTTAGAAATCCAACAACATGCAAAGTAAATAGCTTTCAACAAAATCCCTAATCTAACAATAAGATTAGTGGCATAGAAAGCACGCTCAAGCCTACGTTTACTAAGCTTAGGCGTAAGGCGAAGCACGGCTCTTTGTGATTTGTCATCACCTACAAGATTAGGGGATTTAAGAAAGTAATTGAAAGAGGAAGAGGTTTACCTTTGTCACAACCCGAAAACAAGTAATCGAGATGTGGAAGAGGTTCGCCGTAGCCTCCCTTAACGGTTCAATTGAAGAGAAGGACGTCTCTCCCAAGCGTTGACATGTTGAAGTAATGTTCCTTTGCTGTCCTTGCCATCCTTCCTCGAAAGAATAGGGTTTCCTCCCAAGAATCCAAGTTGGAGGTGGCGAGAGAGGGTGGCCGGCCAAGGGGAAAACCCTTGGAAAAATTCGGTTCAGGTTTTGAGGGATCTAGGTGGAGTTAGGGTGAGGGTTAGGGAGAGGAAGGGGAAGTTAGGTTCAGATTTTGAATGTGGAGTGATGGAGGGAATTTGGGTTTCTATTTCCTCTAATTAATTCCTATCTTTTGGAAGGAATTAATGGGGAGAAGGAGTAAGAGAAGGGGCGGGTAGGAGAGAGAGAGGGGTTTGATTTAATTCCAAAGGGGGAGGCTTTAATTTGGAAAGGAATTAATTTGGTGGGGCATGGGAAATTTCATCCAAGGGGAAGAGGTGGGGGCAAGTGTCTAGAGGCAATGTATTTGGACTTAAAGGCATTAATTAATCAATCCATCATAATTTGATTGATTGATTTAAGTAAGAACATTTCCAAAGATAGGATTAAAGAGAAAGGAAAAAAGGGAAATCTGAATTTAATTGATTGCAATTTCAATTAGGACCTTCCAAACTTTAGGCAATTTTAAATTAGGAAAGCTTTGACTTTCAAACTCTTTTGAATTTTGAAATCAAATAGTTTCTAAATTCGAATGAGCCTAATTTAGGAAAGAGCATGGGGTGTGGCCGGCAGCTTGGGTGGGGAAGGTGGAGCCGGCGGCTTGGGGTGGTGGAGGTGGGGGCCGGTGGTGGGGTGGAGGGTAGGGGACGGTGGGGACAAAGAGGTCGGCGGTTAGGTGTGGGGTGGAGTTTGGCCGTGGGAGGAGGAGAGGATGGTGGAGCCAACGGTGGTGGAGGAAGAAAAGAGGAGGAGATAGAAAATAAAACCACGAACCCGACTCTTCAAGGTTGGTGGGTGATGCACTATTCTCCCTCTCCTAGGGATCTCTCTCCTTAGCTCTCAAGTTCTCACAAGAAGGTAGAATGCAGAAATTTCTTCAAAATAATTCATTTTCGTTGTGCTCAAGGTCAGATCAGTTTCTTTCGAGATCAAATTAATGTCATCCAGGTAGACCTTATCCAAAGAGATACCTTTAATGAGATTAGGATCAGGATGAGCTAAGGTATCCAAGTTTAAAGATTCCAAATCTCCTAAATCAGGTTTTAAATCATATGAGGAGTCTGATTTAATCACTTCAGTTTCATCCTCAAAGAAGTCCTCGTTATCAGTGATATCATTAGCATCCACGAAATGGATGCACTCTGTCTTAGGTTTAGAGGACTTTTTTTTAATGCACTTCTTTATTACAAATATAGTTGCAAGGTCAAGGACAGGTGAGGCTACAGGTTTACTGGGATGGCTAGGAGTCGGTCCAAGTGGGGAGTCATAGGGGCCCAATCCAACAGAAAACCCAATAGAGGGTTGGCCATCAAGGCTAGGTGACGACCTACAGGGTGGGGCAGCAACCCTGATGTTACTAAAGGATGGGTGGTCTCGACCACAATAATGTCCACGGTTTGTCCCAATAAAAGAGGTAGGGAAATGGGTAACTGACATGTGGTGAGGACTAGGAGTCATGATATCAGATGGGTAGGACTGACTGTCACGTGTAGGGCTCTTGAAAGTGCAATACCCAAAGGTTTGATGAACAGGGGGTGACCTAAACTTAAAACCAGAAGGTTGGTCATTGATAGAGGGCAGGTGTTTTAAATTAAGTTCTTGCCTCATATCTTTCCAATTAGGGTACTCACCGCGAGACTCTTTATGATCTTCCAACCTCATCCAAAATTGAAGAGCCCGACCTTTTAGGTGAGACTTAGCTATGCTAACCCGGTGGGGCTCAGGGATATCACGAGATTCAAAATAGTCCTCTAATTGTCTAACCCATTCTCTAAAGTAGTAAGGGTCCGAGGAACCATCAAAGATGGGTAGACGGTAATGTGACTCTAAGTGAGGTTGTTGTGGCTTAGGCTCAGGTCTAGGTTGATAAGCAGAGTTGGGCATCTTTCGACTAGCATGACTGACCGAATGGGACACATTCCTAGAGTGGGAAGAGTCAACATGTTTCTCCTTCATGGTTTTAGTTATAGAGCCCACTACACTAACGAGGTCATCTAACTTCTTTTGAAGTCCTATCGGGTCCATGGGAAGCACTAAGTGAAACCTAAAGAAGATTGGGTGCAAGGGACAACACTTAAACACTAAGTAGACTCACCTAAAGTTATGTAAACGGTGCAGGAATTTAATGGACAGCAAGCAAGACAATGAATTAAAATAACTATGCAATGGTATGCATGCAAACACTCATGAAAATGGTTAGATAAATTCCTAGGATGACTTCTAGCACATGTGACGCATGCTAGCCATGCTCTGATACCAAGATGATGTAGGACATAAAGGGGTTCGTTCGAATTTTGAAAATTCAAAAAGGTGGGGGAAGGAAAACCGGCGGCATGCATGGGTTTGCGGAAGGGATTAGAGGAGTTAATGATCTCCTAATTTGAATTTCAGTTTTAGAAAGAGAGATAATCACTCCAATTTAATTTGAGAATTGATTGGGATTGAATTAATGAACTTTCCTAAAATAGGTTATCTATTTTGGAAGTAATTCAAAATTCGAAATTGATTGACCAATTAGAGTTAAAGCTTTCCAAAAGAGATTTTTATAGAAAAAGGAAAGTAAGCTAGCAAGCAAGATTGACTCCAATCAAGAGAAAGAGGAAAGGGGCGGGTGGTAGAGAGAGGGGGCCGGTTATGGGAAGAAGGCAAGAGGGGGGTCTAGGTGGATTAATTGTGGGGCCAAGCAATTAATTAGATTGGAGTCTTAAATCTAAAATTAATTTCAGATTTATTCTAATTTAAGGGAGTTTCCTAATTTAATGATTGTGATTTTGGAAAGAATTTAAAATTCAAATTCAAATCTCTTGAACTTTAATTAAAGGATATCTCTAAAATAGGAATACCTAAATTAGGAAAGTATTCATGGTGGAAGGGATGAGGGAGGGGGTGGCCGGCTAGGAGGTGAAGGTGGAGTGGCCGACGATTGAAGGCGAGGAAAGCAAGGGTGGTGGAGCTCGGTTTAGAGAGTGGGAGGAGGGAAGTGGGGGAGCTTGTGGTCGGCGGTTAGGGAGGGGGGAGGGGGGACTTTAGTGGAGATGGTGATTAGGAGAACATAAGGAGACACAAAACAAAGAAATAAAAAGATAGAACCGCGAGCTTTGGACTCTTCCGAAGACTGACGGGTGATGTGTTGCCCTTCCCGAAGGACTTCAATCCACGAGCCCGGACCCATCCTGCGGCTGGTGGAAACAAGGTTGTCCTCCCATAGGACTTCTCCCCTCCAGAACTCACACAGAGATCAAGCAAAAAAATCTGAATTTTTTTTTTTTAATAATCCATCATTACATTACACTAGCAGTGGCCTTTATATATAGGCCTCAAAAATTAAAAGACTACAATAAGACGAAAATGCCCCTAGGGCTTACATAAGACCAAACCCTTAAGGGTAAAAACGGAAATGCATAATTAAAATAAAAATTACAAATAGAAATTTAAGATAACTTTCGCCGATCTCAGCCGTCGATCTTCAAGTCCTCCTCGGATAAGCATGGATGGTTAGATGTCTGCATCAAGTATGCTTTTCAAGTAATAAGTTTCCTTAAAAAATATAGACTGACTCTTCTTCTTTAGTTGCAAGTATTGCATAATTGAAGACACAAAGACCTAACGCAGAAAATCATCATAACTTGTTCAACCATATAATTATAGCCTCATTAAATAGCAACCGAAACATATTCAAAAATTAAAAGTCCCCCAGTCTCATTTAAAAGGTGAACTCTGATAGAAAACACTTGCATAAACCTAGAAAACCTTGCTGAAATCCGAGAAAATCAACCACTTGCAAACAATTTTTGAGAAGAAGAAAGATGAATAACAACGAAACAAATTTTATTTGATGAAAGACGAACAAAAGCAAGCAAGATACAATGAATCTTCAATTCGAGAAGAAGATCTGGCTCTCCTAATCCCTAGCCGGCGGCTAGAGCCCAAGTACCTAAGAGAGAGCTCAAATTTCAGCCAAATTCAAAATGCCCTAACCCTAGGAAAACAAAATATTTAATGCATACAATCCAAAAGAAAATCTCTAAACAGCCCATACTTTCAAATTTCCCTCCTAAACTCCTCATAAATCCTTCCTAATCAGAACTTTTGGACTCTATGGTTTGAGTGGCACGAGCGGGAGGCGGAACTTCACCTCTGTTACACGTAGGGGTGTAAACGAGTCGAGTAGTGGCCTTATTGAACTCGGCTCGTCGGTCAGAAAGTCAGCTTGAACTCGAGCTCATCCCACTGTAAAGGAGTTCGAGTTCGCTCGTGAGCCTCGACAGGATTTTTTAAATATTATTAATTATTTTAATTATTTTAATTATTAATTTTTTATTAAATATTTTAAACATTTATTATTATTCTTTTTAAATATTTAAATTTAATAAATAAAATAAAATTATTTAAAAAATATGAATAATTATTCGAGTCGGCTCGCAAGGTCACGAGTCGAGCGTCATCGAGCTCGAGATCAACTCATGAGCTCGATAAGCTCAGCTCGCGAGCCCATAAATGAGTGGAGCTCAAGCCGACTCGACTCACTTACACCCCTAGTTACACGCGAGCCGGTCCCGTATGAACTGGCTGGACCGGTCCAGTTGACATGTCTAACAGACTCATCGATTTGGTCATAATTAACTACATATTTCCCTTATATCCAAGCTAATGGAAATATTTAAAAGCAAAAACCAGAGTTGTGCGGAGTGGAACTACATAAAATAATGCAAATGCAGTGGCAGTATGAAAGTAATCTCAAGATGCTTAACAAGCCTCTGATGAGGTTAATGATGGTGTTGCTTATATGCAGCTACAAGGGTAACAATTTTCCATGCATACAGTGCACAAACACTTTACCTGATTTCTCCGGTAAAGGCTCCACCTTTTCCTATCCAAGAGTTCTGAGCAGATATCTCTATTCGATCAACCAATGAACGCTTTACTTGGTCAATGTAGATAAATGGGGGAGCTACAACAACATCTGCAGGAATAAACATCAAGAAACACATGATGATACGTAAAAGTGTAATTAGCATTTAGCTATTCATGAATTGTCAGAACAAACATCTCTTGCAAGAATTGTCAGAATTCATAAGCCATAACTTTTATTAAAAACTCGGTTAAATCCCATGTAAGCTATTCATGATTCAAATGAGACAAGACACTGTAATTAGATCTCTTTTCATATTATATTTAAAAGCACTTCACGAATAAAAAATTGGGGTTTTAGGTCTTCCTTTAAAACCTCCAGCAGTATAAAAACTCTTCTGCAAATGGTAATTTTAGCCAATTTTAAAAACCTCCAGCAGTTTTTAAGATATATGATATCAATAAAATTTCACAATAAAGGGAAGGAAGCTACCCAATCCAAGCCTTATATTTTTTCGGATTTGCTAAAATTAGCTTATGATGTCCACTTTGAGACAATTCCCGTAGTTTTCCTTAGTATACTCTCTCAATCCCTCTTGTACAGATCTTTTCAACACAAACTCACTTGCAAACCAGAATGAAGTTGACTAAAGGAACATTTATATATATATATATATATATATATATATATATATATATATATATATATATATATATATATATATATATTAAAATTTACTTTTGAAAATGTGTTAACATTAATTTATTGACAATTGTAGTAGATTTAGTTTGTTTCTTTTTTATTATATGTGGTAGCGTTGATGGTTCCCACCAAATCTCAATTTGGCTCTCAAAATTTGTACTGTACGTTTGAGTTTATAGACTATGGTGATGGAAAAACTTCTTGGACTTGCTACACAAGCAAGAAGATGATAGGAAATACTTGGATTCAAGTATTCCTATCGATCTGGGAGGGGAAAACAGCGGGAAAACTGCTGTTCACAGCAGGAAAACAGCCCAAATCTGCTGTTTACAGCAGGAAAACAGTGGAAAATAGGTGGAAACTCAAAGCAAACACTTGTATTTCACTAGTAGAAGCATAAAACAAAAGGAAGATACAATGTTCTTCAATTCGAGAGGAAGAACAACTCTCCTAATCTCCGGCAACGCCAAGAGCCCAAGCAAGAAACCCTAGATCTCAAAAATACATTCAAATTCAAGATAACCCCCTCTCCCTCCTAATCCCCCTAATTAACAATAAAGGATTACTACAAAATACCTAAACAGCCCTTTGCATTCAAAATTTTCCCTCCCACATAAGCAAATCAGCCCCAAGTGGGGCCCACCTTGTCCCCCCCCCCCCCCCCCCCCCCGTGTTTCGTCGCCTGGAGTAGACACGGACCGGTCCAGCCGGCCCCTCCTGGGCCGGCGTTTGCATAACATTACTCCCCTCCCAAAAACTCACCTTGTCCTTAAGGTGGAAAGAGGGGAATTGCTCTTTCACTCTTTCAAACGGCTCCCAAGTAGCATCAAAATCTGGGAGGCCTCTCCATTTAATCAGCACTTCTTTGTTGCCCATTTTATCTGGTCGGACTCCAGCAAGCTCTAGTGGTTCTAACACCACCTCTAAATCTTCCATCATAGTGGCTGGTAGTTCTGCACTTGCTACATGCTCCCCTATTGCTCTTCTTAGCTGAGACACATGGAATACTGGATGTATAGTGGCTGAGGGGTTTAACTTTAATCTATATGCCACTGCTCCAATCCTATCCAACACTTCATAGGGGCCAAAGTACCTCGGTGCCAATTTCTCATTCCTCCTTCTAGCCACTGTCCTCTGCCTGTAGGGTCATAGTTTCAGGAACACCTTCTCCCCCACTTCAAACTGCATGTCTCTCCTGTGTGAGTCTGTCTGCCTCTTCATGATCTGTTGTGCCCTCATCAGATGTTTCTTCAATTCTTCCAGCATCTTGTCCCTTTCCTCTAGGTACTGCTCTACTGACGATACTGGTGTACTACCTCTCCCGTAGTGCACTAGGTGTGGAGGGTCCGTTCCATATAGTACCTTGAACGGGGTCATCTGTGAGGCGGAATGGTACGAGATATTGTACCAATACTCAGCCCAAGGCAGCCATTTTGCCCACATCCGTGGGGTTTCAGAAACAAAACACCTCAAATAGGTCTCCAAACTTCGGTTTACCACCTCCGTTTGTCCGTCTGTCTGTGGGTGATAGGCGGTACTTCTCTTTAGAACCGTGCCCTACATCCTGAACAGCTCCCTCCAGAACTGGTTGAGGAACACTTTGTCTCTATCAAACACAATCGCTTCAGGAACCCCATGTAGTCTCACCACCTCCCTGATAAAAGCTGCAGCTACTGACACTGTGGTGTATGGATGTCTTAAGAGGATGAAATGCGCATACTTACTAAGTCTGTCAACCACTACCATGATGATTGTGAACCCCTCCGATCGTGGTAAGCCATCAATGAAGTCAATGGACACGTCCTCCCAAACTCTGTTTGGAAGTGTCAATGGTTGCAGTAGTCCTCCCGGAGCCATGGCCATGTACTTATTTCTCTGGCACACTTCACACCTTGCCATCATCTCCTCAACATCTTTATGCATCCCCTTCCAGTAGAGCTCGGATGCTAGCCTCCTGTATGTCTTCTGAACTCCTGAATGACCTCCAACTGCGCTGCCATGAAACTCCTGCAACAAGTGAGGAATGTGTATGGAAGTCCGTGGCATCACAAACCTCCCCTGATACAATAGTCTCTCCCCCTCAATGCAGTAGCCCGGATGACTACTCTTGTCCTTCCCCAGATCCTCCCTGATCTTCCTCAACTCTTCACTCAGTTTACTTTCTTCCTTGATGGCCCCCCAATCTACCATCAATGGAATTGACACGGCTAATTCCTGAAGCTCCCCTTCACGTCTGGATAAGGCGTTGGCTGCTTTATTCTCCAAACCAGGCTTGTATTGGATCTCAAAATCATAGCCTAGTAATTTGGATAACCACCTCTGATGCTCCTCGATCACCATCCTTTGCTCTAGCAAATATTTTAAACTTCTCTGATCAGTCCTTACAATAAAATGTCTTCCCAACAGATAAGGCCGCCACTTCTGAATATCCAAGACAATGACCATTAGCTCCCTCTCATATACTGACTTCAATCTAGCCCTGGCTGACAGCACTTGACTGAAGTATGCAATTGGCCTGTGGCTCTGCATCAACACTGCCCCCAGCCCATATCCCGACGCATCAGTTTCCATTACAAAGACCTGGCTAAAATCTGGAAGAGCTAAGACTGGGACTGTCGTCATGGCTTCCTTCAGCTTCTCAAAAGCTTGTGTTGCTGCCTCTCCCCAAGAAAAGTTGTCCTTTTTCAACTGCTCCGTCAACGGCCAAGCAATGGCACCATACCCCTTCACAAACTTCCTGTAGTAGCCAGTCAACCCTAGGAAACCCCTCAATTCCCTTATGTTTTTAGGCAACGACCACTTCTGCATTGCATCAATTTTGGTTTGGTCCGCCGCCACTCCTTCTTGGGATACCACATGCCCCAAGTATTCCACACTGGACTGAGCAAAACTACATTTCTTCAGGTTGGCTCTCAACTGATGCTCCTGAAGCACTCCCAGTACCATCCTCAAGTGTTCCAAATGCTCCCCCATAGTCTTGCTGTACACCAGAATGTCATCAAAGAAGACCAGGACAAACTTTCTGAGTGACTGCTTGAATACCCTGTTCATGAAGGACTGAAAAGCAGCATGAGCGTTAGTCAATCCAAAGGGCATTACCAGAAACTCATAATGCCCTTCATGTGTTCTGAATGCGGTCTTGGGAACATCTGCCTCCTTCATTCTGATCTGATGGTATCCGGACTTTAAGTCCAGCTTGGAAAATACCACTGCCCCAAAGAGTTCATCCAATAGTTCATCAATCACTGGAATTAGGAACTTGTCTGGTACAGTGCCCTTATTCAGAGCCCTGTAATTTACACAGAATCTCCAACTCCCATCCTTCTTCTTGACCAGGAGGACTGGACTAGAGAAAGGACTTACACTTGGTCTTATGATCCCAGCCTCCAGCATCTCCCGGATCAGCCTTTCAATCTCATCTTTTTGGATCTGAGGGTAATGGTAAGGGCGGACGCTGATCGGGGTCTCCCCTTCCTTCAAAGTGACGGCATGCTCCAGCTCCCTTTGCGGTGGCAAACCCTGTGGAGGTTGAAAAACCTCCTTGAACTACTGTATGACCGGTTGCACTTCAAGAGGAATGTCTCCCTCTTCCCCCACACTAACTTTCTCCAATCATTGCAGCTCCACCAAGTATCCACACCCAACCTCCTAGATGGTTCGGATCATGGACTTGAGAGACACCCCCATCCTAGACAGGCCGACATCTCCCTGTATCACCATTCTCCTCCCCCCCCCCCCCACTACCAGTTTCATCCGCAGTTCTCCCCAATTCACCTTGGTCTCCCCCAAAGTTTGCAGCCACTTCATCCCCAAAATCACATATGTACTCCCCAATTCTAAGGGAAGAAAATCCTCCCTCACCTGTATTCCCTGAATAGTCAGCACCACTCCCCTATAAACTCCTCTACCCATTTCTACCTTTCCAGTGCCCATCATCACCCCATAACCTCCTGTATCCACTAACTCCATTCCAAGCAGCTCAACAATTTGGGTGGAAATGAAGTTGTGGGTTGCCCCACTATCTATCAACACTACCACTTCATGGCCAGCTATCACCCATTTAACTTTCATAGTGTGACTCGAAGTGAGTCCTACTACGGAGTTCAGAGAGACTTCTGTCACATCCAGGTGCAACTTCTCCTCCTCCTCTGACCTGCTCCCACCTCCCTCTTCGTCTTCCTCATCTTCACAAACGAGGAGAACCTAAAGAGTCCGGTCTTTGCACCTATGACCCGGCATGTACTTCTCATCACATCGAAAGCACACCCCTTTTGCCCTCTTCTCCTGTAACTCCTTTTCAGTCAGCTTCTTGAACTGTCCTCCATTTCCTCCTCCTCCCATCTTCTCCTTCTGCACTTCCTTCAAACTCCCTGGGGTTGGCCCCTTGGAAGGTAAGAAGGTGGTCGTCATTCTGTACGATCCCCCCGAGTAATTTTCCCGGGCTCCCCTTTCTGACTTCTTTTGATCTTCCACCAGCTGTGCCAGTTCCATAGCTTTCCCTAAATTCCTCGGCTCCAACACTCTGTCTGTTGATCGTATCTCCGGTTTCAGCCCTTTCATGAAGTTCCCTTCCAAAGCTGACTTCGAGATATGATCCAACCGGCTGGCCAAAAACTCGAACCTGTCGCGGTAATCCGCCACGGTCACCTCCTGAGTCAGGGCAAAGAATTGCTCATAGAAGTCTCCTCCCCCATCGGCTCGGAAATGCTCTAGTAAGCATTCTTTAAACTCTCTCCAGTTCCGGATAGGCTCTCTCCTGTCCCGCCATTGATACCATGCCAGCGCCTTTCCCTCCAAACACAGACCTGTCGCCGTCAACTTCTCCTCCTCCGTCAACCCGTTGACGGCAAAGTACCGTTCCACCTTATATATCCATCCATGGTCATCCTCTCCCTCAAAGATGGGCATCTTCAGTTTTCTCACCTTGGGATCTCATCCATATCCTCGGTATCCCCCATATCCTCCCAATCCTCGAGGAGGAGGTGCTCCCCAAGTGTCCCGATCATCCCTCCGACGATTATACCCGAACCCCTCATCGTAGTCCTCCCTTCTACCTTCAAAATCAGTGCCTCGGCGATGGAATTCCTCCCTTCTCCCTTCAAAATCAGCACCTCGGTGATGAAATTCCTCCCTTCTCCCACCAAAATCAACACCCCTTCTGTCATATCCCATGCTCATCTCCTCTCTAGAGAGTGGTTCTAGAGGAGGCATGTCGTTCTCCCCCTCAAGGATCTCCACCTCTGGCATCCTCCTCCCCCGGGACGGGTTCGGATTTCCTCCTATGCCATGGCCATCGGTGGTCTCTCTTACTTCCGATGTCGCCGGATTGGTCTTCATTTCAAGCAGTTTCTTCATCATCTCCTCCATAGCAGAAAACCTCCCTTCCAACCTTTCATTGTTGGTGGAGATTTCAAGGAACCTTCCCTCCAAATCTGATTTCAATTGTCCGAACTCGCCTTCCAAAACTTCCACCTTCTTTCCGGCAATCTTTCCTTCCACGAAAAAACCGGAAAACTTCCTTCGAAAGCCCCACAAAACCCGCTGAAATTTCTGTTTTTCAGCCACCAAAGGTCCCACGACGATGCTCTGATACCAATTTGATAGGAAATACTTGGATTCAAGTATTCCTATTGATCCGGGAGGGGAAAACAGCGGGAAAACTGCTGTTCACAGCAGGAAAACAGCCCAAATCTGCTGTTTACAGCAGGAAAACAGTGGAAAATAGGTGGAAACTCAAAGCAAACACTTGTATTTCACTAGTAGAAGCATAAAACAAAAGGAAGATACAATGTTCTTCAATTCGAGAGGAAGAACAACTCTCTTAATCTCCGGCAACGCCAAGAGCCCAAGCAAGAAACCCTAGATCTCAAAAATACATTCAAATTCAAGATAACCCCCTCTCCCTCCTAATCCCCCTAATTAACAATAAAGGATTACTACAAAATACCTAAACAGCCCTTTGCATTCAAAATTTTCCCTCCCACATAAGCAAATCAGCCCCAAGTGGGGCCCACCTTGTCCCCCCCCCCCCCCCCCCCCCTTGTGTTTCGGTGCCTGGAGTAGACAAGGACCGGTCCAGCCGGCCCCTCCTGGGTCGGCGTTTACATAGCAGAAGATCAACAATTTTCCAATTTTCAGAAGTGTGAGTATTAACTGTGCTTGCTGATGGGACAACGACATAACGCAAAAACCATAAAGACCCATTAAATTTTTCAATAATCATATTAAGAAGCTATTAGACATTTGGAATGCACTGGACTGGCACCACCTAGATATATAACAAAAAGTTTAGAAAGGAATTAGGCAAAATTTTATGCCGGGTGCCAGGTAACTTTACGATTATAGGCATCATAGAGCCCAGCAACAAGACATGGATAACTGAATAGATTTCCATTGTTATCAGTCATCATACTAGGGCATAGGCAACCTGTTTATTGCTACAACAGTTTTTTTCCTTTCCCCTGCCGTGTTACACTTGCTTCCATAGACTCTCCCAGCTCTTACAGAGATAGGCTTTCAGGATTATACCAAAGCATTATTTAAAGTACCGATATCATGTTGTGAATCTTGGTTCAATTTTCATACTCGCGAGCCTAATCAATTTAAAATACTATGCATAAAAGTAGTACTTATGAATGTAGTCTGTCTTTCAGTCCAATCAGTTTGAAAAGGCGCATATCAACGACATTGTTTGCTCTCGAGCAAGCTCAAGCTCGCCACATAGCCACATAAGAAAAAAAAAACCACAGCTGTCCAAACATTAACTACATGACAACATATAAACATTTTTTATCTTTAACAAAAGCTAATCATAATCCCCAAATAATTCCAACCCTCCAAACCAGCATATCCCCACAAGAAATGAAACTGTTGGGCAAATAAGCCTATATAGTGTCTATGAAGTAGGGCAGTAAAAAGTATAGTGCTTATTAATGAAACTCGGATAGATACACAATAAAAACACCAAAACCATAATCCGCAGGCTACCAACTCTAAAAATAAGCCAGACCTTACTGAGAAAACAACAAACACATTTCTTTCGTTTCAATCAATAATACTGTTAAATCTCAGCCGTTCTTCCCCGTATTGATCCCACGGCCAAAAACAACAATCCGTGGGAGACAGCAAATTTAGGAAGAAAGTTATGAGAGTAATAATACCTGATTCTGTAATTTAAGCATTTCCTTATTTTATATGATGTATAGATCTATAAATAGAGATGAATTCCTGTAATAAAATACAAGTTTTTCCTCTCAAGCTTCCTGATTTCAACATGGGATCAAAGAGATGAATGAAGTAAAGAGGAAGCTATCAGAAGCCGAGCAAGCGGGAAGAAGTCTTACTGGAGCCGACGGAGTCTAGCGGAAGACGAACCCAAAGCCTCGATCCGGCCTCCAGACGCGAGAAGGGTCGCTCGACTCTCGGTTGAGCTCAGGAAGAAGCCGCATGGGAGAAGTTCGCTCGGGCACGACGCGAGAAGAGCCGCACGGGAGAAGACGCTCCCTCTCCGATTTCCCTGATTCACTCAGATACGCAGAGATGGACGGAAGCCCTCTCTCGGTTATCGGGGACGGGCCGACCGCAATAAGTAAAAAGGCAGTAAAAAGGGGCCCAATTAAAACCCTAGTTATTTAAATCAGCCTTTATTGCTGATATAATCAGTCTTTATCGTAATACCACTATGTCTTAAGAAAATTCATCCCAGAGCTTTGATCAAGTTGAAGATTCTATGATACGCCAAGAACAAGGTGATCTCCAAAGCATGCAATCTTCCTATCGCCTAAACGAGAAGTGATCTCAATTTGTGAAGACATACTTAAAGGGAAAAGGAAAAATATACCACCTCCTCAGAGGAGGACCAAAAGGAGGAGATCCTAATTTTGGGGAATGGGATGAAGCGGACTCCATAATTATGTCATGGTTGTGGAATTCCATGACTCCATAAATTAGTGAAACATTTATATTCCTTTCCACTGCAAATGATATATGGGATGCCACCAGACAAACTTTCTCAAAAGCTCAAGATGCTGCTCAAATCTTTGAAATTAAAATCAAAATAGGAAGCACAAAACAAGGAAACAAGACCGTGATGAAGTATGCCACCCTTCTACAAAATCTATGGCAAGAACTTGATCACTATAGATGCATAGAAACCAGATGTCCAGAAGATGCTGCTATCCTAAAGAATTTTATTAAAAAAGATAGAGTTTATGATTTTATTGCAGGAATAAATGCATAATTTGATCGAGTAAGAGTCTAGATCATTGGCAAAGAGGAGGCACCATCACTAAATGAAAAAATTGCTCTCATCCGCGCTGAAGAAAGCCGATGAGGTGTAATGTTGGAGCCAAAAGCTGTTGAGAGCTCAGCAATGATGACCAGAGAAGCCCCATGGAAGGAGAAAGGTAAAGACTCTATAAAATTCAAAGACAGAGACTTTCTTTAGTGTAGTTATTGCAAGAAGTCAAAACACACAAAGGAAACGAGCTGAAAAATACATGAAAAAACCCCCCAGTAAGGAGTGGAATCAAAAAGGTGAAATAAGGAGCACAACACATGCCAACAATATAAGTCAGCCCAACCCAGAAGCACAGTCCAGCTTCAGAGAACTCAATAAAGAAGATATCAATAAACTAAAATAACTCCTGGTATCCATTGAAAAACCAAATGCATCTTCCTCTCTTGCACTTTTGGTAAGTTTCCTATTTCCATCAGTTTAAGTGCCTCTGAAAATCATTTAAAATGATTATGAATCATTGACTCAAGAGCCACAGATCACATGACACATTCCCTTAACCATTTTATCAACTATACTCCTTGCCCAAGTAATAAGAAAATTATCACTATTGATGGTTCTCTTGCCACAGTAGCAGGTCAAGGAAACATATCCTTATCTCCCTCCCTCACTCTAAAAAATGTGCTTCACGTACCTCAATTATCCACAAATCTAATATCTATACAGAAACTTACCAGTGACCATAATTGTTAAGTTCTATTTAACCCTGCTTATTGCTTATTTCAAGACCAGAGATCAGAGAAGAAGATTGGACTTGCTAAAGAGATAGTTGGACTGTACTACCAGGAAGAACTGAATAAATCTAAAAATAGCTACCCTATGTTACTCCTAGTTGATGGAAAATCCACTATATGGCTTCATCATTATAGACTAGGACATCTATCTTTTGATATCCTAAAGCATGTGTATCCAAAACTTTTTTAGAAATTAGAAAATGAACATTTTCATTGCGAAACCAAACACAAAAGAGCTTTTTTCCCAAATAAAAATGAGAGATGTGATATTCCTTTCTATCTTATTCATAATGATATATGTGGAACCTTAAAAAATCCCCAACATCTCTAGGACACGCTGGTTTGTATCGTTCATTGATGATTGTACTCGAGTCTCTTGTATCTATCTCCTCAAAAATAAGTCTGACGTTAGCACCATTCTTCCAATTTTTCACACCATGATCCAAAACCAATTTGGGATAAAAACAAGGAAATTTCATTCCGACAATGCTAAAGACTATTTCAACCAAACCCTATCCTCCTACTTCCAAAGTGAAGGTATCATCCATGAGTCCTCCTGTGTTCACACCCCCACAACAAAATGGGTTGCAAAAAGGAAAAATGGTCACCTTCTAGCCTCCACTCTTGCTTTCCTATTCCACTATAATCTTTAGGTGCACTGCCATAATAATCTTATATCTAGATTCTATCCACTAGCACTCAAATACATCTTTGTTGGATATTCAACCACCCAAAAAGGTTACAAGTGTTATCACCCCCCCCCCCCCAACAAAAAAAACCTTGTCTCTGTTGATGTTACCTTTGATGAATAAAATTCTTATTTTACCAAACCTCATCTTCAGGGGGAGACTGAAATTGAGGAAGATGAGGAAAGTGAGCTTCCCCTTCTTGGCCTTCCTCTACCATTTCAAACCAATCCTCCTCAAATCAAAAATAGGGAAACTGGCGACAAAGCTGTAAGTAGATTTGGGAATGTATATTCCAGGCGTATAAGTCCAAACCGTGCTCCGAAGCAGATCCAAAAATCTGAACCATTTCCTGAAATTAAGGTAAATACAAATTCATCACCTCCCATGTACTCCATAACTAACTTTGTTTCCTTCAATAATTCCTCATCCTCACACAAAAGCTTCCTGGCTACACTAGAAGAAATTCATATGCCTAATAATGTTTCTGAGGCCTTATCTGATAAAATTGAAAAAATGCCATGAAAAACGAAATGCAGGCCCGAGAAAAAACAATACGTGGGAAATCATCAACCTGCCAAAAGGAAAAAAAATCAATTGGCTGCAAATGGGTGTTCTCTATAAGATACAAAACTGATGGGACACTGGAAAGGTACAAAGCAAGACTAGTGGCAAAAGGGTATACTCAAACATATGGCATTGACTACTAGGAAACCTTTGCACATGTAGCCAAGATGAACACTATCAGGATCGAGGACACTACTCTCAAGCAGCTAAGTACAACTGGCATCTAGAACAACTAGATGTAAAAAATGCATTCCTATATGGGGACATGGAGGAAGAGATATTTATGGACATACCACCAGGATTCAAGGAAAAATTTTGAGGTGACAAGATATGCAGGTTGAAAAAAGCCCTATATGAGCTAAAACAATCACCTAGGACCTGGTTTGGAAGATTCTCAAAATTCATGCTTCTTGATGGGTATCAACAGAGTCAAGGGGAGCATACACTATTCCTCAAACACTCTAACTTAGGGGGAGTCACAATATTATTAGTGTATGTGGATAATATATTATCTTGACTGGAAATAATGAAGAAGAGAAAGATAGTCTAAAGAAAAGTCTTGTCAAGAAATTCGACATCAAAAAATTTGGTAAACTAAAATACTTTCTCGGACTTAAAGTAGCCCACTCCAGTAAATGAATTTTCATTTCACAACAAAAATATATTAAAGATCTTCTAAAAAAAAACAGGTAAACTAGCTTGTAAACCAGCACCAATACCAGTAGAACCGAATCTTAAACTGGGGGAAGCTAGAGAAGATCTAGATGTAGATAAAGGGGCTTACCAGAGACTTGTAGAGAAATTAATCTATATTTCCCACACTAGACCAGATATAGTATTTGTTGTAAGTATGGTCAGTCAGTTTATGCAGAATCCAAAATAGGCTCATATGCAAGCGATAGACAGAATACTGTAATATCTTAAGGGAAACCCAGTGAAAGGGATTCTCTTTAGAAAAGACCATGGAGTAACTCTAGAAGCATATATTGATGCAGATTATACAGGATTACCAGTTGATAGAAGATCTACCTATGGATATTGTATATTCCTAGGAGGGAACCTGGTTACATGGAGAAGCAAGAAATAGAATGTGATGGCAAGATCGAGTGCAGAAGCAGAGTATAGAGCTATGGCCCTAAGAAAATGTGAGTTACTATGGATCAAGATGATTCTAGAAGACCTAAGGATCAAGTGGGATGAACCCATAAAGCTACATTATGACAACAAATCAGCAATCAATATAGCTCACAATCCAAACCAGCATAACAGGGACCAAGCACAAAGTAGACACCATTTTATAAAAAAAAATTAGACAGTGGTCTTGTATGTATCAACCATGTATCATCAAAAGATCAACTTGCAGACATCCTTACCAAAGGATTGGATAACTCTGTCTTTCTCAGAATGATGGATGGCCAAGCTGGGAATGACAGATTTGTATTACCCAGCTTGAGGGAGAGTGTTAAATCTCAGCCGTTCTTCCCCATATTGATCCCACGGCCAAAAACAGCAATCCATGGGAAACAGCAGATTTAGGAAGAAAGTTATGAGAGCAATAATACTTGATTCTATAATTTAATATTTCTTTATTTTATATGCTGTATAGATCTATAAATAGAGATGAATTCCTATAATAAAATACAAGTTTTTCTTCTCAAACTTTCTTATTTCAATAAATACAAGTTACAAAAATCTGAAATCTTAAAAGAAAAACAGACAAACAGAAACTATTAGTAGCGATCAATCTTTCTGTGAAAAGAAATCCAGCATATATCATGTTTAACAAAAATTCAATCATCAGTGTGCACAAAAATCATACAAATTAGTAAACTGCGCGTGCATCAAATGCACCTAGCAGATCAAATGCACATATGTTTTTGAGCAAGTTGGCAATGAGCAAGTTGGCAAGGGAGATGATAATCAGTATAAGTTGATGATAAAGGTTAAATATTGTAAGGTAGAAAGAAATATCCAGATACATTGTTTGCATTGCTAGATTTAGTCATTAAATGCAGAACCTGTCTCTCAGTTTTTTTTTTCTTGAAAACAATATTTATTTTTCATGGAGTGCAAAATTTTAAATTTCATGCAGGGGAAATTACGATAACTCCATCGGGGTTTAATGCATCAAAAATTACATTCTTCCATAAACCCTTCATTAAGTCTCATATTTTCTGACCAAGATATCCCTGATCTATATGAAAAAACTTGATGGCAAGAGAACCATTGATGCTATTTTTCATGGGCATTTTGGATGAAATTAGAGTTGAAAGAGAGTTGGTAAAAGTGCATATCAACAACCTGAACCAAGTGGTTTCCATAAATTTCATCAAAATTCTCGAGATAGCAATTATGCTCTAGATCTGCAATCCTGAGTTGAGGTGCCTTTTTCATAATTTAAGTAGTTTCTATTAAATCAAATTTGTCTATTTGCAGAAAAAATATTCATAACTACAATAATTAAATATTATGCCAGTCGAAAGAGTAAAATGGAGGAAATTCTCCTCTTACCCACATCATTTTCGAGTGTAGCACTGTTCAAGTCAGCAACCAACTTACTAATAGAATCTTTAGTCCCGTTCTGAAAAAAATAATCAACAGAAGTTACTGTTAAAAAATACAATAATGGCAGTTCCAGTAATAATTATGCATAATTCTGAAATTTCAAGCTAGAAGCAAAAACCAAAGTGCTAAAGTAATATATATATAGAAATAAATGACGATATTGACAACTGAGATTTCCAAATCCTTCAATAAAAGTGGCCAAGCACACACAAATGCTTGGATCTACAATTTGCTTGGGTATAATATGTTATTTAGTCTTCTTATAGCTTGCAAATGATTACAGATACACGTTTGAAGTTATAACTAACTGATGCGTCGGGGGGGAGGGGGGGGCCCACCTTGTGGGATCCAGGGAAGCTATTATTCATTATATGAGGAGGAATCAATGAGAAGCTATTTAATTATTTAGGAATGTTTTTAAAATCATGTTTAATTGTTCATGAAGTTTTCCTAAATATTGTTTAATTTGTTTAGTAAGGTTTCCTAAATCATGTTTAATTATTTAGGATGGTTTCATAAATTATGTTTAATTATTTAAAAAAGTTTCCTAAATTATGTTTAATTTGTTTATAAAGGTTTCCTAAATCATGTTTATTTATTTAGGAAGATTTTCTAAATCATGTTTAATTGTTTAGGAAGATTTCTTAAATTATATTTAAATTGTTTAGGATTGTTCTATTTATGTTATTGTATTCTAGGGCCATTTAGGGGGGATTTGTCTAGGGTTTTAGGGGCATGCTATGACTGAGTTTTGGTTTTGTTGTAGTTCTTTTCTTTGAGGGCTTCCTACTAGTGTCTAGGTTGATTGGGAGAGCCAATTTACCTTTCAAATAGTAGATCACTTGTATCTTTCATTATTGTTGAAGTATTAATTAAAAAATCAGTCCCCATCTTTGTGTTCCTGCACTTCTATTGTTTATTGCGCAGTTTTTGCTTCCAAGGCGTATCAAATTGGTATCAGAGCAATTTCTTGGGACCGATGGCCCGAAGAAGAGTTGAGGTGTTGGAAGAAAAAATGGAGAGGAAAGTAGGGTAGCTGCGAACAGATGTGGGATCGTAGAAAGAGCGTTTTTCGACAATGTAATGAAGGTTTGGAAATCTCGAGGAGATGATGAAACAGATATTAAAGAATCAAAGCTAAGACGGCTCCATCGAGAACAAGCGGAAATCACGAAAATGATATGCTGAGAGAAGATCAGAGAGTTGTACCAAGCAAGATTGATGGAGATGAAATGATAAAGACTGTTGGTCTAGGTGTAGAGAAGTCTTTATCTACGTCAATCTTTCTCTACACCTAGACCAATGATTCGGCCGAAGTATCATTGGATGTTGATGGTAAAACTACATTAGCGGAACTTGATTCACCTACAAATCTCCCAAAAGAAAATAAAAATGGCATTGAAGATTGCAAGCATCAAGACTTCATAAGCCAAGGTAATGAAGAGACTTAGAGAAAATTAAAAATTATGTACCAACTGATTCTTTTTTATTCTTCAAGTTCACATAAAGTCTTGACGGATAAGCTGAGCGCAGAACAAAAGAAAGTTATCCAATATGTTAAAGGGGTTTAAGGGCAATGCTTTTTCTTATGAAATAATGAAACATTCTTCTACCGCTGGAGATTTTGTTAATTCAGAACTCAAAACTAACTCAGTAACTGTTATGTTGACACGAGTTTTGAGAGATTCTTCACAAAAGGAAATGGAAAGAAAATTGTTTGTATTGTTTCACATAAACAAATTGTTGATAGAATTTTAAGCAGCAAACATGCTACAGTTGTTTCACGTGGATTCAACAAGGAAATGCATTCAAGGATTACAACTACTCGCTCATTCTCTTTTGCAACTTGAAAAATATTCTTCAGCAGCAGTTTCCTTTGTTCCATCTTGAGGACAAGGTGACTCTTTGGGAGGGGAGTATTGATACGTCAGGGGGGACCACCTTGTGGGACATAGGGAAGCTATTATTCATTATTTGAGGAGGAGGAATCAAGGAGACGCTGCTTAATTATTTAGGAATGTTTCATAAATCATGTTTAATTATTTAGGAAAGTTTTTGATACCGGAAAGAGCAATTCGCCCCCCCTTGTAGGCCCATTAAACCTATCATTACATATGTGAGAAGAGGAATTAAGGAATGGATTAATTAGAAGATGTTTCCTAATTAAAAAAGGCAGATTTGAGAGTTGATTTGAAGGAGATTAATTAAGAGATATTTCCTAATTAAAGATGGCATATTTGGAGGCTGATTTGGGGGATGAATTGGAGGAGATTAATTATGAGATATTTCCTAATTGGAGAGAGCTAATTTGGGGGCTGCTTTAGGGGCTGATTTGAGAGAGAATTGGGAGAGGGCTGTTTTGAAATTTGTTGTTTTATTGTTTGTTATAATTAATAGTATTTATGTTATGTTTGTATGCAAATTTTGATTTAAAAGTGTTGTAGCTTTCTTTTTGTGAGGGATACTAGCAGCATCTAGGGTTTGGGAGAGAAGGCCCTCTTCTCGAAAGAGGACTAGTGTATCTTGCTTTGTTTGTATTTGATTTTCTATCAATAAAAATTTGTTGTGTAGAATCTCTTGGAGTTTATTGTTGTTTTTGATATCAAGGCGCATCAAATTGGTATCAAAGCGGTATCTTGGACCAAAATCGCAATTCTCTTCGTTGATCCTGCAACATCCGTGAATGGTAGCAAAGAGGTCGACGAGTTGGAAGGAGAAATGGAGCAAATCAAATCTGGGATGGAGGAAAGATTTTCAACTCTGAAAAATCGGATGGAGAGCCGATTGGAAGGGATGGAATAGATGATAAAGAAGCTCATGGAGATTCAATCCAAAGCCCCACCGGCGGTTCCGATTGCTAACCCTCAACACGGGTTGACCGGGGTTCCCTTGACCTAATCGAAGGGAAAGGAGATCGAACGAGAAGAGTTCGACGACGCAAGTTTCTTCCATTAAGAACCACCACCCATAGCTCCGAGAAGGGGCTGATCAACATTTCTAGATGAAAGGATAATAGGAAGAGAGTTATATGGTAGGGTTTATGGAGGAGGTGGTAGGACGACCGACCACTATGGGAGGCAGTTTGGGCAAAGGAGTGGACAACCGGAGAGGGAGGTGGATGAGCTGAGTCATGAGAATCGAGTCATGGGAGGCGGATGGAAGAAAAGGTGGGATTGCCACCCTCGATACACGGGGGACTAGCTATGAGAGAGAAAGTTGGGGTGGAGAAGCGAAGGTGAGGAAGTTGAAGATGTCGATGTTTGAAGGGGAGGATGCCTATGGGTGGGTATACCGGGTGGAGAGGTATTTTGCGGTGAATGTGTAAAGAGAGGAGGAGAAGCTTATAGCCGCAAGGTTATGCCTGGAGGGGAAAGCTCTCGCTTGGTTCCAGTAGAGAGAGGCTAGATACCCCATCCGTTCATGGGTGGAGTTTAAACATTGCTTATTGGAACGTTTCCGAGCCATTTGAGAAGGAGACCTACACGAGCAGCTCCTTGCCTTTGACACATGAGGGATTGTCATGGAGTACAGGGAGAGGTTTGAGTTGTTGTCAAGGAGGTTGAGGGAAATTTCGGAGGCAATATTGGAGAGAAACTTCATGAAGTGCCTCGAGCCCGACATACGAACGGACCTTCAATTGCTAAGGCTGAGGGGATTGAAGGAGACGATGGAGCTAGCACAGATAGCAAAGGATCAAAGGCAAATTGAGACAAGTGGAAAGAGAGGGATTGCGGGAGGCTCTTACAGAAGTACCTCAACTTCATTGACGCCAAGGACCCAGACGTTATCATTTCAACGGGAGACACCAAAGGAGAAGAGTGGGGGAGTTCGCCCCGAGGCCAATTTCAGGCACCTCACAGAGGCAGAGGTGCAAGACAAGAAAGTGAAAGGTTTGTGTTTTCGCTGTGATGAGAAGTATGCACCAAGCCATCGGTGCAAGGATCGCACACTCCAGGTACTTCTGGTTTGTGAAGAGGAAGAGACTTACAGCGAGGACTAGGTAGAGGAAACAGAAGAAGGAAGAGAGCATCTGCACCTTGATGTGGCGGAAGTGTCCCTAAATTATGTGGTGGGTCACACCATGAAGGTGAGGGGACAGATCGAGGAGCAGTCAGTGGTGGTCTTGGTGGATAGCGGGTCTACCCATAATTTCATCTCCAACCGGATCGTGGACCAGTTGGGATTAAAGTTGGCGGATACAGGGAGCTTTGGAGTCAAGATGGGAATGGGAAAGGTGGAGAGGAGTAGGGAGATTTGCAGGAGGTTGGCACTGAAACTCTAGGGTATACAGATAGTGCAGGATTTTCTTCCCCTGGATTTGGGGAGAACTGATGTGATCTTAGGGATGAAGTGGTTACAGACATCGGGAAAACAAAGGTGGATTGGAAATCTCTGATTATGGAGATTCATGTAGAAGGGAAAAAGATGGTACCGCGGGGAGATGCCAGTCTATGCAAAACCATGGTTTGACTCAAAACCATGGTCAAGACAATACATGGAGCAGTGTTGGGCTACTTGGTGGAGCTACATAGCCTACAAGAGTTTTGAGACTTAGAGCCGATGGATGCCCCTGATTTTGTACAACAGCTTCTGCAACAATTTTCTGAGGTCTTTCAGCAACCTAACGGGTTACCGCCACCCCAGAAACACGAGCACGCCATTACCATGAAGGAGGAAGTGTTCTCTATCAGTGTCAGACCATATCGATACCCACAGATTTAGAAGGATGAGATCGAGAAGCTCATCAAAGAGATGCTTGAGGCAAGACTTATTAGGGCCAATGTGAGTCCTTTTTCCAGTCTCGTGCTACTAGTAAGAAAGAAGGACTAAAGTTAGAGGTTTTGCGCAGATTGTCGGGCCCTGAATAAGGAAACCATGCTGGACAAGTTCTTATCCCTGTAATCGATGAGTTGTTGGATGAGCTATTTGGAGCGATCATTTTCTCAAAAATTGACCTAAAGTCAAGATACCACCAGATTAGAATGAAGCTAGGGGATGTACACAAGGCAGCTTTCAGGACTCATGAGGGTCACTATGAGTTTTTTGTGATGCTTTTCAGCCTCACCAATGTCCTAGCCACTTTTCAGTCTCTCATGAATCGGATTTTTTAGCCCTACCTAAGAAAGTTTGTCTTGGTATTTTTTATGACATTCTAATCTACAGTCGTATGGAGGCAAAGCATATGGGTCACTTGAAGACGGTACTAGAGACATTGAAGGAGCACAAGCTATATGCCAACTTGAAGAAATGTTTGTTTGCACAACCACATGTGGAATACTTGGGACATGTGGTGAGCAAAGCAGGGGTGACAGCAGACCAGTTCAAGATTGAGGCTATGTTGGATTGGCCTTTACCTAAAAACTTGAGGGAAATGAGAGGGTTCTTAGGCCTCACCGAGTACTACCAAAAGTTTGTGCAAGGGTATGGCACGATAGCATGGCCATTGACTGAGCAGCTAAAGAATGACAGTTTCAAATGGAGGGAGGCGGCTACGCAGGCTTTCGAGCAGCTGAAGAAGGTGATGACCGGTGCACCATTGTTAGCCCTTTCAAACTTCAGTAGGCCATTTGTGGTGGAGACAGATGAATCAGGATATAGATTGGGGGCAATGCTCATGCAGGATCAGCGATCTATTGCCTATTTCAGTCAGGTGCTCCCAGCTAGGGCAAGACTCAAGTTTGTGTCCGAGAGAGAGCTGATGGTTGTTGTCTGGCTATTCAAAAATGATGATCTATTTGTTAGGGAGACATTTCCTAATCAGGACAAATCAAAGAAGTCTGAAGTATTTGTTGAAACAACAGACGGTCACGGAGGAGCATCAGCGGTGGTTATCCAAGTTTCTTGGATATGACTTTGAGATATAGTACCGATCGGGCTTAGAAAACAAGGAAGCAAACGCCTTATCCCGAAAAGACGAAGAGCCTCAGTTAGCAGCTTTTTCAGTACTCATCATCCTAAATTGGGAAGCTTTGAAACATGAGAGTGAACAAGATGAAGGATTGAGGAAGATTAGATCTGATTTGCTGTAGAACCCAGATAGTCATCCTGGTTGCACGTTGAGAGGAGTCTCTACCGAGAGGATCGAGATACATTCCCATATTGTTACAAGAGTTTCACGGCAGTGCAGTTGGAGGACATTCAGGAGCTCAGAAAACCTACAGCCGATTGTCAGCAGAATTATACTGGGTGGGGATGTATAGTGATGTAGAGGACTGGGAAGCCAGATGTGATGTGTGCCAAAGGCACAAGTACTTAGCCATGACACCAATAGGGTTACTACAGCCTCTAGCCCTGCCGGAGAGGATGTCTAGAGGCTGTGGGAGAAAGTGACAATAGATTTTATTGAGGGGTTGCCGCATTTGGAGGGATTTTCAGTGATATTAGTAGTAGTGGATCGTCTAAGCAAGTATGCACACTTCATCCCTCTAAAGCACCCTTACATTGTGGTCTCTGTGGCTACTATTTTATGCGAGAGGTGGTACGCTTGCATGGATTTCCAAAATTCATTGTGTCAAATAGGGATAAGGTATTCCTTAGCCACTTTTGAAAGGAGTTGTTTCGTTTGCAGGGGACAGTCTTGAAGAGAAGCACAACATACCATCCCCGGACAGATAACCAAACAGAAGTGGTCAATAGAAGCATAGAGATCTATTTGAGATGCTTTGTATTAGACACGCCGAAGAGTTGGGCAAGGTGGATTACGTGGGCAGAATATTGGTACAACACCTCGTTCCATTCAACAGCAAAGACCACTCCTTTCAGGATTCTCTATGAGAGAGACCACCCCATTTGATTCATTATGGGCAGAGCGCTACACCCGTATCCAACAACGAACAGTACTTAGAGGACAAGGACAAGATATTATCTGAGCTAAAGGGACATTTGTTCAGAGCCTAACAGATCATGAAAAGGAAGGCTGATGAGCACAAGAGATAAATAAATTTCGAGCTAGGTTAAAATTGAGGTCATACAGACAGAAAACACTAGCCCGAATGAGAAATGAGAAATTATCCCATCGGTACTTTGGGCCTTATGAGGTCATGGAGTGTATTAGAGCAATAGCCTATCGACTGAGGTTACCACCATCATCAGTTTTGCACACAGTCTTTCATGTCTCACAGCTGAGGAAGGCAATAGGATAGCATACACCATCATCTTTACCCCCGACTTTGACAGAGGACATGGACGTCATTTTGGAACCCCTGGAAATAACGAGTGTACGCAGAGGGGAGATAGGGCCACAGAAGATGCTAATCAAGTGGAAAGATCTGTCGGAGCCTATGATGCACCGACACTCCGTTTTAAGAGGGTATGCAGTGTCGGACACGAACACAGACACGCGTCCGATACGGCGGGGACACGTGTCGGACACGTAATTAGTGTGTCCCATTTAAAAAAAAAGAAATAAATCGGACACGCGTGTCCGGCTATTTGATAATTAAATTTTATAAAAAAAAAACTCTAATCCCGCTATTTCATATTAGCCGATTCATGCCCGAGTCTTCATCTTCGCCTTAATCCCGTATTCCTATTCGTATTCGTGGTCTTCCCAAGCGATTGAGGCGAGCAGCGGTCAACTGGAGATCTTTCCCGCGAGCAGCGGTCACCTGGAGATCGCACCCTTAGTCTTCCCTTCCAGCCGTAACCAACAAGCCTTCCTCCTTAGTTTCCGTACGCAGCCGAGGGAAGCCGACACCAAACTGCATAAACTTTTTCAAACCTATAAGTTCATTTCGCCATTTTTTCTCCATTCATCATTTCTGTTCATTTAACTGCCTTTTTGCTATTCTTTAGCTGCTCTTTTGCAAAAGCTCAACAAAAGCGCAGCAAAAGGGCAACTAAAGCGCAACAAAAAGAGTAAATGATCCATGCGCTTTTACAATTAAAAAAAATCTTACAATAAAAATTTTTCCCTTCACTGCGTTTTCACTGCTCTTTAATTGCGCTTTAACTGTGCTTTTGATGCGCTTTAGCTGCGCTTTCACTGCGTATTTTTATCGTTTTGAGGCTTACTACTGAGGGGTACCAAAGGATCTTATTCTAGGGTAAAAATACATCTATTTAAGATTTCTGGTCATAGAATTAAAATGTGTCCTAAGATTACTACGTCGCAGTTGATTGAATTGAACAGACAAGTTGAAGAAGCTGAATCTAGGATCAAAAGAGCACTTCCTAAAGAGATACCTTTGCCATCTACCGATGGTTCATCCCACACTTCTTCCTCATCTGTTAGAGTTGATCATTCATTATCATATAGAAGTGAAGGATATGATTCAAAGAAAAGAAAAGGAGTTGCCAATAGTGCTTTAGAGAAGGCTTTTAACATGCAACAGCGAGAGGAATTGGATGGTGAAATTGCAATGATGTTTTTTTCAGCGGGACTTCCTTTCAACCTTGCAAGAAATCCTCATTACAAAAATGCATTCACTTTTGCATGTAATAACAACCTTGCAGGTTATGTTCCACCTGGCTACAATGCAATAAGATCAAAATTATTGGAAAGGGAAACAGCACATATTGAAACATTGCTTGAACCAACAAAAGGAGTACGGAAAGAAAAATGTGTCACTTTGATGTGTGATAGTTGGACTGATCCTCAAAGAAGACCACTCATTAATTTCATGGCCGTTACAGAGAATTGCCCAATATTTATTAAAGCTGTGAATTGTGAAGGAGAATACAAGGATAAATATTTCATTGCCAATTTG
Source organism: Dendrobium chrysotoxum (assembly GCA_019925795.1). Classification (NCBI taxonomy): domain Eukaryota; kingdom Viridiplantae; phylum Streptophyta; class Magnoliopsida; order Asparagales; family Orchidaceae; genus Dendrobium; species Dendrobium chrysotoxum. Next base: position 34,758,459 of record CM034304.1, read on the forward strand.
ATTAAAGAGGTAATAGTCATTATTGGGCCTTCTAATGTTGTGCAGGTTATTACAGATAATGCACCGGTATGTAGAGCTGCAGGATTATTGGTGGAGCAAACTTATCCTCATATATTCTGGACTCCATGTGTTGTGCACACTTTAAATTTTGTTCTAAAAAATATTTGTGCAGTAAAGAATACAGAGGCAAATGAAATCATATATGTTGAATGTCATTGGATAACAGTGGTTGCAGATGATGTTGTTCTGATCAAAAATTTCATTATGAACCACTCAATGAGACTTTCAATGTTTAATGATTTCTCACATTTGAGAATGTTAGCTGCTGCTGAAACTCGTTTTACCTCTGTAATAATCATGTTGAGAAGATCAAACAAATAAAAAAAGCTCTTCAATCTGTGGTGATTAGTGAGAAATGGTCTTGTTATCGAGAAAATGATGTTGGGAAGGCAAGGTATGTGAAAGAAAAGGTCTTAGATGATTTGTGGTGGGATGATGTAGATTACATTTTGGCTTTCACTGATCCGATTTATGATATGTTGAGAGAGGCTGACATAGATAAATCATGCCTACATTTGATTTATGAGATGTGGGACTCTATGTTAGCAAAAGTGAAAGAAATTATATACAGACATGAAAGAAAGTCACATAATGAAGACTCAAATTTTTGGAGTATTGTCTATACCATTCTTGAGAATAGGTGGACCAAAAGCAACACACATCTGCATTATTTGGCCCATTCATTAAATCCAAGATACATTTGTATTCATCTTTTAAATTAATTTTAAATTTCTTAGTAAATGAATAAATAATTTTATATGCTTTATATTATTTGAAGGTATTCAAGTAAAGAATGGCTTCAAGAAGACCATCAACGTATCTCACCACAAAAAGATTTAGAAGTGTCAAATATGAGAAAGATATGCTTGAAACGATATTTTTCAAATGAGGAGGAAAGAAGAAAGATTAATATAGAACTTGCAAAGTTCTTTGGATATTTAGAGGATTTTGGTGACCAAGAATCTTTGGCTGATAGATGGAGGATGGATCCAAAAATGTGACCGCTTCTTCAAACAATAGCAATAAAACTTCTTGGTCAAGTATCATCATCTTCTTGTTGTGAGAGAAATTGGAGCACATACTCATTTCAATCAATGAAGAGGAATAAAATAACTCTACAACGAGCTGAAGATTTAGTTTATGTGCATACAAATCTTCGTCTTCTATCAAGGAAGACCCCACTTTATATGACAGGTGATAACAAGATGTGGGATGTTGCTGGAGATGGGTTCGAGTGCCTTGATGATATGGGATTATTGGAGGTTGCAAATCTTTCTCTAGATGAACCAGAATTGGAAGCAATGATATTCAATGATGATGATGTTGAAGGCTAAAGAACAACCTCTAAATCTAATTCTATCATTCCCTCTATTGAGTAGTTGAACATTCATGTTGTACTAAATAATTTTTTGCTTATATTTTTGTGATTGTACTAGACATTTTTTACTAAATATTTTTATGTTATAAGCTAAACAAGTTCTCATGACATTGATTTATTATTGCTTACCATTTCTAATATGGTGTCACCTTTATTTCTATATATTATATTAAAAAATTTATTATGCCATGTCTACGCCGCACCCGTGTCCTATATTTTTAAAAAATGCCATGTCACGTGTCCGTGTCGTGTCGTGTCCGTGTCGGTGCATCTTAGGCCGGAGCATGATGCCACATGGGAGCCATACGAGGCAATCAGGAGACAGTTCCCTATCTTTTACCTTGAGGACAATGTGCATTTTGGGGAGGGGAGTATTGATACGGGAGAGGGCAATTTGGTCCCCCTTGTGGGGCCCATTAAACATATCATTACATATGTGAGAAGAGGAATTAAGGAATGAATTAATAAGGAGATGTTTCCGAATTAAAAAGGGCTGATTTGAAGGAGATATTTCTTAATTAAAGAGGGCATATTTGAGGGTTGATTTTGGGGCTGAATTGGAGAAGATTAATTAGGAGATATTTCCTTATTGGAGAGGGCTAATTTAAGGGATGATTTAGGGGTTGATTTGAGAGGGAATTGGGGGAAGGCTATTTTGGAATTTGTTGTTTTATTATTTGTTATAAGTAGTATGATTTATATTATGTTTGTATACATAATTTGATTTAAGAGTCTTGCAGTTTTCTTTTTTGTGAGGGATCCTAACGGCATCTATGATTTGGGAGAGAAGGTCCTCCTCTCGAAAGAGGACCATTGTATCTTGCTTTGTTTGTATTTGATTTTCTATCAATAAAAATCTATTTTTATGTTGAATCGCCTGGAGTTTGTAGTTTTTTTTAATACAAAGGCACATCAATTTATTAAATTATGTTTAACTTGTTTAGGAAGGTTTCTTAAATCATATTTAATTATTTATGAATGTTTCTTAAATCATGTTTAATTGTTTAGGAATGTTTCCTAAATCATGTTTAATTGTTTAGGAATGTTTCCTAAATTATGTTTAATTATTTAAGAATGTTTTCTAAATTATGTTTAATTTGTTTAGGAAGGTTTCCTACATCACGTTTAATTTATTTAGGAATATTTTCTAAAGCATGTTTAATTTGTTTAGGAAGTTTTCATAAATTATGTTTATTTGTTTAGAAAGATTTCATAAATTATGTTTAATTATTTATGAAGGTTTCCTAAATTATATTTAAATTGTTTAGGAATGCTCTATTTATGTTATTGTGTTCTAGGGCTATTTAAGGGAGTGTTGTCTAGGGTTTTAGGGGCATGCTATGACTGAGTTTTGATTTTGTTGTAATTCTCTTCTTTGAGGGTTTCCTAGCGGCATCTCGATTGATTGGGAGAGCCGATCTACCTCTCGAATAGTAGATCACTTGTATCTTTCATTATTGTTGAAATATTAATAAAAAAAATCAGCCCCTATCTTTGTGTTCCTGCACTTCTACGTGTTTGTTGTGTTGTTTTTGCTTCCAAGGAGTATCACTAACCAAATCATGGAGCCTTTGGAAACCAAAGAAAGCTTCAAAACTCAAATTAAATGCATTCTTATGCATTATAGGTTTAAGAAAAATTTCAGAAAATTAAATTAATGACGAAATGATTACTTAGGAAAGCATGAACTCACTATCAGATAACTTGCATTTCTTCATAGAAATCAAACATCCTATCATATGTCCTTGTAGAATTTAGCCAGATTCAATAGCCAGTGATACCATAATACAAAGCAAGGAGAGCCACTCTACACGATGGAAGAAATGATACGATAATAGTGGGTTATACTTACACATTTCCAATTGCCACCAACGAAAAACTGCATTAAAAAAAAGGCATCAGAAACAGAAAAGCATGGGAAATGAGCAGAAGATAATTCATTTACAGTATTTAGAACTATATGCAAGTTCCTGCAGTTTAACTATCAGGCTGATTGCATTCAGCAAATAAACATCTTTCTCGAAATAGTACAATATTGGGAATTCCAGTTAGCGTATGATAAGTAGAAGTAATATATTGCAAACAAAAAAGGTTGAGTTTGGTCAACAGCTCTAGGGCATGCATAATCAGGAGTACAAATTGAAAAAAAACGAACTTAGTTGAGAAAACCAGACCACTGTCTTGAGGAATGAATGGTGCTGGATTCATAATGTACATCCAAATATCACCTAGACCAGGTTCTACATCAAGCTGATCCACCCCCCACCTCAGTAGGCCAAGTTCAAGTCATCCAAAGCAATTTATTTGAGCATACTCAGCCCAAGGGCTAAGCAAAACCACACAAGTTTCCATGTTTAATCACTTCAAGTTGCTAAGTGAATTTGCCCAAGGTCACAGAGCTACTCGGCCAAAGAGTACTCAGCCCTAGTACCAACTAGGAAAAGTCGTCCAAGCATCAAAATTATTTACTAGAGCTTAGTAAATCTTAGTGAAGCAGACAGGAAATTCAACTTCTATTAAAAATCATCATGCAAGCAAATTAATTTCTCTTTGATAACAAACACTCGCTAAACTTTGCTATATAATTTTACTTTTATTACTTAAATGTAGCCTTTCTTGAAATTTTTTATTATTGTAATAAGGAGTTAGAGGGTGAGCAAAGTTATATTTAATCATTTATTCAAGTCATCCACTTTCCAACAATCTAGTGAAATCCTACAGCTATTCACTCTAAATCCTCTATCTCGCTCCTATTTTCTCTTGTTACTTGACCATCCTTGTTGGAAAGGTTTTGGAGTTGCCTGTGGATATTATTGGATCCAAAACGTAAAGCTAAGCCTAAGTAGCGGGTGTAGCGGATATCAGGCTAATTGGTGATTGATAAAGGATGTCAAATGGATACAACTTGAAAATAACAACTTCAACTTTAGTTCTCGAATAAGATTGGCTAAGACAAACTCATTGCCACAGCAGAAACCATTGATGAATTGAGATATAAATTATACATTCTCCTAATATTTCTTTTTTTTTTCCTCCTTTCTTTGTAATGCATATCAATATGTTGGTTTTGACCTCTTCATTCTTCTAAATACAGATGCTTGTTAATAATGACCATACCAGCTTAACATAACTAATCGATAACATTAAGTTCATCTTGACAAAGTAGCAAAAAGTTTACTCGAATATGGCAGATCACAGCACATCAGAAATAGCTTTTTTGTTCGTTACAGGAAAGAGAATAGGAGAAACTTCTACTGCATAAAGTAAAAAAGGTACGTGAAAAGAAGAGCTGCTACATTATCCTGGCATATGCCAGGACATAAGTGGCAATGTAGCTGCTTTAGCAGATGTGTGGAGCTAAAGGAAGAATATTATTGTTCATACCGTTTGGTAGCCTAATTCTAATAATAAGTAGGTGATGGTAGATTTGTTTATGCTTGGGGTGCTAAGTTTTCTCATGCATGTGATGATAGTTTGTTTTTTTTTTCTTTGACTACTTAGGTGTATTTTTTGGCAAATCATTTGCCTATGTGATCTGTTACATAGTACACTTTGCATTTGTATTTTAGACATCAAAATTTCTTGTAATGTTATGAACCCTTGAATGCTACTCAGTACTTGTTATGTTTATCCTAAATGAGCATGCCATGTGAAGATATGAACAGTTTCATTTGGCACATATTGCCTCCTGTTGTGTGCTATCATTAAAAAGTGCAACGAGGATGCCTTTGATTTTGTCAAGGTTTGAAGCTAACTGAAGGACTATCTCACCTCCTAGAGCAATATACACTCGAACTTATTTTGTCCAATGGTATATGAATGATGTGCTTTTGAGCCATTCAACTCAATCATATATTTGTTTTTGTTTACCATTTGTTTATTTTATTCAGCTTAGAGATATATTATTGAGTAGGATTCTACTATCACAGAATCAAAAAATATTTATTGTTGTGCAATTGGAGGTCTTTCTATAGGGTGTACCTCAGGCCATGATTATCATCACTTCTTTGAGTTTTTCCAGCACTCTTAGTAACTGTAAGCTGCCATTTCAATCACGATCAAGGTAATATTTAGAGCTGCCCGACATAATGTTCCATGCAACCCCCATATCCAACGCAACAAGCATTTCTACCCATGCTTCAATGTAAAATTTTGATTTAATTGTAAGATAATACTTTTCAACTTAAAGCATACAATAATACGTTGTCATTTTCTATGACACTATTAGAACCAATGACAGCACGAGTGCACCTATTATTGCTCACTAACAACATCAAAATCCTTCTTGTAATGGAAAGGGGTTCACATAACAAAATATCATGGCCAAAATTTAATTTGAAAAGCAATTCCATATAAGGCACTGAAATGGGAAAGCTCAACAGTTAATAGCAAGTGATGCAATAGGTTATTGAGGAGGGAGGTTTTAGAGTATCACTTAGCTATTACTTTAACTAGACTCGGATTATTCAAAAAACACAAGCTCCTCATACTTTTTAGGGTTGTCATTATCAATTAAGGGGATTCATAAAAGGAACATGTGTAGATAATGAAATGCAATCATCATGATGTTCAGCTTAAAAATTTTGTTAGGAGGACTGATAGGGACATCAGAGCATGGAAGGTCTATCAGAGACGTGGCCGTCGATCTACGGCCACAATTGATTCGATATATTTCTGAGTTGTATTATGTATTTCCTTTATTGATGTCATGTTTTATTTACTTTAGTATTTCCCATTCTACCCTTACTTAAGGGAGATCGTTTGTAAGCCCTAAGAGCGTTGTCGTCTTTTATTTCTTGAGTCTTTGTACAAGGCTTTATATATAGCCTCATTGTTGTCTTTTGATGTTAATGAATGATTAATAATAAAATTTCTGCATATTGAGTTCTTTGTGAGCTTGAGATCGTTGGAGAGAAATCCCTAGGCGAGGGATAGCGGATCACCCACCAACCTGGGAAAAGTCCGGGTTCGTGGCCTTCTTCTTTCTCTTTCCCAACTCCCTTTCTCCCCTCTCTTTCCTGTTGCAAATCTGGTTTTGATGATGACAAACATGTTTCCAGTGTGTTTTTCTTGGCTAATCAGTTTCAGGCACAAAAGACCGCAAGCTACTCAAGCCAACTCAAGATCGGGTCCAAGTGTGTCAAATGTATGATTTTTTCTTTTATTGAGTCAATTGTAATGTAACTGATTCCCTAGCTAAGTAACCTTGCACACACACACTCAGGGAGAGAGATTGAGTGAATTAGAGTTTCTGTTAAAATTTTGTTCAGATCGTCCTGGACGATAGTAGCATCGTCCTGGACGATCCAGTTAAAACAGAAACCCTAATTAGGGCGACTAAGTTAAGAGGGTCTGATTGAGCCGATCGTCCTGGACGATCTACGGATCGTACGGGACGATATGCCCAAATCAGAAATTCTCAGCCGCCAGATCAAGTTAGGCAAGTTCTTATTTTTAGATACTTGGTCTGATCGTCCAGGACGATACGTGTATCGTCCCGGACGATCCAGTACAATCATGCCTAAATTAGTCTGGTAGTTAAGGAAAGCAATTAATGTTTAATTGATACGATCACATCGTCCAGGACGATCGCAGGATCGTCCCGGACGATCGTGATCGTCTTGTGCATTTCAGCTGTACGTCCAGAACTATGTACAGGACGATTTGGGGCCTTTTTGAACTAATCGTACCGGACGATTATCCTATCGTACGGGACGATCAAGTCATTTTTTGGTCGTCCAGCACAGATTTCTCTGGACGACCCGAACTGTCTTCTGGACGATTTCCTTCAATTTGAACTAATCGTCCCGGACGATCGCAGGATCGTACGGGACGATATGAACAACTTTTTCTACTGATCGTCCAGAAGAGCCAGATCGTCCAGGCTGAAACAGCTGAATTTGAACTGATCGTACAGGACGATCTACCGATCGTCCTGGACGATCTTGGCCGACAAGTTGAGATTTAGGGCAAGTTTTAAGCCCTCCTTTAAAAGAACTTTTTCCTAGATTTGGAAAAATCTTTTGCTGCCTTCCTTCCCTGAGAAATCCTAGAGAGAGAGAGAGTTGGGAGAGAGAGAAGAGATCTTGTGAGGGGGAGTTAGTGAGGGATTCACTAAGGTTGCTCCAAGCACGGATCAGAGTCGTCTTCTCCGCTCGTCGTCTGTCGTCTAGTCGGTGTTCTTCGTGGGAGGATCGTTCGCAAGAAGATCCGGGTTCTCTGCCCGCTTCAGGAGGAAGCGAAAGGAGTTCGTGGGTTCTCTGCCCGCTTCAGGAGGAAGCGAAAGGAGTTCGTGGGTTCTCTGCCCGCTTCAGGAGGAAGCGAAAGGAGGTCGGGTTCTCTGCCTCACCGTGTGGTGAAAAGGAGGTGTTTTGTACAGGCTTCTCCGCCTTGCTGTGGGAGCAAAAGGAGAGTCACTTTCGTTTAGTGCAATACCCGGAGGGGAGGCTCCGGGGAGTGGACGTAGGTCAAGTTGACCGAACCACTATAAAATCTGGTTTGCTTTTCTGATTCAGTTTTGCATTTTACTTTTCAATATAAACTGCTTGGGTGAATATCGTTGGTTGATCTTTTCGTTATTGTTTACTTGTTTCCGCTGCTAAGTATCGAAAAGATTTTTGTAGTTATCGTGAAATTTTTAAATAACCAATTCACCCCCCCTCTTGGTTAGCCTCGGGACTAGTTCACTAGGGCTTAACATCCCTTTCGAACTTTCAAGTGGTATCAAAGCGGGATTCAAAATTTCTGTTTAAAAACTTTTGAATTTGATCCATGGCTAACTGTAACAATCGTAATACTGCTGAAGGTTATTCTATAACGAGACCACCGTTGTTTGATAACATTCCATTTGATTTTTGGAAAACACGCATGTCTACTTTTCTTCAGTCTATTGATTATCGCATGTGGATGTTAGTTAAGGACGGATACGAACCACCTTTTCGAATGGTTAACAATGTGAAAACTGAATTGCCATTTGCTGATTGGACGTTTGATGATCGTGATTTAGCACAGTTAAATGCCAAATGTTTGAACTGTTTCTTTTGTGCTTTAAAATCTGAGGACTATATGCGTGTTTCTACTTGTACAACGGGAAAAGAGATTTAGGATAGATTATGTATAACATATGAAGGTACAACTGAAGTCAAACAATCTAGGTTAAACATCTTGTTACATGATTACGAACTTTTTCGCATGAAACCTAGTGAGACTATTTCAGAAATGTACACAAGGTTCACTCAGATTGTTACCTCTTTGCATGCTTTAGGTAGAGAACTTACCAACTACGAAAGAGTGAACAAGATTCTTAGATGTTTGCCTGCTTCTTATGATGCTAAGATTACTGCTATTACTGAATCCAAAGATTTAAATACTTACTCTATTGACAGCTTACTTGGATCACTCATTGCTTACGAGCAAGGGGTGAACCAAAGGCAACTTGATGCAAGTGAACGCAAGAAAGAGAAGACAGTGGCACTAAAGGCCAAAGATTCAGATGCTAGCACTTCCGGGTCTGATAGCGATGATGTTGCCTTAATCATAAGGCAATTCAAAAGCTTTCTAAGGAAGAAACATAAGAACCATCAGAAGTGGAACAAGGGTAAGTTCAATAAAAACTTTAAGGGTTCATCTGAATCGGTTTGTTTTGAATGCAGGAAGCCCGGACACATTAAGGCTGATTGTCCAACACTTAAAGCTCACCCAAGCAAGGAGAAGGGTGAGGAGAAACCAAAGTACAGAAAGGACAAGAAGCGGATTCAGAAGGCGTTCTGGGCAGACTCTGCATCCGACTCTTCTGAGACTGAAGCTGAAGAGGAGGAATCAAACTTGTGTTTGATGGCTGATGATCACCCTGGTCAGTCCGACCAGGAAGAGGTATGTGAGCTTACTTACGATCAGTTATTTGAAGTTTCTGAAAAGATTCATACATCGTATAGGAAGCTTAAGAAAACCCATGCTAGTTTGAAACTAGATTATCTGACTTTGCAAAAAGAGCATGAAGTGTTGATTAAGGATCATTCCACCATTGATAGCAATCACATGTCTTTACTAGATGAGTTTGATGAACTGAATAAAAAGCATTCTGATTTAATTGTTGAGCATAACTTGTTAAAAACAGCGCATGTTGAATTAGAACTTGCTTTTAAGAAAGTGAATGATTTGGCATCTGAGTTAGAAAGTACTGATAGTGCAAAAACATTTGAAATTGGAAGTTTAAACAAACACATTGAGTTTTTGAAAGTGAAAATCAGTTCTTTTGAAAATAACAAAACACCGCCTACTTTTGAACAATTTTATGCACCGCCACCTTTTAAAAATTCTGTTGCAAGTTCTTCAAAGCATGTTTCATACACTACTAGGAAGAGGCACTATCACTCACGACGTTTAGTTAATCCTTTTCCTGGTGTTAGATGTTTTTCATGTGGCATGTTAGGACACATATCACACACTTGTACTGTTCACCGTAGTACACATTGGGTGTGGAGACCCAAACTACCTGTTGCACAGCACAGCACACATGCATCGCATTCTTCTTTTCATAAGATGGAACCCAAACCTGTTTGGGTTCCTAAGACTGACATTTGATGATTTTGTAGGTGTGCTCTCACACAAGACCTCGTGAGAGCATGTGGTACCTGGACAGCGGATGTTCTAGACATATGACTGGAGATGCAAATCAGTTCATTTCGCTGGAGGCCAGAGCTGGAGGCAAGGTTACACTTGGAGATAACACCACTAGGAAGGTGGTAGGCACAGGTATGATTGGTGATTCAAAGAATTTTGTGATTGATAATGTTTTGCTTGTAGATGGACTGAAACACAACCTGCTGAGCATCAGTCAACTCTGCGACAAGGGATACAGCATCAAATTCCTGCCCACTGGCTGCATTTTAAGCTTAAATGATGAAGTTGTTTTGCAGGGGCAAAGGATCAACAACGTCTACAAGCTGGATGTAAGTAGCATCAAATCTGATAATTCAATTTGCTTAAAAACTGCTGCTGATGAGTCTTGGTTATGGCATAGGAGATTGTGTCATGCCAGTATGAAAACCCTTAGGAGAGTCACCCAAAAGGACTTAGTTAGAGGTGTGCCCAAGCTTAAGTTCACTAAGGATCATCTGTGTGATGCCTGTCAGTTGGGGAAGCAAGTCCAGTCCTCTTTTCACTCTGTTAAGGACATTAGCACCTCTAGACCTTTAGAAGTTCTTCACATGGACCTCTTTGGACCCATTAGCACTGCCAGCTTAGGGGGGAGAGTCTATGGTTTTGTGATTGTTGATGATTATTCAAGGTTCACTTGGGTTAAGTTTTTGTCACATAAATCTGAGTCATTTGATGAGTTTAGATCTTTCTCTACTTGGATTCAGAAGAAGTTAGGATGTGAGATTATTACCATCCATAGTGATCACGGAGGGGAGTTTGAAAATGAAAGATTTGGAAGTTTTTGTGAGAATCATGGGATTAGTCACAATTTTTCAGCTCCTAGGACCCCTCAGCAGAACGGGGTAGCTGAAAGGAAGAACAGGACCTTGGTGGAAGCCGCTAGAGCCATGCTTGCCGAGTATTCACTTCCTAAATACTTTTGGGCTGAAGCGGTGAACACTGCCTGTTATGTGCTGAATAGGGTAAATGTGAGAGTCAAGCTGAACAAGACACCTTATGAGATCATTAAGGGTAGAACTCCAAATCTGTCCCACCTCCATGTCTTTGGCTGTAAGGTTTTCATTCTAAACAACGGGAAGTCACCCTTAGGAAAATTTGACCCCAAATCTGATGAAGGAGTGTTCTTAGGATATTCAAGTGTGGGGAAATCCTTTAGGGTGTTCAATAGGAGGACTTTGGTGGTGGAAGAAACAACCCATGTAGTGTTTGATGAATCTGATCCTAAGGAGTCTAGATCTGAAGTAGAAGATGAAGAGATTGTTGAGGTTACCCAAGGAGTTGGAAATACAAATTTGGAGGAAATGGTAGAACCTCAAACCCCATTGCCTAGAGATTGGAGATATTCTTCGAGTCATCCTAAAGAACTGATCTTAGGAGACCCTTCTGAAGGTGTTAGGACTAGGCATGGACTTAGGAAGGAAGTAAACCATTCTGCCTTTATCTCAATGACTGAACCCACCAACATCAATCAAGCCCTGTCGGATGAATTTTGGATTTTAGCTATGCAGGAAGAATTGAATCAATTTGTAAGGAATGATGTTTGGGAGTTAGTAGAAAGACCTAGAAACCAAAGTATTGTGGGAACCAAGTGGGTCTTTAAGAATAAGATGAATGATTCTGGTGTGGTGGTGAGAAATAAGGCAAGATTGGTGGCTAAGGGGTATAATCAGATAGAAGGGATAGATTTTGAGGAAACTTTTGCCCCTGTAGCTAGATTGGAAGCCATTAGAGTGCTACTAGCCTTTGCCTGTTATAAGGGATTTAAGCTGTTTCAAATGGATGTCAAGAGTGCCTTTTTAAATGGGGTAATTAAAGAAGATGTTTTTGTAGAACAACCCCCAGGTTTTGAGAGTTCCCAATATCCAAGTCATGTCTATAAATTAAAAAAGGCCTTATATGAATTGAAACAGGCACCAAGAGCTTGGTATGAGAGGCTTAGCACATTCCTGTTAGAAAGAGAGTTTGTTAAGGGGAGCGTAGACACCACCCTTTTTCTGAGGAGAATAGGAGATGACTTACTCATTGTCCAGATTTATGTTGATGATATAATTTTTGGATCTTCTGATAAATATTTATGTGATGAGTTTTCCAAAATAATGAGTAAGGAGTTTGAGATGAGTATGATGGGAGAATTGTCCTACTTTTTGGGGTTTAGCATAAGGCAAACAGATGATGGAACTTTTCTCAATCAATCAAAATACACTAAGGACATTTTGAAGAAATATGAAATGGACAAAGCCAAGCCAATCAATACTCCCATGCCCTCCTCAGTTCAGTTAGATAAAGATTCAAATGGAAAATCTGTTGATCAGAAGAAGTATAGAGGGATAATAGGTTCACTGCTTTACCTGACTGCTAGCCGACCCGATATCATGTTTAGTGTCTGTCTTTGTGCTAGGTTTCAGGCTGATCCTAAAGAGTCCCACCTGACTGCTGTTAAGAGAATTCTTAGATATCTTTTAGGGACCCCAAACCTAGGAATTTGGTACCCTAGGCACAGCACCTCTTTTGAGATCGTTGGATATTCTGACTCTGACTTTGCGGGGTGTAGGGTGGATAGGAAGAGTACCTCTGGGACTTGTCAATTCATAGGACAGTCGTTAGTCTCCTGGTCCAGTAGAAAACAGAACTCAGTTGCACTTTCCACTGCTGAAGCTGAGTACATTGCCTTAAGAAGTTGTGTGGCCCAAGTTCTTTGGTTGAAGCAGCAAGTCTTGGATTTAGGAGTACCTGTTGGCACAATTTCTGTTCTGTGTGATAATACTAGTGCCATCTGTATCTCTAAGAATCCAATCCAACATTCTAGGACCAAACACATTGACATTAGGCATCACTTCATTAGGGACCATGTTACAAAAGGGGACATTGAGCTACACCACGTAGCAACTGAAAATCAGCTGGCTGACATATTCACTAAACCACTGGCCTTTGACTCATTCAGCATTTTGAGAACCAGATTAGGAGTGATTGATATAAATGCTTGATTCTGATGACTGCTGATTTATTATCTTTCTGATTGGTATTCTGATTTCTGTTAGGTAGGTTTAGTTTTTCTTTTGATTTCTGATTTCTGTTAGTTAGTTTTTGGCTTTGATTATTTACTTTCAGTTGATTTTATGTCTTTTGCTGATTTCTGTTTTAGCCTTATTGTTAGTTTGATTTAAGTATTTACTCTGATATGATTTTATACCTATTTTTTTATTCACTAGCTCATATCTTGCACTTACTGTTTTATGTTTTTCAAAATCTGATCACCGCTCACTACTTCTGATAATCTGAATTTCTGACTGGGAGTTTTTACCTTGTTTTGATTTGGAAGCTGGTAAGCAGTGATTGATTCCATTGAATCTGTTAAAGGGAAGAAACATTGATGATTGTTTCTCTTCCTCTAACTCCTTTACTGGTGTATGGTTTCTTTTGGATAAAAATCTTCTTCAAAATTAAAATGTTAGTTCTTTGAAATAGAGATTATTTTATCTTCCTACAGTAATCTGCCTCATATCAATAGTATTTTTCAAAGTCTTGAGTCATTAGTTTGATTTTCTAAAACCAAGTGATTGCATTTATCATATGATGTGTGTTTTTTTTTTGTTTTGTGAATCATTCTTCCCTACTGTGGAGAGACATCTCCTATGTCTGGAAGATAGATTCACAGCTGAGACTCTTTAATGATTATGAAAAGGAGAAAGCTTACAAAAGATGCGCAGTGCGCCAACCAAATTGAAAAAGAGGCATAAAATGAGCCCAAAACTGAAAAGATGCGAAAATGCCAAATACACAAAGTGTATCAAAAAATCAAAAGATGCGCAGTGCGCCAAATAAATTGAAAAAAAAAGAGGCACAAAATGAGCCCAACCTAAGCTTTTTTCTCTTTCAGATCTTTAAATGTCTTAGAAAAAAAAAAAAAAAAACTCGTGTGTCACTTAATATTTTCAAAAGCTTGAGTTTTGAAAATCCCGATTTCTGATTTTTTACTTTGTAACACTATTATATCAGATATTTTTCTGGAACGAGGCTTGAAAGGATTTCTTTTCAAATCTAATGTCTTTTATTCTGAATCGGATTTTTGTTTTGAAAGAGGTTTGCATCGATAAGGTGCCCGGGGTCAGAGTTACGAAAGTTGATTGTTTCCAACCTTTTTGGATTTCAGCGCTGTCAATCGTCCTCTCATTGGTTTTTGAATCTAAAATCAAGGAAAAATTCTGATTTTCCTGTTTTGTTGTTGTTCTGTGTATGTTTTATTTTATATTTTATTTCCGTGTTATGTTTTTCCCTCCTCCTTTTTGTGATGTCAAAAGGGGGAGTCAGTTGTAGTCGTGTCTGTTTCTATTTTCTGAGTCATGTTTTCTGTATTGTTGAAAATTTAAAAAAAAAAAAAATGTGTGTTTTGTTTGATTTCTTAGTTTCATTTTATTTTCATCTTAGTTTCATTTTGTTTTCAGACTACTTTACAAATGTTTGCCATCATCAAAAAGGGGGAGATTGTTGCAAATCTGGTTTTGATGATGACAAACATGTTTCCAGTGTATTTTTCTTGGCTAATCAGTTTCAGGCACAAAAGACCGCAAGCTACTCAAGCCAACTCAAGATCGGGTCCAAGTGTGTCAAATGTATGATTTTTTCTTTTATTGAGTCAATTGTAATGTAACTGATTCCCTAGCTAAGTAACCTTGCACACACACACTCAGGGAGAGAGATTGAGTGAATTAGAGTTTCTGTTAAAATTTTGTTCAGATCGTCCTGGACGATAGTAGCATCGTCCTGGACGATCCAGTTAAAACAGAAACCCTAATTAGGACGACTAAGTTAAGAGGGTCTGATTGAGCCGATCGTCCTGGACGATCTACGGATCGTACGGGACGATATGCCCAAATCAGAAATTCTCAGCCGCCAGATCAAGTTAGGCAAGTTCTTATTTTTAGATACTTGGTCTGATCGTCCAGGACGATACGTGTATCGTCCCGGACGATCCAGTACAATCATGCCTAAATTAGTCTGGTAGTTAAGGAAAGCAATTAATGTTTAATTGATACGATCACATCGTCTAGGACGATCGCAGGATCGTCCCGGACGATCGTGATCGTCTTGTGCATTTCAGCTGTACGTCCAGAACTATGTACAGGACGATTTGGGGCCTTTTTGAACTAATCGTACCGGACGATTATCCTATCGTACGGGACGATCAAGTCATTTTTTGGTCGTCCAGCACAGATTTCTCTGGACGACCCGAACTGTCTTCTGGACGATTTCCTTCAATTTGAACTAATCGTCCCGGACGATCGCAGGATCGTACGGGACGATATGAACAACTTTTTCTACTGATCGTCCAGAAGAGCCAGATCGTCCAGGCTGAAACAGCTGAATTTGAACTGATCGTACAGGACGATCTACCGATCGTCCTGGACGATCTTGGCCGACAAGTTGAGATTTAGGGCAAGTTTTAAGCCCTCCTTTAAAAGAACTTTTTCCTAGATTTGGAAAAATCTTTTGCTGCCTTCCTTCCCTGAGAAATCCTAGAGAGAGAGAGAGTTGGGAGAGAGAGAAGAGATCTTGTGAGGGGGAGTTAGTGAGGGATTCACTAAGGTTGCTCCAAGCACGGATCAGAGTCGTCTTCTCCGCTCGTCGTCTGTCGTCTAGTCGGTGTTCTTCGTGGGAGGATCGTTCGCAAGAAGATCCGGGTTCTCTGCCCGCTTCAGGAGGAAGCGAAAGGAGTTCGTGGGTTCTCTGCCCGCTTCAGGAGGAAGCGAAAGGAGTTCGTGGGTTCTCTGCCCGCTTCAGGAGGAAGCGAAAGGAGGTCGGGTTCTCTGCCTCACCGTGTGGTGAAAAGGAGGTGTTTTGTACAGGCTTCTCCGCCTTGCTGTGGGAGCAAAAGGAGAGTCACTTTCGTTTAGTGCAATACCCGGAGGGGAGGCTCCGGGGAGTGGACGTAGGTCAAGTTGACCGAACCACTATAAAATCTGGTTTGCTTTTCTGATTCAGTTTTGCATTTTACTTTTCAATATAAACTGCTTGGGTGAATATCGTTGGTTGATCTTTTCGTTATTATTTACTTGTTTCCGCTGCTAAGTATCGAAAAGATTTTTGTAGTTATCGTGAAATTTTTAAATAACCAATTCACCCCCCCTCTTGGTTAGCCTCGGGACTAGTTCACTAGGGCTTAACATCCCTTTCGAACTTTCATTTCCTCCCCTACCCGACGACTCCCCCACCTCCTCTTCCCCACCAAACCGCCTCCCCCAAACCCCTCCACCACCTCACGGCAAACCCCTTCCCCAAGCCCCTACCAGCCGGCCCCATCCCCCCTCTCTCCCCCTTAATTTAGTTGCCTAAATTAAATTGGGGCTGTTTGGAAAGAATTCTAAATTCAAATTCACATTGAATTTGAATTAATACTTTCCTAATTGATTCAAATTTATTTTAGGAAAGTTTCCTAATTAATCCCTATTTGAATTTTCAAATTAAGTGGATTGAATTAAACCTTTCCTAATTCCTAAATCTAATTTTAGAAACCCCAAATCAATCCCCAAAATCTCTCCCTACCCCTTCATAGCCGCCGGCCCCTACCTCCATGCCGCCCCCTCTCTCTCTCTCCAATCCCCCTCTCTCTCTCCCCAATCCCTTCTCTCACATTAAATCCTTCCCTTTGGAAATTAAACCTAGTTTCCATATCCACCTCCCCCCAATTTCAAAATCTGAAAACAATTTCAGATTTTGAACCCTAAACCCTAACCCTAACCCTAACCCTACCCCTCCAAAATCTAAACCAACTTCCCCCATTACCTTCCCCTTGGCCGGCCCCTTCCCTAACCCTTTTCCCCCTTAATTCTCTAAGGAAATCTTCAAACCTGATGCATCTAGTTTTCTTAATTTCTGTTTTGATGTAATATGAACTGTTATATTTGTGTTTTCTATTTTTGTTTTATGTTTTTTTTTAGCTATCCAATGATGGAAAGCATCCCGTGATCAATGCGTAGGATTTGCTTGGCTTGCTTGACCTTGGGTTTGCCGGTTTTGGGGTTCTTTGGGCTGCTGCTGCTGTTGGTTTGGTGTTGGGTTGTTCACGGTTTGGCTTGGGCTGTTTGGGTTGGGAGCTGATTTTGGAGTTCTATTTTTGAGTTGAAGTTTAGCTCATTAATCCTAAAAGGTATGGTGGAATGTGGCTTTTCTTTTTCCCTTGCTGCCTTCTCGTTTTCCCCCTTGCTGCCTCCTCGGTTTCTCCTCTTAACCCCTTGGTTTTGGTGGTTTTTGCTGTTTCCCCATATGTTCTGTTGGGCTTCTTGTGCCTGCTGCCTTGGTTGCTGGTTTGCCTCTTCGGTTCCTTCCCACCTGGCTGGTTCCGTGGACTTACCTGTTGGGCTTCTTGTGCCTGCTGCCTTGGTTGCTGATTTGCCTCTTCGGTTCCTTCCCAGCTGGCTGTTCCGTGCCCTTTATGGCTGGTTTGCTGTGGACTTTTGCTCTGTTTCAGGTGCTGAAATTATGGCTGTTGTTTGGTGACCTTTGGTCTTTCATTTCCCTAAATCTAATTGGTTTAGATGGAGGTGCTATGGCTGTTTGGTTTTCTTATGGTTTGCCTATTTATATAACATGTTTTTGGAAGAAAAAGGTTGTTGAAATTTGTTTGGCAAAGCCACTAAACCTGAGGGTTTTCTTCTTGGAAAAGCTTGAGAGCTTGTTCCATCTTCTTTCTCCTCTAGGAAAGCTTGCGAGCTTCTCCTCCCTTCTTCTCGGCTTCTAACCCCTTCTTCTCTACACAAGTTCCACTCCACCTGTATCCTTCTTCTGGTTCCGGTTGGTGTAAATTTGGGGCTGTTTTTTGAGGAATATCGTGGCTGTTTTGTGGAGGATTGGTGGCTGTTTTAAGGAGACATTTGTGGGCTGTTTTGGAGACATTTGCTGGAGGAGTTTGGTAGAACGTTGGCCCTATGCCTTGGTGGACCCCTGGTTTGCAAGCTAAGCATTTTTTCATTTTAATTTCCTACACCCGATGCATGTGAGGAGTCCGCTTGACGGATGTTCTGAGGATAGCGTTGTTTTATTTTAAATTTGTTCTTTGCTAACTTTCTTTTGTCTAAGGTTTGTTGGTCTTCGGTTTTCTGTCTAAGTTGAAGTGGAAGTCTTATTCTCTAGCCTATTTGTTCTCCAATTGTGGTTTTAAGTTGGAAGGTGAGTCTTTTGTTTTCTTTTCGTAATATTTCTCCTTTCTTGGTTTTTGTTTTAAGTTGTCTACATCAGTTTTGGTATCAGAGCCCTAGGTTGGTATATCCTAGGGTAGTGTGTGAGTTGTCTTTTCATCTTAAAAGTTATGGCTAATCAAAATAATCAAGGGGGAGATTGGCAACAACAAATGATGACTCAATTGGCAAACTTACAAGAACAAATCACTAACATGGCTAATGTTATGGCAAATTTGAATGTGAACAATGCTAATGCAAATCCTAATGTTCAATCATCCGAAAGTGAAGATGAGGGTCCTAGACATCAAAATAGGCAACAAAGAAATTGGGACCACGGCATTAAAATTGATGTTCATAATTTTGAAGGAAAATTACAACCCGATCAATTCATAGAATGGGTGGAGAAAATGGACCAATTCTTTGAATGAAAAGAAATTCCGGATAATCGAAAAGTCAAATTTGCAAGTCTAAAACTTACTGGACATGCATTAACGTGGTGGAAAAATTTACAAAATAATAGAGTGAGACGAGGGAAAGAAAAAATTCAAAATTGGGAAAGAATGAAAGAAAAAATGAAAGGAAAATTTCTACCTTCTGATCATGCAAGAACACTCTTCCAAGAATTTAATAATCTGCGTCAAGGTAACCAAAATGTGGAAGAATACACTGAAAACTTTTATAAATTGCAATCTAGAAATGACTTAGATGAATCGGAGGAGAAAACGGTTACACGATATCTTAATGGGTTAAAATGGACAATTCAGGACCAACTTAACTTGCATCATGTTATCAAGTTAGATGAAGCTTATCGTATGGCTTTGAAAATTGAAAAACAACATCAACGGGGAAGTAACAAAATCACTGAAACTTACAAACGACAACAACTTGGAAAAGGTAAAACACAATCTGCACAAACTTCTGGAGGAACAACTGGAATAAAAATGAAAACTTATGAAAATCAAAACTTGGACAAGGGTAAAGGGGTAATGGGAACTAAACCTTCTGATCAACCTAAGCTAATTGGACCTTGTTACAAGTGTGGTCTTTATGGTCATTTGTCAGCTACCTGCAGAAAAAATAACCCTCCACGAAATAATTTCATAGAAAATGAGGAAGAATTAGAGGAAGAGGAAGAGAGTGATCCTGACCCTGCAAATGATGTGGATATGGAAAAATTTGATTTGGAAGGTGATGAAGGGGAACCATTATTGGTAATCCGACAAGTTTTAACTACTCAAATTGATAAGGGGGATAAGTGGCTTAGAAGAAACATTTTTAGGACTACTTGTACTGTTGAAGGAAAAATTTGCACCTTAATGATTGATAGTGGGAGTTCAGGAAATTTTGTGTCACAACATATGGTAGAAAGATTGAAACTAAAAACAAAACCTCTTGGCAAATCATATAAAATATCTTGGTTTAAAGAGGGGGGTGAGGTTCCTATAACCAAACAATGCATTGTGAATTTATCCATTGGAGGTGCCTATAAGGATCAAATTGTTTGTGATGTTGTGCCCCTCGAGGTTTGTCATATTCTTTTGGGTCGTCCCTGGCAGTATGATCATAAAACCATTCATAATGGTGAGAAAAATACCTATACCTTAATTCAAGATAATAAAGAGTTCACTCTTTTTCCACAAAGGTATATCTCTGACCCATCAAAAGAGAAAACTGCAAAATCATCCACTCCTGAGTTGCTTTTAAATGCAAATGAGTTAGCCCAATCTGAAGTGGCATATCTAGTGCTTGGGAAAGAAACTGAACCAACTCTTGAAATTCCTGAAGCAATACAACCATTACTGAATGAGTTCTCTGATATAACACCTGATGAGTTACCTACTGGTTTACCCCCGATGAGAAATATTCAACATCATATCGATTTAATTCCTGGAGCTACATTGCCTAACCTTTCACATTACAGGATGAGTCCAAATGAACATAAAGAGCTTTCTACTCAAGTGTCTGAACTGTTAAAAAAAGGTCTGATAAAGGAGAGTTTAAGTCCTTGTGATGTGCCTGCTTTACTTACTCCTAAAAAGGATGGAACCTGGAGGATGTGTGTGGATAGTCGTGCCATAAATAAAATAACCATCAAATATATGTTTCCAATTCCTAGGTTGGATGACATGTTAGATATGCTAAGTGGTGCTACAATTTTTTCTAAAATTGATTTAAGAAGTGGATACCATCAGATAAGAATTAGACCTGGGGATGAATGGAAAACTGCTTTTAAAACAAAAGAAGGCTTGTATGAATGGCTTGTTATGCCTTTTGGTTTGTCCAATGCTCCAAGTACTTTTATGCGAACAATGAATCATGTTTTGCGTCCGTTTATTGAAAAGTTTGTGGTAGTCTACTTTGATGATATTCTGATTTATAGCATTCATCCATCCGAACATCTTTTTCATGTGAAACAAATTTTGGAAACTTTGAGGGAACAAAAATTGTATATCAATTTAAAGAAGTGCTCTTTCATGACTTCTAGTTTGACATTTCTGGGTTTTATTGTGTCTGCTAAAGGAATCAAAGTTGACCCTATAAAGATAGAGGCAATTCAAAGCTGGCCTGTTCCTAAAAATATTAGAGAGGTAAGGGGTTTTCATGGTTTAGCTTCTTTCTATCGTCGGTTTATCCAAAATTTTAGTTCTGTAATTGCTCCTATCACTGATTGCTTGAAAAAAGGAGTCTTTAAATGGACCCCTGAGGCTGAAAAAACTTTTCAAAATATCAAAGAAAAAATGAGTCAAGCTCCAATTCTTAGTCTGCCAAATTTTGAAAAGATTTTTGAAGTAGATTGTGATGCTTCTCATATTGGCATTGGTGCTGTGTTAAGTCAGGAAGGAAAACCTATTGCATACTTTAGTGAAAAACTAAATGATGTTCGATCTCGTTATTCTACTTATGATTTGGAGTTTTATGCTATTGTTCAGTCTTTGAAATTTTGGAGATGCTATCTGATTCAAAGAGAGTTTGTTTTGAACACTGACCACGAAGCTTTAAGATTTTTGGGTTCACAAAAAAATCTGAACAAACGACATGCCAAATGGGTTTCTTTCTTGCAAGAATATTCATTTCATATCAAGCATAAAACTGGTGTGTTAAATAAGGTTGCTGATGCCTTAAGTAGAAGGTCACATTTGTTGGTAACTGTTTATCCAACTATTTCTTCTTTTGATTTTCTGAAAGATACATATGCTTCTGATTCTGACTTTAAAGGGATTTGGGAAGAATGTCTTGTTTCTGGATCTGATCCATCTGGTCAATTTACTATTCATAAAGGGTTTTTATTTAAAGGTTCGAGACTTTGCATTTCAAAAAATTCTTTAAGAGAACAATTGGTGCATGAACTTCATAGTGGGGGTTTGAGTGGACATTTTGGTCAGGGGAAAACAATTGCTTTGGTTGAGGAAAAATATTTTTGGCCACATATGCGAAAACAAATTACTAAGTTGGTAAAACAATGCAAAACCTGTCAGGCTTTTAAGGGAACATCGCAAAATACTGGGTTGTACACACCTCTCCCAATTCCAAATAAACCTTGGGATGACATTTCTATGGATTTTATTTTGGGTCTTCCAGTTACTGCTAGAAAGTATGATTCTGTTTTTGTGGTTGTTGATCGTTTTAGTAAAATGGCTCATTTTATTCCTTGCAAAAAAACTTCTGATGCTTCACATGTGGCTGATTTATTTTTTAAAGAGATTGTTCGTCTTCATGGTATTCCACGTACATTTACTTCTGATAGGGATACTCGATTTTTGAGTCACTTTTGGAGAACTTTATGGGCTAAGTTGGGAACTTCTCTTCAGTTTAGTAGTGCCTATCATCCTCAAACTGATGGACAAACTGAAGTTGTCAATCGTAGTTTGGGTAATCTTTTGAGATGCCTTGCTGGTGAGAAACCTTTTCAGTGGGACTTAATTTTGCCCCAAGCTGAATTTGCTTATAATAACTCTGTGAATAGATCTACTGGAAAAACTCCCTTTGAAATTTTGTATGGTCAGTCTATACCTCATATCTTGGATAGAAATGGTTTGTCTTTACCTAACAAAATAAGTGCTGAAGCTTTAGAAACTTTTGATCACATCAAAACGATCCAACAGCAAGTTCTTGAAAAACTCCGTATAGCTAATGTCAAATACAAAGCTGCTGCAGATAAACACCGGAGAGAAGTTGTGTTTAAAGAAGGTGATATGGTGATGGCTTACTTTCGTCGCCAACGTTTTCTTGTTGGTACTTTTGGTAAACTGAGCAGAAAGAAATTCGGGCCTTTTCGAATTCTACGAAAATTGGGCACAAATGCCTATCTCTTAGACTTACCTATTACTGTCGGCACTTCGCCTATATTCAATGTTTCTGATCTCTCTTTGTATGAAGGAAGTTCAGGTGATTCTGTGGACGTGGAAACTTTACCACTTTCCACCTCTGTTTCATACAAGGATGACCTGATTGAGGATGTTGTTGATGTAAAAATCACTAAAACAAGACATGGTGAGCACAAAAGATTTTTGGTCAAATGGAGCAATCGGCCCTTAACGGACTGTACTTGGATCGATGATATTGAGCTAAAGAATCGCAATTTGGAGCTTTATGAACGAGTTGGTAAAACATTCTCATCAGGAGATGAGCTTCTCCCACCTGGGGGGAATTGATGCATCTAGTTTTCTTAATTTCTGTTTTGATGTAATATGAACTGTTATATTTGTGTTTTCTATTTTTGTTTTATGTTTTTTTTAGCTATCCAATGATGGAAAGCATCCCGTGATCAATGCGTAGGATTTGCTTGGCTTGCTTGACCTTGGGTTTGCCGGTTTTGGGGTTCTTTGGGCTGCTGCTGCTGTTGGTTTGGTGTTGGGTTGTTCACGGTTTGGCTTGGGCTGTTTGGGTTGGGAGCTGATTTTGGAGTTCTATTTTTGAGTTGAAGTTTAGCTCATTAATCCTAAAAGGTATGGTGGAATGTGGCTTTTCTTTTTCCCTTGCTGCCTTCTCGTTTTCCCCCTTGCTGCCTCCTCGGTTTCTCCTCTTAACCCCTTGGTTTTGGTGGTTTTTGTTGTTTCCCCATATGTTCTGTTGGGCTTCTTGTGCCTGCTGCCTTGGTTGCTGGTTTGCCTCTTCGGTTCCTTCCCACCTGGCTGGTTCCGTGGACTTACCTGTTGGGCTTCTTGTGCCTGCTGCCTTGGTTGCTGATTTGCCTCTTCGGTTCCTTCCCAGCTGGTTGTTCCGTGCCCTTTATGGCTGGTTTGCTGTGGACTTTTGCTCTGTTTCAGGTGCTGAAATTATGGCTGCTGTTTGGTGACCTTTGGTCTTTCATTTCCCTAAATCTAATTGGTTTAGATGGAGGTGCTATGGCTGTTTGGTTTTCTTATGGTTTGCCTATTTATATAACATGTTTTTGGAAGAAAAATGTTGTTGAAATTTGTTTGGCAAAGCCACTAAACCTGAGGGTTTTCTTCTTGGAAAAGCTTGAGAGCTTGTTCCATCTTCTTTCTCCTCTAGGAAAGCTTGCGAGCTTCTCCTCCCTTCTTCTCGGCTTCTAACCCCTTCTTCTCTACACAAGTTCCACTCCACCTGTATCCTTCTTCTGGTTCCGGTTGGTGTAAATTTGGGGCTGTTTTTTGAGGAATATCGTGGCTGTTTTGTGGAGGATTGGTGGCTGTTTTAAGGAGACATTTGTGGGCTGTTTTGGAGACATTTGCTGGAGGAGTTTGGTAGAACGTTGGCCCTATGCCTTGGTGGACCCCTGGTTTGCAAGCTAAGCATTTTTTCATTTTAATTTCCTACACCCGATGCATGTGAGGAGTCCGCTTGACGGATGTTCTGAGGATAGCGTTGTTTTATTTTAAATTTGTTCTTTGCTAACTTTCTTTTGTCTAAGGTTTGTTGGTCTTCGGTTTTCTGTCTAAGTTGAAGTGGAAGTCTTATTCTCTAGCCTATTTGTTCTCCAATTGTGGTTTTAAGTTGGAAGGTGAGTCTTTTGTTTTCTTTTCGTAATATTTCTCCTTTCTTGGTTTTTGTTTTAAGTTGTCTACATCAAAACCATTGAAGGAAAACTTCAAGGGCAGCAAGGGTTCATCGACGCCAACCCCTCTTTTCCTCACCAACATGAATGGAAGTCCCCGAATAGGACTACGGGTTGATCCTTGACAAACACGACAACATCGACATCCTCCGTTCGCCGTTCTTCGACGTTGGGTTTGACTTCGACAACACCGTCGAAGAATACTTCGAAAGAATCCATATCACGTTGGTGGATACGATCGACGATCAGAGGAAGAAAGGACGGTGGACCATCCTCGGCCGGTTCACGACTACTTCCCCTCCGGATACTTCCCCACTCAGAGGATATTTCACCAAAGTCCTACTGTTCCTCACTCATAGCATTGGCCTTCAAGTGACTACTTTCCGACGACGATTCCTTCCCGGTTAAGGTGAACTTTCTTTCCTCGTCAAGTCACTTATTCTTTCTACTAACCTCGTAGGTGGTGATGAAGTCGCAAAAGATCTACGCCGCTTGATTTGCTAAAACAAAAGCTTAGTAAACGTAGGGTTACTTTGAGAGCTCCTAATATGTTTACTTATCTTAATGTTAATTAAGGGATTATGAATGAACATCTACTATGTTAGCTTTAATTTGATTTTCCAATCTATTTGTTTGTTCAAGTACTTTTATTGTGGTTTGGCCTAAACGCAAGCACCCCTCCTTTGTTTTATTTTATCGTTCTAGTTGCTAGTAGTTTAATCAAGTACTTGCTCTTAACATAATTCGTGCAAATTCTAAATTTTATTCAAAAGCATACTAGTCCTGCATCAAGGACATTTAACATATGGAAGGAAAGGTTTTAAATGTTAACACTTAAGTGACAATTTCAATTGCAAATCCGAAAAAAAATTGTCATTGCTTATATAATTTCATAGGTTGATATCAAAATGATAATGTATACTTCAATATGTCGCAATTAAAAATGATGTGTGATCGGGAGAAGGGAGAAGTAAAGATAGATGATGAATACCTAGACTTAGAAGCAACGAATAGAGAGCCATTTCATGGTGAGACGTTATGTCATACAATCACAACATTTACTTAGGCCATGAATGTAAGTTATTCATATATAATTAGATAAAATTATAGCATATGTAATTACTATCTTAATTATTAAACCGTGTCATTGTAAACAACTTCAAGGACACCAAAATCCTCACAACTCAATGTGATTGCTGCACAATAAGAAGAAGGTTACATAAGAAATAAATTGAAGACAAGAAATAAGCATGGTTTTATGGAATGCACTATTGTTTTTTGACTTACAAATGTTTATAATAACTTTACACTTTAGACCAAATTAAAACAAATTGTTTGCAATGTTATGCACTTATTCACTCGCAATTTCTCATAGGTATAATACCATCTTGTCTTTCCAGGGCAGAAATCAAGAGCCTAAAATTCATGAGAAAAACATCACTCCAACATAAATGGCTATATGGGATCCTTGCAACCAATATGTCCGCTCATTGGAAGAGGATTTCAGGTTTGAAGCATACAAGCAGCCATATAGATGCCATCAAGATTGGGTCAACCATAAGAGGAACTAGAGGATGTGGTCTCTATCATGTCACAGTTGCTGCCTATCTTAATTTTGTGGTAGCTTTAATGGTTTATTTATTTTTAGATGCCTAGCGTGTCACTGCTGTAATACGGTAGTTTCATGTTGTTGCTAACATAATAATTCTAACGATCCTATAATGACATTGATGTTAATTTCATGTTGTTATTTTGATATTATTATGTTGGTTTTTGCTGAAATATTGATGGTATTCAATGGCCATATAATTGCCCTTGTTATGTTCTGAATTATGGTTATAAGAATAATTATATAGCTTGTTAGCGATATGCTACTGACAGTAATCCATAAAACTATCCAAATCTCCTTAAATCACAAATTCTCCCAAACAAACAAACAGCCCGAGGATTTGATAGGAATTAAAAATTAGATTTTTATCAAAACCAGATTTAATAAAACCTATTTTGAACGAAACAGGACCTGCCTATTCAAAGTCTAATACGTTTTTGGAAAATAACGG
Organism: Dendrobium chrysotoxum; assembly: GCA_019925795.1. Classification (NCBI taxonomy): domain Eukaryota; kingdom Viridiplantae; phylum Streptophyta; class Magnoliopsida; order Asparagales; family Orchidaceae; genus Dendrobium; species Dendrobium chrysotoxum. Next base: position 34,784,811 of record CM034304.1, read on the forward strand.
AATTTAGAATCTAGATAACGCTGCCCAGCTTTCCCAAAAATGATATGAGCCGCTCTCCCGCATCCCATATAAGGAAAGCTGCCAACGAATTATTATAATTTGAGAATAAGAGGTCATGCAAACACCTCTAAGGGCCATTCTTGCCGAAACTGGCTAAATTGATTTTATTTCCACGCATTTACAAACGGAAATGGCATAAAAGTTGCCCTGTGAGATCACTCCGTTTATTTGGTTCCAAATCTCAACAATAGATCAGTTTAGAGTCCGCTAAGTAGTTGATTCCGCCAAAAATAATTTCACAGAACAAATAGTGCCACAATATTGCATTCAATCATGGCATTGCATGGATGCATTATTCCCATAGAAGAAAACACTAGAGCGTAATCTTCGAAGCCATCTAAAACGAAATTCGCGCTGAGGCTGAGCTCCTATCAGCTCAGCCACCATGAAACCTGGAGAAACGGATTAAAAATAAGAATAAGAATCTGAACACCTTGCCAGTTCCGGCCATAGCGAAGATTCCGCCGAAAGATCTTCGGGAAGCTGCGGCGCCGGCACGGCGCAAAAAGAGGGGTTGAGAGTTGGAGACGCAGGCACTCGTGCGCCGCAGCCCGGAGAACTGGGGGTATGCGAGCTTTCCGTGTGCGGACGCCATTGACATCGTTGTCGCTCTTCTCCTGTTGCTCCTCCGCAGCTCGTAATCCGAAGAGCTATTCAGAGCAAAGATGCGGATAAAGAGATCTGCACCACCAACCCATAAAAAAAAAAAAATCCTAGGAATGCTCCAACATCTGTTCCTTTTCGCTTGAGCTTTTTGCATATGAAACCCTATAAATATAACATTTTATAATATTAAGCATTTATAATACTAATAAAATAATATATATTATTTAAAAATAAACAATTTTGAAATCTCGCATATCACTAATAAACTTTATTGATGTTCATTAGAAAACATATGAGCTCGGCATTAGCGCATTACTTCGAGAATGTTTCCTCCTCTTCATTGGCATACATGATGGCTTCTCTATAACACTTCAAGGAGTCATTTTTCTTTAGTTTATTGAATGTGGCGATTGATACCTTGCCCAACAAAATAATGCATGATTTATAAATATTTGGGTAATATCATGTTCGCTTTCTTATCTAATAACATTAGAAATCTATGTGCTACAAAAAAAATGGAGTGAGTGTATTTAAGTATTTAAAAACTCACTCTACCGATAAACTAATGGATTTATCATTATCTTGATATGTTATGGGTGTATTAAATTATTGAATCATGTTGTACTTCCAGTGTCCATTTCTATCTTCCTATATTTGGAATTGTAAACCAATCCGACCATCAAAGACAATAAAAAGTTTCTTTTCATCAATCGAGTTGAGAGGATCAATGGCATATGAATCCATGTTTGTCTCTTACCTATGAATCTATAAAGTTTTCAATCAACTATTTATTATTCTCTTACCTCTTTCTCCTATAACCCAATAACTTTTGCCTCATTACTATGTATAATAATAAGAGATGGGCTAACATCTCATACATTCTCCATATCTTTATAAGTATATATAATAGAAAAGTGATTGGTCCCCTATCTCCTACACCTCCTTCCTAACCTCCTGCTCTATTACCTTCTCCTTCAATACCTGATCTACAACCTCTATTAAATGAATGGTTGAGTTAGCATCATGTACCTCATTATTGTAATAACCTCAAAATTTAATTTAAGCAAAATTCATGTAAATATGAAACTTTGGCAGGGAGTATAGTGGCATTGGATTATGGGTGTTACAGCGCCAAACTTTCTAGTTTACATGGATTTGAGTGAGTGTGGCAGCGTTAAGGTGTCGAGTATTAGGGCATTAAACAAAAAAATTATTATTTTTATAATAACATTTCTAAATACATTTATAAATTATAATAACCCCCATTATCCCCATCCCACTCCCCATTAGGGGTGTAAACAAGTCGAGTCGAGTTAAGTATTTGACTAATTGAGCTAAGCTTATTTAGTTCTTACAAAGCTCGAGCTCAACTCGTTAAAAAATTTTATAGGCTCGAACTCGGCTTGATTACTCGAGCTCATTTGTAAAACTCTAGCTTGACTTGATTGTTGAGCTCGAATTCTTAATTTTAGATTAAAATTTTCATTTTTTCTTAGAAATTTTATTTTTAATATAGAATTAGTTTAAAATTATTAAAATATATTATATAATATTAATTTAAATTAAATTTTAAATATAATTTAAGATAATTGAGCAGCTCAATAAGCTTTCAAATTCAGCTAGGCTGAGCTTGAGCTTGAGCTCATTTAATATACGAGCTCTAGTATGGGCATGAGCTCGAACTCATGGCTTGACAAGCTTGACTCATAAGCTTGTTAATAAGTAGAGCTTAAGCCAACTCGATCGGCTCACTTACACCCCTACTCGCCATTCCCTTGTATGGCTACGTGAGAAAGGAGAGAAGAAGAGGATACGAGGGGGAGAGAGAAGGAGAGAGGAGAGACAGAGTAGGGAATTGATTGGTATTTTGTCACTCCATTTATAGAAATTGCTATGATAATAGAAGGTAATCTTAATCCTACATCTGTTTTCGATGATTTAAGATTTGTCAAATTTTTAATACCTAAATTTGAAAAAAGTATAATATCTTTGATTTAGCATATTTTTTACTATATAACTTTTAATATATGATATATATACATTATTTTGAGCACTTTAACATAATCATATTAAGATTTCACTGGATTATTTTATATGTATGCTATTTTATATGAAATGAATGGGGCAAAGGTGTGACTAAAATAAGCATAAATTAGTGTACTGAGATATAGATATGAAATATACGATATGGATGCAATTACTATCTATTTAGCATAATATGTATTTTGGCATAATACATGCATACAAATAAGCACATTGGATATATTTATATGTTATGAAAAATATATTGAATGTTTGCTATTATAATTATATGATATGACATATATGTAAAAGCAAGAAAGATTGACTTAAAATTATTGAGTGATTCAGGTTTACCGAGGACATGTTATTAAATTTACAAGAAGGTAGGTTGACATAATTTCTTTAAAATAAGATTTGTGGTGTGATCATTGATACTTCACCAAAAATTGTCTTGATGGGGCATGTTTGAATTAAATTTTTTTTAAATAGGATCACTTGAACTCCGTTTTCAGTAAACTTATGTCAAACTGAGAGTCTCGATGACAAATCCAACCACACTAAAATCAGTCAAATTCGAGCCCAAATGGGCTCAAATCAATGGCTAAAAGCATATTTGGAAACTCGAGAATATGAATTGGGTAACCAAATTGTAATAGCCCATATTTTGATCCTGACAAATAATATTTTAGGAGGCATTATAAGTCTAATTTATAAACTGTATACGTCATAACATATATATTATTATGTTTTAATTGTAATAATTTTCTCTTAATTTTATAGATAATATAGATATGAAAATAAGAAGTATTGAAATTTCTTAAAAAATTGAAACATGTCGGTACAAGTGGACTTTCTGAGACCGTTAGGTGCCCATTTTAATTTGTAAATTGATTTCATCAGAGCATTCTAGACATGCTGGCATATTTTATAAATATTTTTATATAATTTTTTAATCCCTGTATTTGCAAATATAAAAGGATTTATAAGAATTTTATACTAAAGCCTAAATAATTGACATAATTATCTTTTATATCCTTAGGATATTTTATTATAAAAAATTTTAAATCCATTACACATTTTATTAAATGCCATTTTCATTTGCTTTTCCCAAACCAAATGAACATAAATCAAATTTGAGAAGAAAAGAGGGGAGAGAGAAATATAGGGTTTGGAGGTCGTAGTTAGGGTTGATTTTGCTAGTTGGACCAGTTGGAAATTTTGTTCGTCTCAAAGCAAGCTATTTTATCCTACCTCTAATTTAAATAATTTTATATATTTTGTGTTTTATGAATTTTAATTTGGTTAGAATTTACAAAAGTTATGATATCTCGATTTTTAGTAAACTTCAATGTGTAACTTTTATTATGTTCTAGTTTTAATCATTCTGCACATATTGACAAAAATATATTATATTTTTATTGGGTATTTTTATATTTTAGGAAAAATTTCTTAATTTGAAATTTTTAGATAAATATTTGTCAAAACCTCATAATATCATTGTATGATATGCATACTGATTAGAATGGATACATATATGATGAAAAAAGAGCACACTGCATTTTTTGTATATATTTTACTAATTTTGGTTCATATATAAATTTTGTAAATATACGATTGACATTCACCTATAAATAATAATTTTGTAAATATATGATTTATTTTCAATAATAATCAATTATATGAACTAATATTTAAACTAAAATACTTTGTATAATATTTACATTTCTTTAATCCATAATGAAAATATATATTTATTTGTGAGTACTTGATTATTCTTATATCTCAACATGTTTTGGCACTTCCTCTCCAAAGTACTCTGTACATTTTCTCTCCAATTATAGGATAACTTCATAAGTTAAATACTATAATATTATGAAATATTCAATTACAACATATTTGGCTAGGTCATTCGTCCACACATCATGATTCTTAGTGCACTATATGAGAACTCTCTCTTGGTATATATTCTCGAAATTCTTTCTCAACATGCTTGATTCTTTCTCTCTAAGGCACTCATACAATTTCTCTCAATTAAAAATGACTTCATAAGTCAAATACTATAATTATATAATACATTTAATTATAATGTGTTTGGCTAGGGGCATTCTTCCTTGGAGTGATGCCCCTCATAATATACCATATTTTTCTTAAACCTGCTTGTCATCTCATATGATAGCTCACCTCATGTGGTGGTCCGACGGAATTCAGGACATCAAGCGGTGGTTCGGTGGAGCTAAGGACGTCAAGTGGTGGTCCGACTGAGTTCAGGGCGTCAAACGGTGGTCCGGCGGAGCTTAGGACATCAAGCGGTGGTCCAGCGGGAAGTTCAGGGTGTCAGACGGTGGTCCGGCAGAACTCCGACGTCAGACGGTGGTCCGGCGGAACTCCGACGATGGTCGAGGAGGAGCAAGGAGGCAAGAACGATATTCGACCTCTCTCTTTTCTCCTTAGGATTAGGTGCCCATTTTCAAGAGGAGAGAGGGGCTCTATTTATAGATTTTCTGGAGTGGCATAACCCGTAATTAGATGGAAGATCAATGGTAAATGGGGAGTGGTTTGAATGGACGGCCGATGTTGAATCCCTTGATCGTGGACCGTTTGCTGGACATTTGAAGGTCTTAGAGATATCATATTTTGGCAATCATGGGCTTGTTGGATTCATCTCGTCGAGCCGCTTGATTCGACTATAAGCACGTAATGTTTCGAAACTGTTTGGTAATCCAAATTGGGGTTCAAACCTTCCAACAACGCTTTGGGCTCTTGATTTGGACCCATTTGAGCTCGGATTGGGTTGAATTTGGTGCCGTTGGGTTCGTATTTCCGAGATGTTCAGTTCAACTATAAGTTCGCCAAAATCAGAGTTCAGATGATTCCAATTTTAATTTTGAAAGTTTCCAACTTGATTTTGCCTCGAGATTTGTGCTCGATCAAGGTAATTTTTTGGCGATGTATCAATATCAAATACAACATATTCAATTGTTTATATTTTAAATTTAAATTATTGTCTCTTTGTTTAATTTTTTAATTCAAATTAAGTATTTTGACATATATCTAACAGTTAAATTTCTTTTAGAAATTTACATGCCTATCACAAAATTGCATATATTTATATATTTAATGATTAAATTATTATATTTATTTATATAACTTTTAAACAAATGTAATATCATTAATTTATTAAAATAAAAAATATATTTTTATAAATTATTTGATTTAATTAAATATTAAAATAATTTATAAATAAATATGTATAAAAAATTAAATAATAGATACATTTTAATCCCTCGGAAATTTTAATTCCGTGAATGGAAGGGTATTGATTAGCATATTTATATCGAGACTTCCGCTCCAAGCCGGAGTCCAAGTTACCCATTCCCGCACGACCCACTGGAACTTGACCAGGCTTCTTGCTACTTTCAGCTGGGTTCTTTCGTCAATTTCTCCATGGAAATTAGGGTTATCTCTTTCGTGGTTGCCTTCCTCCTCCTCGCGTCTCCGATCCTCCAAGGTATCTTCCTCCGTTCCTGTTCTGGCTTAATTCTGCGGTCTCGGACTTATTGCAATAAATTGGAATTGTATTCATCGCTTCCGCCTTGATGCGTTACCTCGATTCTTTTCTCTACAATTTAGAGCTTGCATTAGGTTTTTCCTGCACTTTTTAACTTAGATCCGCGGATTACTCTAGTTGGAGGATGTAAGCATTTGATATGAGCCCAAAAGGATGTGTATTATAGAAAATATTTTTATAGATGTTACGTTATCTTTGAATTTGCTGGTAATGAGGAATAGTTCACCGAATGCGATCCACTATTTTGATGGTAAAATTTAGGGCTTAGGTTTATCTGATGGGCATTTCGGATGTGTATTTATTTATGAAAGTCACCGTTTAATCGGATTTTGATCAGATCATCACTCTGACTTTGGTGCAAGTAGGATTTGGTACATCCCGTAAATCTAGGCTTATTTTTAAATCGTGAGAGGATTAAAACTTGAAAACTATTTCACATGACAACTTTTAAATCTTGCTGAATGCTGATAATCTATCTTGCTATTTTTTTAAGATTTAATTTTTGTGTGAGAGAGAAATTCTTATATCTGATAAATCCTATGAATGGTGGGATTTAGCAAGTCATGGATTTAACCAATAATGCTGAAATAGGATTTATCAAAATAGTAAGATTTAACTTCCTTAAAAATCAGTTTGATGGTATTTAAGCAAATTTAAATCCTGCTTAAAAGATGATACCAGGTAACTCCCTTTTATTATAACAAAATAGGCCTGACAGTTTTGGATCTGTCCGTATATGCTAACTTCAATGTTCTCGTGATAGTTGTAAGAAGTCAGGTTGACAATGCAGAGGAGGTAGCTGAAGTTGAAGGAGGTGAACTTGGAATAGTTGGTGATGAAGCACAAGACTTTAGTGATGGTTCTTTAAGTCCAGCTCCTGGAGTGGACACAATATGCGTGTTCCCAAAGAATGCTGCAAGATGTTTGTTTTCTCTCTGTTATGAACTATTAGCTTTTGTTTCATCATTCTTACTTTTAGGCTTTCTGCACTTGTTTATAACAACTTTATTTGACTGCAGTGGTTCCAGCCGGGGAAGAGACAGAATTACTGGTTGGAATGCATAATGAGGGTGATCCATTTAATTAATTAATTGATAAATTTATTTTCATCCGTAGCATCCTGTTCAAATATCACCAAGATGGCTCATTATGTTGGTTTCCTACAAAGTTTCCATGTTATCCCACATTTAAACTTGGGTTCTGTCATGAATTAACGCATGCTGTATGAATTCCTCTCAACTCCATGATGTATGCTTGACATAGACAATATCATTTGTTTTATTGGGCTAGACTTACTCTCTTACCTTCACCATGCTGTAATTATTATTATTAAATAACACAGAACATGCATATCCTTTCCTGTTATTGTTTGTTCTTGTTTATTAATGGGTAGGATAATGCAATTATGTCATTAACATAATATTTTATTTCTTGTTGGAAATTTTGAAGCTATCATTGCTTGATTAAAAGTGAATTTATGATTAATTCAGTTTGTTATGGATAATAGTGAATTTACCATGTTTTTAACTTGTTTTCTAATCAGAAAATATGATTGTTATGGAGATTTGTAGAAAGTGGGATGTGAAGTGTCCAGATCTAATTCTCTACTCTAAAAGGTGTGACTTTACTTAACTATTCATTCTAAAGTCTTCATAGGGAAATATGATAAACCAACAAACTCCTAAACTTTTTTCTCTTCTTTCGGTCGAGTGGCGATTTTGTGGGGAGAGGGTGTTAGGAATTGGGTTCAATGAAGGGCATGAAATGTTAAAGGAATAAGGAAAAATGAAAAATTGCTTTAGTGAGCAAAGGAAAGTAATTAGTAGCCTAGGGTCAACATGTAACTTTTGGTTCGTTATTTTCCTTGTGGAGGATTGGTAGCTTGTTTGGATAACTCTGCTTTTGCTTAGCTAACTAAAGTGGTCAACCAATCTGATATAAAAGGCAGAGTACCTTACAAATTGAATAGTATACTGATGTAGACTATAAAGGATTACCAATGATAGAAGATCCATGACTGAATACTGTATATATTTTTTAGAGGAAAATTCATAACATCAAATAGCACAAAGCAACCTGTTGTATCAAGATCTAGCGTTAAATCTAAATTTGAGCCATTAGCCAAAGAATATGAGAACTTCTATGGATGAAACTTATCTTGAAGATTTAAAAATCAAATTGGAAGAGCCAATGAAAATATACTGTGATGATAAATTTGTCATAAACATTGCTCATAATTAAGTACAATATGAGCATACCAATCATGTGAAGGTGGATAGACTGATGAGGACATCCACACCTGGAAAGTGTATCGTAGACGTGGTCGTCGATCTACGGCCACGATCGAGTCTTTGTATTTTTAGTTCTATTATGATTATTATTGTCTTTTAATTTTATTTACCATTGTGCCCTTACTTTAGAGGGATATGTTTGTAAGCCCAAGAGGGCATGTTTGTCTTTTCATTTATGTCTTGTATTTGGGCTATTTAAAGGCCCTAGTGTATTGTTATGAGATGATGATTGATTAATAAAAAAATTTCTGCACATTGAGTTCTTTGTGAGCTTGAGATCGTTGGAGAGAAAATCCCTAGGCGAGGGATGGCGGATCACCCACCAACCTAGGAAAAGTCCGGGTTCGTGGCCTTCTTCTTTCTCTTTCCCAACTCCCCCTCTCCCTTCTCTTTCTCCCCCTACCCGTCGGCTGCCCCAAACTCCCCATCCCCTAAAACCGCCTCTCCCCAAACCCTCCACCACCTCACGGCCACCCCATCCCCAAGCCCCTACCCGCCGGCCACCTTCCCACCTCCTTCCCACTAATTTAGTTTCCTAAAATAAGTTGAAGGCTGTTTAGAAAGAATTCTAAATTCAAATTCACAATTGAATTTGAATTAATGCTTTCCTAATTCATCCAAATCTATTTTAGGAAACTTTCCTATTTAATCCCTATTTAAATTTTCAATTTAAGTGGATGGGAATAAATCTTTCCTAATCCCTAAATCTATTTTTAGAAACCCCTAATCAATCCCTAATCCTCCTCCCCTCTCTCCCACACCCGCCGGCCCCCTTCCCCTTTTCCGCCCCCCTCTCCTCCCAATTCCCTCTCTCTCTCCAATCTTTCCCCTCCCATTAACTTTAATTTCCTATCCTATTTCCCTCCCAATTTCAAAATCTGAAAATAGTTTCAGATTTTGGAAATCTAACCCTCTCCTAAACCCTAACCCTAACTCCCAACCCACCCCTTCTTGGCCGACCACCTCCTCCCCCCTTTTTTTCTTAGGTTTCTACCTAGAAACCCTAATTCTCCAAGGAACTAACGTCAAGGACAGCAAAGGTTCATCCTCTTCGACTCGTCTATCCTTCTCCGACATGAATGGAAGTGCCCACAAGAGATTACGGACTACGACTTGACGAAGACGATAACATTGACATCCTCCGCTCCCCGTTCTTCGACGTCGGATTTGACTACGAGAGCACAGTTGAAGAATACCTCGACCGGATCCACATCACTTTGGTGGATACGATCGACGGTCAAAGAAAGAAAGGACGGTGGACCATCCGCGGCCGATTCACAGCGGCCTCCCCTCCGGATACTCCCACACTCCGAGACTATTTTGTACGCCTCCTACGATTCCTCACCATTACTATTGGCCAACGAACGGAAACTATCCGCCGACGTTTCCTCTCCGGTTAGGGTAAGCTTTCATGCTTTATCAATTACATCGTTATCCTCCTAACCCTGTAGGTGATGACGGAATCGTGCAAGATCTGAACCATTAACTCTGCTAACCGCTTAGTAAACGTAGGATCATTTGAGTGTGCCTTCATGCTCTCTTGTTTTAATGTTAATGGAGGGATTATGTATGAACAACTATTACATTAGCCTTACTTTGATTCTCTAATCTATTTGTTTGGATAAGCATTGTTATTTGTGGTTTAGCCTAAACGCAAGCACCGCTCCTTCGTTTTATTTTATCGTTCAATTGCTAAGCAATTTCTAATCAACTAATTGTTCTTGAAATAAGTTGTGCGAATCCTAGTTTCCATTTAAAGCATCTTGGTTCGGCATCATCTGGTATCAGAGCATGGTTAACCTAGGACTGCATTCTAGAAAATCACCCTAGGTTACTACCTTGCTAGTCTAGTTAATTTTGCATGCATCGCATCCTAATTTTATTTAAAAATTCAATTTTTGTTTGCTGTCCTTTACATTTCTGCATGCATTTAGTGTGTTATAAAGTCTTTTCTTTGGTACGTAAGTGCTGTCCTTAACCCTTTAACCTTGCTAGTTGATTAGGAGACTTAACACCTTAGCACAGAGTGTTGTCCCCAAGTTTCCTGCAGCAGTTAGCGACATTTTAGGGTCTACTTCCTGCACTTACACTTGCTGTCCACTCCTAGTTGTCACCCCCAAACCCTCCCTGGTACTTAACAATGGATCCCGAACAACTTGGAAGGACTTTAGATCTGTTGGTAGGTCAAATGAGTGCTATTAGCCAGCAATTAAAGGAAAACCAAGCTGATCTCGCTGAATTCCGTAGGACCACCACCGATCGTCTTGACACAATAGAGCATGGTAGAACTCACCCTATCCCGTACACTCCTTCAAGGCCTCCCTCTATGTATGGGGACGATCCTTTTATGGATGAGGGGCACACTCGAGTTCCTCATCGAGTTCCCCACCATAGACAAGAGCACCACCACGACCCTGATCTTCCCCTGATGAAGAACATCAAGGTCGATGCACCCACTTTCGATGGTACCCTAGATCCCCAGCTCTTTCTGGACTGGATCAAAGGTATGGATAGTTTCTTTAGGTGGTATGACATCTCCGAGGCTAGAAAAGTCAGTTTCGCCAGTATGAAACTCATTGGTAGGGCTAGTCAGTTCTGGTCTAACTTAGAAAGCCTTAGGGAGTCTCGCAATGAGTACCCCATCACTGATTGGTTATCGATGAAGCGTGAGCTTAAACAGAAGTACCTCCCTCCCTCGTACTTCCCTAGACTCTTAGATAGGTGGCATAGATTGACTCAGGGTAGTAAACCCGTCAAGGATTACATCGCCTCTTTCGATGATTTTCTGATTCGTTGCAAAGGGGAGACCTCCACTACCCCTGCGCAGATTCTATCCATGTTTCGTACCGGATTACGAGAGGACCTTCGCAACGAACTATTCGCCCGAAATGTCACGACCTTAGAAAGTGCGTATAGTTTAGTACTTGACTTAGAGGAGAGTCGATCCCAGCATTCTAACCGTCATCACGACCCTAGACCCTCCTACAGACCGTCTGGTAGTTCCACCCCGCACTCTTCTACTACCCGACCTACTCCGGGTAGTAGCGTTCGACCTCCCACGAGTTCCCCTGCACCCCGACCTGATTTTAGGAGTAAGCCTCCCTCCCCGGATGGCCCTCGGACCAGTCCCGGGACCAAATGCTTTCGTTGCCAAGGATATGGGCATATCGCTTCCCAGTGCTCCAGTCCCTACAAAGTTTCCATCATCGAGGAAATCACTGAGGAGGATCCTGAACCCGAGGTCGATCAAGTTCACCAAGTTGAAGAAGAAGGTGATTTCTTCGAGGAGGACGAGGACACCACCGTCCTCCATTGCCTTCAGAAGTTGGGCACATCTCCCATCTGCGTGGTAAGATGTGCGCTGTCACACCCTGTCACCTCCGATGACTGGCGTAGGACTTCTATCTTTCACACCTACACCAAAATCAAAGATAAAAACTGTAAGGTCATCGTAGATAGTGGCAGTTGCATCAATGCTGTCTCCTCTAGCATGGTGTCCAAATTAAGCCTTTCTGCCGTTCCTCACCCCAGTCCGTATAAGGTAGCTTGGGTCAACTCCACTGCCTTGGAGGTGAAAGAACGAAGTCTCGTACCTATCTCCTTTGCCACCTATAAGGAGAACGTATGGTGCGATGTTCTGACTATGGATGTCGGACAAATTCTTTTGGGGCGACCTTGGATTTTTGATAATGATGTCCACATCTACGGGCGTTCGAACACCTGCGTATTCGAACATGCGGGTAAAAAGATTAAACTTGTACCATCGCAGCCCCGAGTCAAGGAAGAACCTAAACCCCACCCCCTTAAGTCCAAGAAAGGACTAAACTTAGTCACCGCCAAGGTTCTGGACTCTGAGGTCACTCGTGGTGCACCTCTATACGCTTTAGTGGGTCGTGAGATTCCCACCGAATCTGACGACCCCATTCCTCAAGAAGTCCAACCTATCTTAAGACAATTTGCTGATGTCTTCCCAGATGACCTCCCTGATCAGTTACCTCCTCTTCGAGACATCCAGCATGCCATAGACTTAGTCCCTGGAGCCTCCCTCCCGAACCTGCCACACTATCGCATGAACCCCACGGATCATGCCGAACTTAAAAAGCAGGTAGATGAATTACTGCAGCGAGGTTTCATTAAGGAAAGTCTTAGTCCCTGCGCGGTGCCTGCCCTTCTCACCCCTAAGAAGGATGGATCTTGGAGAATGTGCGTTGATAGTCGTGCTATCAACAAAATCACCGTCAAATATCGATTTCCTATTCCTAGATTAGACGACATGCTGGATATGATGACGGGTGCCACCCTCTTTTCCAAGATCGATCTTAAAAGTGGATACCACCAAATCCGGATCCGACCCGGTGACGAGTGGAAGACTGCTTTCAAGACCAAGGACGGTCTTTACGAATGGATGGTCATGCCTTTTGGGTTGAGTAATGCCCCAAGCACCTTTATGAGAATTATGACCCAAGTGCTGCGTCCTTTTATGGGGAAATTTGTCGTTGTTTACTTTGACGACATTCTTATTTACAGTCATTCTGTAGAGCAACACCTTGACCACCTTAAGCAAGTCTGCTCTGTTTTGAGGAAGGAGCAGTTATACGCTAACCCCAAGAAGTGTACTTTCCTCGTAGATCGAGTCATCTTTCTAGGGTTTATCGTATCGGCTCACGGGGTTTCTGCTGACCCCGAGAAGGTAAAAGCCATAGTGGAGTGGCCCCTTCCTCAGAACATCCGGGAAGTCCGCAGCTTCCACGGATTGGCCACTTTCTATAGGAGATTCATACGAAATTTCAGCACAATCGTATCTCCTATCACTGATTGCCTTAAAAAGGGTGATTTCCATTGGACCCCGGCCGCCACTAGAGCTTTTGAGGACATTAAGAAAAGAATGGTGGAGGCCCCAGTAATGAGACTTCCTGACTTCTCCAAAGTCTTCGAAGTGACCTGCGACGCTTCTGGGGTCGGAATTGGAGGAGTCCTCTCCCAGGAAGGTCACCCTGTAGCATACTTCAGTGAGAAACTGAATGATATTCGGCAGCGATATTCCACTTACGATAAGGAATTCTATGCCGTGATCCAATCCCTCCGCTATTGGCGACATTACTTGCTCCCGCAAGAATTTGTCATTTTCTCGGATCACGAAGCTTTGCGTTATATCAACTCCCAGAAGAAGTTGAATGCACGCCACGGTCGTTGGGTAGAATTCCTTCAAGAGTACACTTATACCCTTAGACATAAGGCGGGAGTTGAGAATAAAGCTGCCGATGCCCTCAGTCGTCGCATGATGACGACCACTGAGTTGAGAACTGAAGTCGTGGGTTTTGACCAAATTAGGAAAGATTATTTAGACTGCCCCGACTTCAAAGAAACATACACTCTCTTGTCCACAGGAAGCACGCGCCTTGTGGACGATTTCCTTCTGGAGGATGGTTATCTTTTTAAAGCTCAAAAGCTTTGCGTACCGCGCACCTCCTTAAGGGATTTTCTGGTCTGGGAACTCCACGCCGGAGGCCTCGCCGGGCACTTCGGCCGAGATAAAACTATAGAATCCGTGGAGTATCGTTTCTTTTGGCCCAGCCTGAAGAGAGATGTGGGTAGGTTGGTTAGCCGGTGTCACACTTGCCAGTTAGCCAAACAGCGTAAACAGAACACGGGTCTCTACACTCCGTTGCCTGTCCCTAGTTGTCCTTGGCAGGATGTTAGCATGGATTTCATTTTAGGCCTGCCAAAGACTCTTCGTAAAAATGATGCCATTTGTGTCGTCGTCGATAGGTTCTCCAAAATGGCTCATTTTATACCTTGCTCCAAAACATCTGACGCCTCCCATATTGCCAAACTTTATTTCAATGAAGTTGTCCGTCTTCATGGTCTACCCAAGACCATTGTTTCGGATAGGGATGTTAAATTCACTAGCTATTTTTGGAAGACCCTTTGGATGAAATTAGGCACTAAATTGCAGTTCTCAACAGCCTTTCATCCACAAACTGATGGTCAGACCGAGGTAGTTAATAGGAGCGTAGGAAATCTGTTACGGTCCCTGGTGGGCGAGCACTTTAAGGATTGGGATTCTGTTCTATCCACTGCGGAGTTTGCATATAATAATTCTGTAAACCGAACCACTGGTCTAAGTCCTTCGGAGATTGTGTACGGATACAAACTTAGGCAGCCGTTAGATCTCATTCCTATGTGTTCTAGGTATAGAATTTCTGAGTCTGCATCTTCATTTGCATCACATTTGCATGAACTTCATAAGGAAATTGCACGACAAATTGAAAAGAGCAATATTGATTACAAATTACGTGCTGATTTGAAACGAAAATTTAAAACTTTTGAGGTTGGTGATTCCGTGATGGTGCGGATTCGTCCGGAACGGTTCCCACAAGGAACGGTTAAGAAACTGCATGCCAAAAGTGCTGGCCCATTCAAAATACTTAAGAAAATCAATGATAATGCTTATGTAGTAGATCTTCCCGCTGAGTTCAACATCAATTCCTCTTTTAACATAGAAGATTTAGTGGCATATGAAGGCCCGGATTTTAATCCGCCAAACCCACTTACACAACAGCCGTGTGTGACCCCACCTTGTGAGATCCCTAATTTACCTCCACTCCCAGATATCCCTAAATCACCTATAGCAGATAAAGTGGACACGATCTTGAGCGATGAAATCATCTCTACAAAGGAAGGTGGACGACGAAGGTATTTGATTAGGTGGAAAGGTAAGCCCGAGTCGGAAGATACGTGGTTGGATCGTGACGAGTTGCAGCAGCTGGATCCAGACGCATTGGAGTTCTATGACAGCACCAGGGATACTTACTCGACGGAGTCGAGCTTTCTTCCACCCCGGGAGAATGATGAGGACATCCACACCTGGAAAGTGTATCGTAGACGTGGTCGTCGATCTACGGCCACGATCGAGTCTTTGTATTTTTAGTTCTATTATGATTATTATTGTCTTTTAATTTTATTTACCATTGTGCCCTTACTTTAGAGGGATATGTTTGTAAGCCCAAGAGGGCATGTTTGTCTTTTCATTTATGTCTTGTATTTGGGCTATTTAAAGGCCCTAGTGTATTGTTATGAGATGATGATTGATTAATAAAAAAATTTCTGCACATTGAGTTCTTTGTGAGCTTGAGATCGTTGGAGAGAAAATCCCTAGGCGAGGGATGGCGGATCACCCACCAACCTAGGAAAAGTCCGGGTTCGTGGCCTTCTTCTTTCTCTTTCCCAACTCCCCCTCTCCCTTCTCTTTCTCCCCCTACCCGTCGGCTGCCCCAAACTCCCCATCCCCTAAAACCGCCTCTCCCCAAACCCTCCACCACCTCACGGCCACCCCATCCCCAAGCCCCTACCCGCCGGCCACCTTCCCACCTCCTTCCCACTAATTTAGTTTCCTAAAATAAGTTGAAGGCTGTTTAGAAAGAATTCTAAATTCAAATTCACAATTGAATTTGAATTAATGCTTTCCTAATTCATCCAAATCTATTTTAGGAAACTTTCCTATTTAATCCCTATTTAAATTTTCAATTTAAGTGGATGGGAATAAATCTTTCCTAATCCCTAAATCTATTTTTAGAAACCCCTAATCAATCCCTAATCCTCCTCCCCTCTCTCCCACACCCGCCGGCCCCCTTCCCCTTTTCCGCCCCCCTCTCCTCCCAATTCCCTCTCTCTCTCCAATCTTTCCCCTCCCATTAACTTTAATTTCCTATCCTATTTCCCTCCCAATTTCAAAATCTGAAAATAGTTTCAGATTTTGGAAATCTAACCCTCTCCTAAACCCTAACCCTAACTCCCAACCCACCCCTTCTTGGCCGACCACCTCCTCCCCCCTTTTTTCTTAGGTTTCTACCTAGAAACCCTAATTCTCCAAGGAACTAACGTCAAGGACAGCAAAGGTTCATCCTCTTCGACTCGTCTATCCTTCTCCGACATGAATGGAAGTGCCCACAAGAGATTACGGACTACGACTTGACGAAGACGATAACATTGACATCCTCCGCTCCCCGTTCTTCGACGTCGGATTTGACTACGAGAGCACAGTTGAAGAATACCTCGACCGGATCCACATCACTTTGGTGGATACGATCGACGGTCAAAGAAAGAAAGGACGGTGGACCATCCGCGGCCGATTCACAGCGGCCTCCCCTCCGGATACTCCCACACTCCGAGACTATTTTGTACGCCTCCTACGATTCCTCACCATTACTATTGGCCAACGAACGGAAACTATCCGCCGACGTTTCCTCTCCGGTTAGGGTAAGCTTTCATGCTTTATCAATTACATCGTTATCCTCCTAACCCTGTAGGTGATGACGGAATCGTGCAAGATCTGAACCATTAACTCTGCTAACCGCTTAGTAAACGTAGGATCATTTGAGTGTGCCTTCATGCTCTCTTGTTTTAATGTTAATGGAGGGATTATGTATGAACAACTATTACATTAGCCTTACTTTGATTCTCTAATCTATTTGTTTGGATAAGCATTGTTATTTGTGGTTTAGCCTAAACGCAAGCACCGCTCCTTCGTTTTATTTTATCGTTCAATTGCTAAGCAATTTCTAATCAACTAATTGTTCTTGAAATAAGTTGTGCGAATCCTAGTTTCCATTTAAAGCATCTTGGTTCGGCATCATAGACATTTCATAGAAGAGAAATTAGAAAGTGAGTTGATTGTACTCCGTATGTGTCAACAAAAAATCTAATTGCCGAGATTCTCACCAAAGGACTTTACAACCCCATGTTAAAAACTATTGTAACCAAACTTGAAATGATAGATTGCTACTATTCAATTTGAGGGGGAGTGTTGAAAGGCAATAGAACCCACAAGTTAACCAATCTTGGTAGGGATATCTAAGCATATGAATTAATGGTTCTAACTATTGGATCAATCCTCTTATAACATTCAGATTGCAATCCGTGTGCCTCCCCTTCCTCTTCTAGCCATCAATCCATTTTGAGGATTTTTTTTTCTTTTTTCATATATCACTAGTAGCAATGATTGGTCCATGTCAAAGCAACGAAGTCTAGTCTACCAAAGGCCTCTAGCACCAAACAAGCAATAAGAGCAATAGCAACATATATGATTAGAAATCATCAAATGTGATAAATACGAAAAAAAGGACACGCTCGTTCAATAAAGACAAATTTTGAGGTAGCTACATTAATTTACATGGAACTCCAAACACATTTCCTAATTTCATCAAAACCCTCAAAGTGAAATAGTGAATTTTAATTTGAATAAAGGAACAATAGACAAAAGCTGATGAGGACATCAATCAGAGATTTCGACACGTGTACCATCGATGAGGACGATGATCGACGGCCACGATTCAGAGTATTTACCTTTGATGTAGTGCACGTTATATGTATTTTATTTTATGTTTCCTATTTTACCCTTCATGGGTATTGAGTCTCTTTGTAGCCCTGAGGGCATTAGTGTCTTTTTTATTTCTCTAGTTTTGAGACCTATATATTGGTCCCTATGCTTGTATTGTTTTTCTTAATGAATGACACATGAAATTTCCGATTTTCTTTACTTGATCTCTAAGTGAGTTCTTGAGAGGAGAAGCCCGTGGAGGGTGAAGCAATACCCGTCAATCTTTGGAGGATTCCGAGGTTCGCGGTTCTTCAATCTTTTCCCTTTTCCCTACACTTTCCTCTCCTCTAATTCCCTCACCCGCCGGCCTCCCCTCTTCTCCCCACCCTCGCCGTGCCTCCCTAAACCGAACCCCCACCCGCCGGCCTCCTTGGGCCGCCCCAAGCCGCCGGCCTCCAACCACCCACCCACCGCCCTTCTCCTCCCCCCACCACCAAACCTTTCATCCCTCCTAGCCGCCGGTTCCCCCCCTTATTGCCCATTTGAATTTTGAAATTCAAGTATCATGTGACCTTTATTCTCTTTCCTAAAATAGAATTTGGTAATTAGGAAAGTTTCCTAATGAGAATTCAATTGATTAATTGGATTTTCAAATTCTTTTCTATTGCTTAAAACTAAAATAGGAAACCTTCCAATTTAATTAAATCTGAAATCAAATCAGATTTAATTAAAATCTCTATTAATTTCCTTGGGCCCCACTTGCTTAACATAAACCCCCCCTCTCCCCTCTCTACATGGCCGGCCCCCCCTTCCTCTTTTATTTTCTCTCTCCAATTCCCTCCCAATTGCAATTAATGCTCCCCTAATCCCCTCCTAAAATCAGCTGCCCCTAGCCCTTAGTGGATTAATTTGAAATTCAAATTAATTACCTCCCTCCTCTTAAGCAAATCTGAATTAATTTCAGATTTTCAAATTTCCCCCTAACCCTAGCCTATTCTAGCCGCCACCCCCCTTTTTTTCCCCTTCCCCACGGCCACCTTCTCCTTCCCCAAACCGCCGCCCCTCTCTTTCTCCCTATCTCTTCAATTCTCCTCTCAATTTCACGATGAATGGCGGATCCCGAATGGGACTACGGATTCGTGCTTGACGATCAAGATCAAATCAACATCCTCCAATCTCCTTTCTTTGACGTGAGATTCGACTTCGACGATACTATTGAAGATTACCTAGACCGCATCCAAGACACCTTAGTAGACGTGATCGACGAACAACGATCCAAAGGACATTGGACCATCATCGGCCGACCATCTTACTCCCCGACTCCGGCTACCTCTCCGGCGACTACTACTCTATGCAACACTTGTCTTCTAGTGGCATCCCTAAGTGTGCTCGCAACTTTCCTCCGTTAACCTTCACGTTCAAGAGTTCGAGTGAGGGATCTCAAGGCGAAGGATCTAAATCTTAAACTTGGAGCTTTTGTTATAATTGCTATTTGCATTACTTATTAGTTCTTGGTTGTTGTTTTGCAAGTGCCTATTATTCTCAACATCGTAACTAATTGCTTTTATTTACTCTTTCATTTCAAGTTCTTAAGCTTTCACTTGAGCAAACATAGGTTTATTGGTAGCTAAGCAAAGTTCACTAATTTTATTAATATCTTAATTGCGATTCTTGTTTCATCGCATTTAGTTTCACATCAAAAGCCCTTTTTAGTGTTACCCCATATGGTACAGTGGTAGTGTGCTGGAAGTTGTATGCTGCTAATCTAGAGATTGTATTGATGATAGTGCAAACATGAAGATAAAAACTAAAAAGAGAGTGGAGTTATTTCCATGTCGGGTTGGGGCCCTTGCTCAAAACTAGCTTGTGCCAATGAAGAATCATTTGCCTAGACTTGATTTAAGATATCTATGGATTCTATAATCAGTTTGAAGGTGAGACTTTTTAGGATTGTGCATGAATTGATTATAAGACTTTCTGCTAATGTAATGTTTGGATGGGTGTGAGATAGATAGATCAAATTTTCAACTAATCTCTGATATTATCCCTTGCCTGCTTATTTTCCTTCTTCATATGCATGCAATTTTTAACTTGGTTCAGTTGGGGTTTGACAATGTTTGCAATCAATTAATTTGGTTTCTTTTAGTAGATTTATGATATATTTTTTGTTGAGAGAGGAATATTCATTATTTTTATTGAGTAATTTTGTTAGACCGGTCTAGTCGGCCCAGAAGGGACAGGCCTACGTGTACTCAACAACATCTTGTTCCCCCTTGGGGTGGGGCCCATAGCTTAATGAAGAGAGAGGAGGGGGCGGTTTAGGAGGGAAATTCAACTAGAGGACTGTTTTGGGTATTTTGCTAAAGATTGTATGCTTTAAGTAGTTTTGTAAAACCTAGGGCGAGGTTATGTTTTTGCCAAATTGAGTTTTCCTAATGAGAGAAAGGGACTCTAGTGGGCGGCTAGGGTTTGGGAGAGCCGGATCTTCTTCTCCAATCAAAGATCCATTGTATCTTGTTTGTTTCTTTTTCCTATCATCAATTAAAAAGTTTCTTTTGTGTGATTCCACAGATTTTTCTCATTTACTGTTTTGGGCTTGTTGAAATTCAATTCCAGCCAAGGTTTTCTTCTATTTCTAGAAGCATTTCCTATCAAATTTCTATGCCCAAGAAGTATTTAAGCTTGCCCAATTCCTTGGTTTCAAATTCTTCAGTAAGCTTTTTCCTGAGAAACTTATTTTCTCTATTGTAATCGCATGTACAATCGTTCACACATACTATGAGAATTGAGATTTTACCATTAGTGGAGTGTTTTATGAAGAATGTACGATCCCCTTAGTTTTGCTTATATCTAGCTTCATTTATGACTTTTGTGAATCTATCAAATTCTCTCATGGATTATTTAAGGCCATATAGAGTTTTTTTAAAAAAAAATGTATACTTTGTTTTTTTGTAAACTAACTGTCAACTTCATGTGGTGGATCTATGTAGACTTTTTATTCAACGTCCCCATGTAAGAAAGCATTCTTTACATCATATTATTGTATGGATTATCCATGATTGACTTCAAGAGAAATTATGATTCGTTTTGTATTCATTTTCATAACAGGAGCAAAAGTTTTTTGGTATTTAATTCCATAAGATTGAGTAATCTTTTGGTTACCAATCTTGCTTTATGTCGTTTCAAGCTTTCATCCGTTCTATATTTAATTAGAAAAAATCTATTTGCATCTTCAATATTCTTTTTTTTTTTTCTGTAGTTTAACAATCTCGTAAGTATGATTTTTTTCTAGAGCATTCATTTCTTCTCTTATGACATCATTCTAATTCTTGTTTTTAAGTGCCTCATATAGGATTTGTGGTATTGTAATGGAATTGGAGCTTATGTTTGTTTATAAGAAAAGCTCTATGGGTAGGAGAAAATGTTTGAAAAGATGTGTGCTGTGAGATGGGATATAGAGGATAATGCGAGTGTTGGGTTAATTATTGTTACCGGTTGACGATTCCGAGTTTGGAGCTTGCTGGAGATTTTGGTTAGACTTATTTCTTCTTGTATAGACTTGAAGGGATACAATATCTAGATTTATTGGAGTTTGTGTTGTTGGAATATCAAGATGAAAGATAGATATTTCATTAAACTTATATTCCAGTTGAGAGTTCTCTCTCTAAAGATGAGTTTGATTGAAAAAAAACTTTGCTTTTTATTAAAGGTGACATTTTTTGAAGTAAAGAAATTTTTGGGGGATTGATGATAACATTTATAGCCTTTTTGATAGAGGAATACCTCATAACGATGCATTTGAGGGCTCTAGAATTAAATTTACCCCTATGTTATTTGTGGATGTGGACATAGATAATGCACCCAAACATTATGGTGAAAATTTTTATACGAAGTGATTTGTAGTGAATAATTCAGTTAGATAGTTTAGAAGACTTTTGAAGGCAATCACTCTTGAGGTATTTATTGATTAGGTATGTGGCAGTTAGGAATACTTCGTCCCATTATCTTTTTGACACTTGATTTTGGAAAAGAAGAGTCTTGGTGATTTCTAGAAGATTGTGAATTTTCCTTCTACCGCTCTATTTTGTTGGGGAGTGTTAGGACATGATTGATGGATGATATACTCTTTAAAAAATAAATATGATAATGTATGATTAAATTAATTATTAGTAATACTTTTTGAAATACCTTTATGTTAGCATTGAATTGTTTTTGTATCATGACAATAAAAATGAGGAGAATAATGTTGAAATTAGATTTTTATTTGATAAAATATATCCATATCATCTAAGTGCAATTATTAATGAAGGTAATATATCCTGTAGCTCTAGAAATATTGAGGATTTTGGAAGGTCCCCAAATGTCAGAGTAAATAATTAGAAAACAGAGTAGATGAATATGGAATGACTTTTAGAAAAAATGGCATGATGATGTTTAGCAATTTCAAAAATATCACAATGAAAATTTTTCATATTTTCATTCATAAAAGAGAAGGAAACATATATTGCATGATTTTGATAGGGGAATGACCCAACATTTAATGTTGTTCCCTTATAACATCTTTATTGAGCATGAAAATGAAAGAACATGGCAAGGGATTTCCGTATTCAAGAAGATATAGCCCATGCTTTTCTCTAATTTGCTCGATCGTCTTTCCCATAGTGAGAACTTGAAATACACAATGATTAACAAAAAATATACTTATAGTTGTGGTCTTTAGTGATTTTATGGATATATAGAGAATTTACTATATGACGAGGAATATGCAGTATATTACTGTGGGTAAATGTGGAAACGATTGAAACATTTTCTTGACCTGTAATAGTTGTTAGGGAACCATCGACCACTACTATTTTTCTATTCGTGAGGTAGGCTTTATAGTTTTGAAAATGGCGACAAGGTTGGTCATGAGGTTAATGGCTATCTTGAATCTAGGATCCAGGCGTGAGGGGAATTATTTTAGGCACTAAAAACACGAGTTAGAGATCATAACATTTGAGCTAAGAGCACGATCCATATGGCTTTTATTGAGAGTTGATGAAGTTCTTGAGTTTATCAAAGATTTTTGAATTGAGCCCTTATGATTCCACAAGACAGGCCTTCCCTTTTTGGTGACCTTTATTTCCACTATAACCTGAAGGCTTTCCGTAGAGTTTCCTGATTTTATTTTGATATGCTGGAGTAGTTGCAATATAGATTGCTTTTGAAAAAAGGTTTTTATCCTTTAGAGGAAAAGTTTATAGTAAGTCCCTTACCTTGGACTTTTATGGTTGTCATGCCAGATATTTCAAAGATTGGAGCGTCGAGCATTACCATCTTTTTTCTTTTTATGCTCGAATGAGAGAGAAAACCTCATTTAATGATGGTTGATTTTCTCTACTTAAAGTTAGACGAGAATTTGTTCGATTTCATTATTCAGTTTTGCACTGAACTCAAACATCCTCTCTTTCTACAAATTTCTTGAGAATTGTTGCATCATCGTAGCATATCATCTTTAGATCTGGGTAATAGTCCGGTTCAAGCTAATAAAATTTTATCACATTAAAGTATTCAATAACATGAATGTTGTTTTGCTTGGTTGTTGAGATATTAGTTTTGATCTTGTAGATGAGAGTAGCATCCTTTACATTTGAGTATGTTTGTTTGATGGCAACCCAAATTTCTTTTTTGATCAATACAAACATAAACGACTTGCTAATTTTAGGTATCACGATATTTCATAACTATGTCATGATTATGTAATCGGCTTCATCTCAAAGTACAAACTTTCAGTCTTTCGATTCTGGAGGAGGATGCACTAGGTGATGGATTTCCTTTCCCTTTTATAAAGACTCACAATTTGAGATCACTTAAGGTCGTTTCTTCCATTCAAGCGATATGAGGCTTGTAGCTCTTGTAGTTCTCCCTTAATTTAATTTTCACCATTCATGACGGTTGATTCCTTCGAAGGGAAGTCAAATAAACCAAATATAATGAAGAGAAGGAAGAATCATGACAAGAAAAATAAAAAAAAGAACACAAATGTTGGAAGAATAAAATCCTTACCTTGCTCTGATACTATGTAGAATAGTAGAAATATAAAAAAAACTGCATGAATTTAATTGCTTGATTCCATACAAAGTGTGGAAATTCGGATAGTTTTTTACAAAATTCTTATTATGAATATAAATCAAAGCCAATTACAAAAAAGAAAAAAGAAAAGGAAAAAAGCCTTGAGAGGGACCGACGTATAGAAGAGGAAGGCGAGGCATATAGATTGCGATCTAAAGGTTATAAGAGGTTTGAACCAACCACTCAGTGTGCTAAAAAATCCTTGTTAAGATTGATTGACTTGTGGATCTCACGGTTTTTCAACAATATATAATAGTCACTCTGTGTTATTTCAAAATGTTATCTCGCAACTTATAAAAAAATTTGAAGTCCCAGCTATTTCATACCCTATGTTTAATTGCTTCAAATTGATTTAGTTTCACACGTTATTGGCAACTTTTTTGTCATAAATTCATTGCATTCAAATTGTTTATTTTGCCTTCTTTCCATGTAATTTTCTAGTTTTTTTTCCTGATCATACTTGCAAAACTTCAGGAGAATCCTCTTTGAATGTCATCGCTACAAGAGCTAGCCTTCATCTTCCTTATGATCACCGCATGCTTGTCCAAAATCTTACTATACAGGTAACCTTGCTTTTTTGACCTAGGTAAATGGCTGACATATTCACTTAACTTTATGCTTCATGCAAGGATGCTTTTTATGCAGATGGTGCCGTTTTTTTATATTAAATAATGAGTACTTTTTATCTGCATTCATATGATTTTTTGCACATGCTTTATTTTTTTTCTCTTTGAGTTCAACTCTTCACATCCATGCTTTTTGTTTTGACGAATAAAGTTGCCTTAGAATTCATATTCTTAACAAAAATCTCATATATAAATCTGGAGAAGATGCAAGTTTAGCTTAAATTATGTGAAGAGTTGCGAGGTAAATTTATATATATTTGAAAAAGGAAGTGTGATGGTGTCTTTTTTCAGCTATCATTGATAGGTAAAAAATTAATATCCTTTTTTATGATGGACAATTGCTTATTTTTTCATTCTCTTCCACATGAATGTCTTATAAACACATGATGCTAATTGTAAAAAGCATTCGGTTTTGGTAAGTTCAATCCATTTTGGAACCGTCTGGGGATTGGAGCTTTAGAAGAAAAGCAAACTCCATATGGTTAATCATAATTCATGACGACTTCTGTAGAGCTCTTGTATTTGATAGTAACAGCCCCTACCATGCCCATACCCTCTTAATATATCATGCATTCTTTTCCGTAGTTTTCTTTTCTCAACCTTTTCTTTTCCTCCATTTTATTGATTTTTTATTAGTTTTCGAATTTCAAACATTCATGTTTCTAATACAGGAATTTTACAATACCACGGTGCCCTTATCTGCTCAGGCAACATTCCCTTATATTTTTGCTGTAAGCAAATACTTGCAGGTATTTTGTTGTTTCATGGTTGTTATGTTTCATGTTTGGATTAGTGGATAGTCTTATTCTGTTAATTATGCACGTGGTTAAATCAGGATTGATGTATACATTTCTAATTCAACTATTGATTTATTTTTTATTTTGCAGCCTGGCACATTTGATTTAGTAGGGACTATTGTGTATGAGATTGATCAACATCTTTACCAGAATGTCTTCTATAATGGTACTATTGAAGTTGTGGAGGCTAGTGGTTTTATCACGATTGAATCTGTCTTTCTTGTAACACTTGGGTTTGCCTTGATTGGACTTTTGGGCTTATGGGCATATGGTCGGATACAGAACTTGTCGAAGGTGACTATTTTTTCATTGCCTTTGTGTGAACTATCTCACTGTTATCAATAATAATAAATTTTTTTAATGTTTTTTTAAATTTCTGTTAATAACTTGTCAGTTTCAATGGTTTTATGCTCTTTTGAGTGATTCATTCTAACCTCTAAACTTTTCTTGAGCGGCTAGAATCAATTCCACTCGCTGACAAGAGGCAACCTTGTTACAATCATATGGTGTTGTTGTTATCTTGATGATTCCGTGTATGGAACTTTTTAAATGAAATATTTGATGTTATTTTGCTGGTTATGTATAGGTTTTTCTTAATGATTTATCATTCTTGAATTCTGTTATATTATTAGATTTATTTTTGAAATGAAGTTCATATGGTCATTTTATTGCTGTTCTGCCTGATCTATGGTTTTATAGTAACTAATTTTTGAGTGAAACTTCCAACTTCAGTATACATTATATTTTTTTTATGCGTTTGTTTTCTTAAATCAATAATTTAGTTTAGTTGTATTCTGAATGTGTAGTAGTGAGGAAACATGGATGAACTGAGAGTTAGTGGAGCTTTACATCTCCTTACATAATTTAACATAATGGAATGATGCCAATCATTTTAAGAATTCTGTCGGAATGAACTGAGGTTTGATGCCATGTGTGGCTATGATCACTTATTGATATCCATATTTTTGAAATTTTGTATTGGCATTTTCTGATAGTGAGCTGGCGACTCTTTAGATTTATTATGCCAGCGACTTTCTTCCAGCAAACCATAGCTTGGCTCTAATACTGATTCGATGCAGGACAACTGAGCGTTAGCGTGCCCTAATTCAGCTTATATGTTGCATAGTTAGCTTTCAAATGTTAGATTCACAAATCACAAGTCACCAATTAATTCAACTTATTCTAACATACAAACAAGCATTACTAGAGTTTAAAACTAATTGATGATGAAATGATCAAAATAGTTCGAGAATTTCAACAATAAATTGTAAAGATATAAATTCGGGCAAATGAATTAATTCTCATAATTTGGATATCTGATGTGTAAAATTTTTATCAAAATCATGAACACTAAATATCTCAATGATAAATCATGTTAATGAAATAAATTAAAGAGCAAAGATATCAAAATAAGAAAATCATGCCTCCACCATAACCTGCAAACATATAGTAATACTTGTATCACCTTTGAAAGAATCATACATCCAACTATACTCACAAAATTAAAATTGAAAACACAAAGTTTATTCAAGTTAGTTTTTTTTACATATCTCAAAGCATCTATTTATGGACTTGTCATAACCTTTGCTTGTAGATATGATTAGCACAATGTTCATCTTAATTCATTTTAAAACTAAAATCCTAATACCTAAAAGATAATAACCAATTCGATTTGTTAACTTTGGATGCTAACTTCATCACGTAACCACTACATGCCAGAGAAACCCATGCTCTCATTAGGTAAGTAGAAATATCACAATTTCCTTTCAAATCGCAACCCTCAATCATGGCAGAACTCACACAAAAACTCACAAGGAATTTTGGTAATCATTGCAGCAAATACAGGAGAATGAGGTATGAGTATCAGCCAATCTAAAAAAGATCCTAAATGATGCAAAACTACCAAGGGATAACTCTAAGATTCCAGGAACTCCATCACCGAAGCCATCCATATAATTCCAAATATTCACTGCCAAAGGAACCTGCATATGGTTTCAATTTGCTCATATTGAAACATTCAACTCCAGCGAATTGAGTTTTTATACCTAAATAGAATCAAAGTTGAAACCATGCCAACCCATACAAACTAAGTGAAAACTAGGAAAAAACAAATCCCTTTGTTAGCTATCATCACAACACATTCATAATTACAAAGTAATAAATTTCAAAAAGAGCCATCTAAGAAAAAAAATGGAGTAGTTTTGATGTAAGCAAAAATTAGGACAAACCCCTAATTTTTGCAAATAAGAACAAAGTCGTAGTAGGTAATAAAAAAGATACTCAAAATACCCAAAATGACACTTTTATAGAATAAAGACTCTTACAAACTTTGACTTACATGGACAAACATAAAATTCACCTAAAGTTGCTTTCATTCATTTGAGAAGAAGGATACAGTTGGAGTGGACACTTGCGGATAGAAGAAATAGATAAGAAGCCCGAGAAGAAAAGAGGAAAAGCTCGCAAGCTTTCCTAGAGGAGGAGAAGAAGAAGAGGCATTGCTCGCAAGCAATCCTGAAAGAAACCCGCAGGTTCTTGTTCCAAATATTTTCTCACATCACACACTCTCTCTCTTTTTCCTTACAAAACACCCCAAATATATAGCCAAGAGAGAGGAAACCCAACAGCCAAAGTACCTCCAAATAGACCAATGAAAAGAGGGGAAAAGGAATGCCAAAAGTCTCCAACAGCAGCCATAAAAGTTCAGCACAGGAAACAGGACAAAAGCCCACAGCAAACCAGCCAAAAAGGCCACGGAACCAGCCAGCTGGGAAGGAACCGAAGGGGCAAACCAGCAACCAAGGCAGAAGGCCACGGAACCAACCAGCTGGGAAGGAACCGAAGGGGCAAACCAGCAACCAAGGCAGCAGGCACAAGAAGCCCAGCAAACCTTTTGGGAAACAGAAGTAAAACCACCAAAATCGAAGAGGTAAGAGGAGAAACCGAGGAGGCAGCAAGGGAAGGGAAAGAGACACAAGCCACTCCATAAATACATACCTTTATGCATTTATGAGCTTCTACTTCATGCATTTAGGAATTAATGAGCTCACCCAAAAATAGAACTCCAAAATCAGCTCCTAACCGAATATTAGCAGCCACCAAAGGACCCAAGCTAGCAAACTGATGTAGGCAAAGGGGGGGGGGGGGGGGGGGGGGGGTCAACACAAGTTAATAATTTTGGGGCTTTGTGGCTCTCGGTTTTGAAAGCAACTTTATGTGAATTTTATGTTTGTCCATGTAAGTCAAAGTTTGTAAGAGTCTTTATTCTATAAAAGTGTCATTTTGGGTATTTTGAGTATCTTTTTTATTACCTACTACGACTTTGTTCTTATTTGCAAAAATTAGGGGTTTGTCCTAATTTTTGCTTACATCAAGTTTTGCTTAAGATTAATTCTTATTGTGTTGCTTTTGATGAGAATAACAAACGTATCTCCACAATCTATCTATCTAGGTTGGATAAATTCGGCTGAGAATTTAACATTTGATACTTACCAAACAAATCAAGACAAATTTTGTACTTTATACAAAGTAATCCATTTTTTTTTCAAAAACATTTTTACCAGTGAACAAGATATATTTAGTATCCACCAGCAGTAGTGGATACAATCTCATTATCAAGATTAGCCCAGGAGAAAGCTATTTAATATCTGGCAGATAATTGAGTGTGAAATAAGGTTAAATAAGACAAGTTTGAATTTTAAACATAAATTTATAGAAATTTCAATTTGTAGGCATTAGTTCCAATATGCTGATCAATTTAAATGTCCATGTAAATTGGAAAGAAAATTTTTATTCTCGTTAAAGTTAACCTCAAAATATCTATTTATAAATTCCTCATTCCCTATACTAGTAGATATGATTGGCATAAGATTTTATTTAATACCTATTTAAATTAAAATACCCAAAAGATAACCAATTCAGTTTTTAATTTCGAATCCCAGCTTATGCTGTAGCCATTGCACCAAGAGAAACTCGTCCTCATCTGCTAAACCAAAATTCAGTAATTCCCTTTTAAGTTAAAGCCCTTAATCATAATAGAACTCATGCAAAGCGCCACAAGGAATCCTGTGACTGCTCTAGCAAAATTCCAAGTGGGCAAAGCCAAAGCTTCACCGGCAAATCCAAAGAAGATTCTTACAGCAATTCAATACTCTCAAGTGAATGACATCTATGTAATTCTGAATCCCCACCTCCGAAAGAATCCAGCTGCCTTATCAAATACCCCTTGATGCCTCTGAAGGTGTCTCGTTGGAGTTCTCTGGGATCGGATAAGACTAGAAAGTAGCTGAACTGTATCGTATGGGTGCTCCGCTGGGATGTTAGATAGAGGGTACATGTAGTGTAAACTATTTTTGAGGTATAGTTTTTATGCAAGACTGGACAATAAGTTAGTTGAATGTTAAGATGTAGAGAAAGTCATTCATTTTTATGGGGAAGGCAGTCAACCAATTGTGGTAGGAGATCAAGTAATGTGTTGGTTTATAGTTGCAGGCATAAGGTGAAGTAGCAAATGCTTGATCGCAAATACCCTTTAATGACATGTCTTCGGGAGTTCTCTGGGGGTAGATAGGGTGTTTGGGTTGATTAAAGCATTTGCTGAAGTAACGAATGCTTAGCAGCAAATGCTTTGGTGTAGCTCAAAGCATTTGGTGAAGTAACAAATGCTTGGCAACAGATAACCTTTGATGTCGTCTGAAGGGTCTCTCTTTGGAGTTCTTTGGGAGTAGAAAAGGCAAGAAGGTAGCTGAAATGAATGGAGATTATGAAGAGGTATATGTCATGTATTCTGTTTGCGATGGACAATAATTTACTTTAATGTTAAGATGTAGTAGAGAATTGTCGTGCATTTGTTATGGGTGCAGGCGTGTTGGTTCTATTTTATATAGATGCATCATGATATCCTGGTAGTTAAAATGGAAGAGGGCCTTTTGTGATGAAATAAATAAAGGGTAGCTGGACTGTAATTTTTTTGATAATAATAGCAAGATTTTATGCTTTGCCTCTGCGCAAAAAAAGTAGGCTTACGACGAGCAAGTTTAGTGTAATATGAATGTAAACATAAAAATGTTTATTGTTTGCTCTATAAATACTAGGTATAAAGCATCAAAGGGAGAAATTAGAAATGGTTGCACAACTATGCAGGAAATAGCTATTGATACTGACGTAATTTAAATGTTATTTATAAGTTTTGATATTTGACAAAGAGAATTAAATTCTCATTTTTGGGTGTGGAGTATAATTGACGTGAAAGACTAGGATGCTAGGGATGAGAATTAATGAGAATTGTGAAGTTGATGTGATAAGAAGAACTCTTTTGTATGATGAGGTGAAAAAGTGTTTTTCACTATTGGTTTGATTCCAAGCATACTTGTTAACGGTGAATGGCGCACCACGGCGCAAAGGTCCCTTTGGAGCCATGGCGCATAGCGCACGGCACGGTGCACGTCATTTTGAACACGGCACAAACTATACAAGAATTATAAAATAATAAGCATGAATATGAAATATCATTAAACTAAAAGACAATCTATCATAATAATGAAAGACAATAATAGTTATATATAAGTTCAAGTAAACAAAACCTAAATATATTCCTAAAACCCCCAACAAGATGTTTGTGGCATGTTATTCCTCCTTTTTGTTATTTTGCCACAAAAAATACATGTCACAGAGTTGTTATCGGATTCATTTGTCAGTATTGCATATTTCCATACTGATTTTTTTTTAAAGATTGAATTGAATCTGACATTTTATGATCACCTAAGAGCAAGCAAATTCAAATAAATAAATTTTGGAAAAGATTTGTCATTAGGGAACAACCATATCCATTAGAATTAGATGAATAAAATCAATGTAAACTTGTAAAAGATTTGTGGAAACAGAAACAAAAACACAAAATAACAAGCACAAACATAGGGCACCCCATCTAAAGCACAAAATAACAAGCACAAACATAAGGCACCCCATCTAAAGCACAAGAGATCATCTACATTCAAGCATCAAAAAAATAACTGTAAAGTCCCCAAAACCAGTTTCTCTTGTGTAGCTGCTTGATTACTTCAGCATTGGACTTTAAAAAAAAATCCTCATCACTTAATCGAGCTGCTCTCTATAGAGCTAAGACCAAAAAAATCCTCATCCGAGATAGACCATCACAAACAACCGTCTTATTTCAACAAAATTCCATGAAAAATCAATAGCTTCATCACAGAAATAGTCAAACAAACTATCAATCCATTCAGCATCTAGTTCAAAAGTGCAAATCACATCACATCTTAAAGAGATCAGCTAATACAAAGCAACATACTTGATTGATTGAGGGGCCTCCGTCGAAAACAAAGCGAGATTAGGCGCTCGTGCGTGAACGACGGCTTGTGGAATCAGACGACTCGTGCGTGAATGAAGGTGTGCGGACTGCGGAACTAGGCGAAGCTCGTGCGTGAACAGATGGCGAGCTGAATCAGTTCGTGCGTGAACGGCGGCTTGCGGAATTAGAAGCTCGCGCATTTCTCTTCTCTTCGTATGTGAACAATCGTGGGTGCCGTGTGAGTGAGGTTTGTGAAATTTGGGCAAAAGCAATCTAAGATTTATCAAATACTTTTAATATATTTAAAAATTAGAAAATATATTATCTTAAAAATTAAAAAAGATAAATATAAAAAATATTTATAATAACATAAATAATTGTTTAAAAATAATTGCGCGGGCTATTTTGCGTCATGTGTCATGCACCATGGCGCGCATGTGGCGGTGCAAATAGTGCGCGCCATTTTGAACATCTGCACCGTGCCATGTACATGACGTCGTAGGTGCGCCGTGGTGCACCGTGCGCCTTGGCGCGCGCTATTTTGCGCCATTGACATCTATGAATCCAATAATATCAACAATAACTTTCATCAATTCCCTTCTCCACTTTGGCTTTGCAAGTTTGGCATCTAGAGTTTTGGTTGCGATCAAGGTTATAATAGTGGAAAGAAGTTTAAGAGGCTAAATAGTAATAGGAGATGTACTATTCTTTATGATTGCATAAAAGCTGTGATTGAGTGGCTCTAAAGCTAGGGAATGAGTGGATTAGTCCTCTTATAGTGGTGGAATGGTGTGTGTTTTGTGGGGAAGGCCTTTGGAGTGATGTTGAAGTGGTGTTAAGGAGGAGAGGAAAATGCAATTGTCATTGAGAAGCAAAACTTGAAGGGGAATTTTTTGTTGTTGTTGGCCTTGGAAGGAGGTGAGACCTGCAAGATGGGGATATTATTATTAGAATTCAAGTTGGAAGGTTGAATTGTAGGAATGCATCGGGCCTACTTTGTCATAGAAAAGTACCACTCAAATTTAAGGGAAAATTCTATAAGATGGTGGCCATTAAAAGAGAAGCATAAAATTTAGTGTTGCAGATGCTCATATGGATGAATGTCTTCACACTTTGAGACAGAATGTGAAACAAGAATATACTTGAAAAGGTTGGGGCAGCTCCAGTGGCAGGTAAGATTAGAGTTTCCTTAGATGGTTTGATCATATAAAATGTCGGCTTTCTGATGACCCAATTAGGATAATAAATATATTAAAATTAATCTATGTTAAGAAAGGTAGATGTAGACCTAAAAAGACTTGGTTAGAAAATATTAAAAATGACTTTTTTTATTAAATTTAAATGAAAATTTGACTCTTAATATGACACAATGGAGAAAGATGATTCATGCAGCCGACCCCACGTAGTGAGATAAATGCTTGATGTTGTTGTTGTTGTTGTTGCTGCCTTGGAAGGAGGTGATGGCTCAAGCAAGAGTTGTTTGAAGTGTGTTGGAGAGTTGGGAATGTGTTGGAGTGGTTGGTGAGGGTTGGGCTTGGGTGTGTGAAGGCTGGTTAGCAAGGGTGAAAGGGAGAGGGTGAGGCGAATATATTCTTGAGGGCTTAGGGAATTCTAGGAAGGGTGGGTGGTTTGGTCTCTGGAATGGGGTTCTAGTATAATGTAAGAATCTGTTGTGTAGATCTGGAGTTTGTTGGAGGGAGGTGGGGTAGTATTGGAGCTTGTGGGAGGTGATTGGTGTAGTCAAGGATTTAGGATGGCTCAAAATTGAGAATTTGATCTTGTTGGATTATGGAGGTGACGTGGATGTCATTGTTGATGAATGTGGGGATGTGGATGATGCTGAAGGAGAAGAAAATCATTTTGGAAATGCAAGGAAAACATAAAACTAGATTCTCACCAATGAATCAAGGTTGGTGGAGAGCCACCAAGCAATCAACCTCAAGATCAAGCCACCTAGCAAGATCTTCAAGAAGAGCATTTATTTTGAATTTTAATTGAACAAAAGATCTTTCTACAGCAGATTTTTTAATCATTTATAGACCATTACTGTAGGTAGAAATGAAATTCCAAATGGGAGGTGGTAGTTTATGGCAGTTCCAAGCAAGAGGAGGTTGGCACCTTAAAATGTGGACTGTGGAGCATGCTGGCTTGAATTGTGGAGCTAGTGGGGCTGTTGCTTGGCTGTAAATTTTGGCATGTGAATTGCACTCCTTGGATGCTCCTTAGCGTTCTAATGAAGATATGCATTTGCTCCGTTACTAGGGTTCACCCTTGGCTTTATCTCCCACATGTATCTGATGAACTCCTTGATGCTTCCTTACTTGGTCGATCCTTGCATGGCACATGACATGCATTCTTTGTGCACTTTATCTAGCCACTAATACAATAATAATGTTCACCTAATAAACTACTGAAATCCGCATATTACATCCTAAACACAACTTCTTACAATAGCGACAATTCTACATGGCAATAACTACACAGTTGTTAACCTAGCAAAAAGATGATGTAAATATTTTGGGGTACCACCTGTGAATCCTCTTGATGTGCTACATCAAGTTGGATAGCCTTGAACATAACGAATGGAGGTCTTGCATTCCACTCAATACTTTCAGGCCATCAGTCACCAAGAAAGAAGAAATCAAATATGATAGATGTAGGAGCAAGGTTGTGGTGAAAATTTAAGATTTCTAGGAGGCATATTTGAAGGAAATTATCTGTTGCAAAGAAACAAGAAATATCTTTTAAGATGAAAGAAAATAAAAGTATTTTCAATCTTCAATATTGAAGAATATAATGAAAATTATTGTTGTAAGAAATTAAAAAAGAACATGAGAAAGCCAACTTCACCTTAGCCAAATCTAGAAAATAACTACCAATCAATGCTTCAAAGAATCAATTGACAAAGGAAGCACCAGTTAAATGACCATTGCAAGGAAGTTTGTGTGAGGCTTGGACCACAAGCTCAATTGTCTGAAAGAAACCAAACCTGGGTGGGCATTCTTGATGAGTCCATTGTTGAAGAGGGGGTGAATGGAAGTTGAAGTTGGGTGGTGGTAGATACGGGAAGAGTAGTAGTTGGATGGGGCCAGGTACATGGAAAAGAACAAAGAGCTGGGATGTGTTGAAGCATTCAAAGGGAGTAGTTGAACCTACATCTCGGAAGGAATAAGATTTAGATGAAAATGAGGTATTGGATTTAGAATAAGGGCTGTTGGGCATCAAAGAATGATTAGTAGACTAGAAGATAACCATTGGTTTCGCTTAGAAGCTAGATTTTAAAAAAATACTTTCTGGAAAAACAGAAAAACTTATATAAACCATCCCTCCAGTTGTCAACTGTCTTATCTTATTGTATTTGTAAACACTAGAATATGGGCTAAAAAGTAAATCTGCATATATGGCTTGGCCTAATTGGCTTTTATATTATTTTTACAATGGGCACATTAAATTTATTTATATGATTACAATTGCCACGGTAGAAGTTCTTTAATGGGCCTGATTTATGGAGAATATATCGATATCTCTAAACATCTTTTATTGAATTATGTTTATAGCATTTATGTTTTAGCTAGATATGCAAGCTATGTTGCACCGATACGTATACGGCGACACGGATATGACACGATACAGATACATAACACATCAATTCTTAAAAATAAAGGATACGGGTACGACGCAGACATGACATTATAATTTATTGTGAAGTAAATTAACAAAAAATATTCATTCATTTGCCATGCTCTAAACATTAAACACCAAAACAATATAAATTGTGAATTTCCTTGATGAATTTTCCTCATGAAAAGAAATTAAATAAGGCAAGATTAGAAGACAACAAAAACGAACCGAACCTTCGTGTGTGGCCTCGTCTCGTGTAATCGACGATGGAAAAGAAGCTTGCGGTCGCCTGGCCTCGTCTCGCGTAAATGGACGTTCGTCTTGCCTAAAAGAATGCTCGTCTCGTGTACACCCTCGTCTCGCGTGCTCAGCGTCAGCCGCTTCTCGCATACGCCCTCGTCTCGCTTGCTCGGCGTCGGCCGCCTCTCCTCGCCTGTTCCTTCAACGAAAAGATGAAGACGAAACTCGCTTGCAGCCGCGGATGCACGCTCGTCGGTCGTAGAAACAAAGGAGCCCTAACACCTCTTCTAGCGGGTTCGGAAATGAGAGAATCTTGCTCGCAGCCGCCGAAGTAAATACGACGCGTCTTTTTTTTGGATTTTTTTTTGTTTTTCAACGGACACGCGTATCGTATAAAGATTTGATTCTTGAATTTTACAAGTGTTAGTTTTTGATTAATTTTGGAAATTTACATGGTGGCTGAAGTGAAAAGTATCAGTTTTATTTTTATGCGGTTTCATTCATATTTGCTCAAAATTGTTTCAACTGAGCTATAGGCTGTGAGCTTGCCCTTTTTTTAAGACACTAATATTTTATTAAAAAATAAGTTATTAATGAGGCTTTTGCTAAGTTAACTCTAATTTCGATAGCATATTAAAATAAAAGACGTATCAGTAGTGTGAAATAAATAAATTAGGCTAATTCATAAAGTATAATTATAATTCACTAAGAATAGTTTATTCAAATGATTAATAGATACATCAAAGGATGTGCTTGGAGTATCAAAAGGAAAAGTTCCTAATAATAAATATAGTTGGTGGTTGAATCAAAATGTGCAATAAAAAATAAAAAGTTTTGTTATAAAAATTAATTCATACGTAAAAACTCAGAAAATTGAGAAAGATATAAAAAGGCCTATAAAGAGTCTAAGAAAACAATATTTGATGAAAATAATTTAACTTCTAATGATTTATATAATAGATTAGATACTAAGGAGGACGAAAAAAATATGTAAAAGTTAACCAAGCAAAGATATATGAGAAGTAATGATTTAGTTCAAGTAAAGTGCATTAAGGAAGAAGATTAAAAAGTGTTTTTATTAGAAAAAGATGTTTAACAACGGTGGATGTGATATTTGATAAGTTTTCAATGATGATTGTGAGAATACAATTGACTTTAGTGATCTTAGCACCTTAAATAAAAATAGAGATTTTTGTTTTTATTGGCGTATTAGTAAAATAGGCTTTAAAGAAAATAAAGTGTGGACAAGCTGTTGTACCTGATGATATTCCAATAGAGGTGTGAATATGCTTAAGAGATGAATGAATTTCTTGGCTTACGAAACTTTTCAATATTATTTTGAAGACTAAAATGATGCTAGATGAGTGGAGGAGTGCGTTGATTATTATTTTTAAGAATAAAGGTGACGCACAAGAGTGCAAATTATAGAGGAATTAAGTTAATGTATCATACTTTAAAACTTTGGGGGAGAGTTATTGAGCATAGGTTATGGCATGATACCAATGTTTCTCAAAATTAATTTGGATTCATGCCGGGTAGATCTACTATGGAAGCTATACATTTATTGATAGGTTTGATGGAGAAGCATAGGGAGATTAAGGAGTATCTACATATTATATTTATTGATTTAGAGAAAGCTTATGATAGACTTCTGTTAAGCCGGTTTTACCTGAACCGGCCCAGCCGGCCCAAGGGCCGGTTCAGGTCTATAGGAGGCGGAATCCTTCCTTGCTTGTCCGCCCAAAGGGGTGGGTCCCACCCACTAAAACCATATTCAAACCAAGGAGGAGGGGGCAGCTAAGGCATTGGGAGGGAAATTTAATTAGGAAACTTTTTGTATTAAAGGGGATGAGGGGATTAGGGGGAATTATGTTTTGTTTAATTGAAATTAGGGTTTCCTTGGAGGCTTGGGCTCTAGACGATCTTGTCTAGAGAATTGGGAGAGACGATCCTCCTCTCGAATTGAGGATCTCTTGTATCTTGCTTTCGCATTTGCTTTGCTTTATTTCCAAGTCACAATCTATCGTTCCTAGTTTGATTTGCTCCAAATTATTGTGTTTTTCCGCTGTTTTTATCAATTTTGCTTAGGGTTGCTTGCGAACTCAAGTAGATCCGGTAGGATTACTTGCGAACTCAAGTATTTCCTATCAAATTGGTATCAGAGCAAGTCTTGGGACCGGTGGAGGGCTGATTTCGGCAAATTCCTACAGTAGATTTTTGGCCGGAAAGAGGGGAAGTTGCTTTTTTTTGACTTAAAAAATCAGATTTCGTGAATCTGCAAACTCCGGATTGCGATGGCGGCCAAAAAGGTGGATGCTTTGGAAGAAAGGATTGAAGGGGAGATGAATCAAATCAAGGAAACCGTGGAGGAAAGGATGTCTTCCATGGAAGGACAAGTGGCCGATCTACGGGATATGATGAAGAAGATGTTGGAATTCCAAACCCAAACGGCTGCATCTGAGGCAAAGGGCCCCGAAGCGAAAAACACCAAATCTGAAATCCGTAAGGAGGAGAAGAGGTGGAAATCGTGGAAGGGGGAAGAGGAAGACCCCATCTGGAGCCTTTCTAGAGGGAGGAGAGAGGAGGGAGATACGGAGAGAGACAAGGGTATGGAGGCGTTGAGCCAAGAGGTGCGGAGTGGGAGCACCGGGAAGGATACTATGGCCGTCGAGGTGCTGATTTTGAAGACAGAAGGAGGGATTTCGAAGGGGGTTTGGGACATGGTAGAGCAAGGGAGGATCGGGAGACATGGGGGGGCTCGAGCACATGGGAGAGGGGAAATTATGGAGGCTTACGGGGACATGGTGGGGATCAGAAAGTGAGGAAGCTAAAGATGCCCATATTCGAAGGAGAGGATGCTTATGGGTGGATTTACAAGGTGGAGCGATACTTCATCGTTAATGGGCTGACAGAGGAGGAAAAGCTGACAGCAGCGGGCTTGTGCTTGGAAGGAAAAGCCCTTTCATGGTATCAGTGGAGAGACCAAAGGAGGGCTATCAGGACCTGGAGAGAATTCAAGGATTGCATCATAGAACGTTTCCAAACCGATCGGGGAGATGATTTCTATGAGCAGTTCTTTGCTCTGACACAGGAGGGATCTGTAGCTGACTACCGGGAGCGATTTGAGCACTTAGCCAGCAGGGTGGAGCGACTCTCAGATACAGTACTGAAGGGAAATTTCATGAAGGGGTTGAAGGCGGAGATCCGAGCAGCAGTGAAGGTGCTGATGCCCCGCGACTTGGGGGAGGCTATGAAGTTAGCCCAGCTGGTGGAGAATCAGAGAAATCTGGAGAGGGGGGCCAGGAGTAGCAGCACTGGAGGAACTTACCGGATGATGACCACCCATCTAGCACCGAAATTCCCTGCAACAGGGGGGAATCGAGAGACCACCAAGGAGAGGACAGGAGGAGGTGGAAGCGGGGGAAATTTCAAGCGGCTGACAGAGAAGGAGATGCAGGAGAAGAGAGCTAAGGGTTGTGCTTTAGGTGCGATGAAAAGTATACGCCAGGGCATCGATGCAAGGACCGAACTCTTCAGGTTCTCACCGTCTGTGATGACGAGGAAACTGAGGAGGGAGGGGAGGAGGAGACAGATGAGGAGATGGAGGAGAAAATGCACCTGGATCTGGCTGAGGTATCATTGAACTCGGTAGTAGGATTCACGACGAATCATACCATGAAGGTGAAGGGGTAGATCGAGAACAGAGAGGTAGTGGTGCTGATTGATAGTGGGGCTACCCACAATTTCATCTCCTCTCAGGTCGTCGATCAGATGGGAATGAGATTGGTGGATACAGGTTGCTACGGGGTGATGATGGGTACGGGGAAGGTGGAGAAGGGCTAGGGAATTTGTAGAGGAGTGCTACTGACTGTCTAGGGGATTCAGGTGAAGGAAGACTTTCTTCCACTGGAGCTGGGGAGTACAGATGTCATCTTGGGGATGATATGGCTGCAGACTTTGGGAGACACCAAGGTGAACTGGAGAGCACTCACGATGGAGTTAGTGATAGATGGAAGGAAGGTGGCGATTAAGGGAGATGCAGGGCTATCTAAAGCCATGGTTTCTCTCAAAACTATGGTGAAGGTTACAGTTGGCAGGAGGAGGATACTTAGTGGAGCTGCACAGTTTGGAGGGAGCAGGATTAGAGGAAGGTGGGGACATACCCCTCTCCATTCAGCCGTTGATTCAGCAGTTCCAAGAGGTTTTTCAGCCACCCCAGGGATTGCCACCGCAGAGGGAGCAGGAGCACGCCATTGTGATAAGGGAGGGAGTGTCACCCATCAGTGTACGTCCGTATCGCTACCCTCAGTTCCAGAAAGATGAAATTGAAAGGTTGATTAGAGAAATGTTGGAGGCAGAAATCATCAGACCCAGCATCAGTCCTTTCTCTAGTCCCGTTCTATTAGTGAAAAAGAAGGATGGCAGTTGGTGTTTTTGTGTGGACTACCGAGCCCTCAACAAGGAAACTGTCCCTGACAAGTTTCCTATACCGGTCATTGATGAGCTATTAGATGAATTGAGTGGAACCGTGATCTTTAGCAAGATAGACTTGAAATCAGGATACCATCAGATCCGGATGAAGGAGGATATACCCAAGACGGCCTTTAGAACTCATGAGGGACACTATGAGTTCCTGGTGATGCCTTTTGGCCTCACCAATGCTCCCACTACTTTTCAGGCCCTTATGAATAAGGTTTTCAAACCTTATCTCAGAAGATTTGTATTGGTGTTCTTTGATGATATCTTGGTCTACAGCAAGACAGAGGAGGAGCACTGGGAGCATTTGAAAAAAGTGTTGGAGGTACTGCATGAGCACCAGCTGAGGGCCAACTTGAAGAAATGCTGCTTCGCACAAGGCAGTGTAGAGTACTTGGGCCATGTGGTATCAAGGGAAGGGGTGGCAACAGATCAGTCCAAAATTGAGGCAATGCTTAAGTGGCCAGTGCCAAAGAATCTGAAGGAGTTGAGGGGATTTTTAGGACTGA
This sequence comes from Dendrobium chrysotoxum, assembly GCA_019925795.1. Lineage (NCBI taxonomy): Eukaryota > Viridiplantae > Streptophyta > Magnoliopsida > Asparagales > Orchidaceae > Dendrobium > Dendrobium chrysotoxum. The sequence goes on from CM034304.1 coordinate 34,825,364, forward strand.
CCGGGTATTACAGAAGGTTCGTAAAGGGGTACAGCACTATAGCGTGGCCACTCACCGAGCAGTTGAAGAAGGACGGGTTCCTATGGGGGGAGGCGGCTACATCTGCTTTTGAGAGCCTGAAGAAGGCCATGACTACAGTACCGGTCCTAGCCCTGCCAGATTTCACTCAGACCTTCATCGTGGAGACAGATGCATCCGGATACGGATTGGGTGCAGTGCTTATGCAGAGTCGTAGGCCCATTGCCTATTTCAGCCAGGTACTGACCGCCAGAGCCAGGCTGAAGTCAGTCTATGAGAGGGAATTAATCGCCATCGTTTTGGCCATCCAGAAGTGGCGGCCCTACCTACTGGGAGGCACTTCATTGTCAGGACAGATCAGCGGAGTTTGAAGTATCTACTGGAGCAGAGGATGGTGACAGAAGAGCATCAGCGGTGGCTGTCCAAGCTGCTGGGGTACGATTTTGAGATTCAGTATAGGCCCGGAGTGGAGAATAAGGCGGCGGATGCCTTATCCAGATGTATGGGGGAGCTGCAGACAGTAACACTATCGGTTCCTTTGATGCTTGATTGGGAGGCCATCAGAGAAGAGAGTGCTAGGTATGAGGCTTTGGGAAAGATCAGGACATATTTGCTGAGGGAAGAGGGTAGCCACCCAGGGTACTCGCTTGAGGGAGGCAAATTGCTATATCAGGGAAGGTTCGTAATGCCCCGAACCTCGATCCACATCCCGAGCTTGCTCCAGGAGTTTCATGAAAGCGCTGTAAGGGGCCATTCAGGAGTGCAGAAGACATACAGAAGACTAGCCTCGGAGTTATACTGGAAGGGGATGCATAAAGATGTAGAGGAGTTGGTAGCCAGATGCGAGATCTGTCAGAGGAACAAATACATGGCTATGTCACCAGGAGGACTACTACAGCCTTTGGCTCTACCGGGACGAGTATGGGAGGAGATATCCATGGATTTCATAGATGGGCTACCCCGTTCAGAAGGGTTCACAGTGATTTTAGTGGTGGTGGACAGATTGAGCAAGTATGCTCATTTCATCCCCCTCCGACACACGTACACTGCAGTGACAGTGGCTTCAGCTTTCATCAAAGAAGTGGTCAGATTGCATGGAGTACCAGAGGCGATAGTATCAGATAGGGACAAGGTGTTCCTCAGCCATTTTTGGAGAGAGTTGTTCAGGTTACAAGGGACAGTTCTGAAAAGGAGTACAGCTTATCATCCACAAATGGATGGCCAGACGGAAGTAGTGAACAGGAGCTTGGAGACTTACCTGAGATGTTTTGCATCAGAGACACCCAAACTTTGGGCTAAGTGGCTATCATGGGCGGAATATTGGTATAACACCTCTTTTCATTCAGCTTCCCAGATGACTCCATTCAAGGTGTTGTACGGAAGGGATCCTCCCCACTTAGTGCACTTTGGGAGTGGCAGTACTCCAGTGTCTACAGTAGAGGAGTACTTGGAGGAGAGGGATAGAAGACTGGAGGAGTTGAAAAGACATCTTCTGAGAGCTCAACAGATTATGAAGAAGCAAGCGGATGGGCACAGGAAGGACATCCAGTTTGAGGTAGGGGAGGAGGGTATTCTTGAAGCTCCGACCCTACAGACAGAAGACAGTCGCCAACAGGAGAAATGAGAAGCTGGCTCCAAGGTACTTTGGGCCTTATGAAGTGCTGGAGAAGATCGGAGCAGTAGCATATCGGCTGAAGCCACCACCAACGGCTACTATACATCCGGTTTTTCATGTATCACAGTTGAGAAAGGCTCTTGGCGACTACACAGCCAACCTCGAGTTACCGGCGACACTCACTGAGGATTTAGAGGTGATCCTGGAACCCTTAGAGCTGATGGGGGTTCGCCAGAAAGAAGATGGAACTAAGGAAGTGTTGATCCAGTGGAAGAACCTTCCTGACTACGAGGCCACGTGGGAACCATATGAGAGGGTGAAACATCAGTTTCCTTGCTTTCACCTTGAGGACAAGGTGATTCTTTGGGAGGGCGGTATTGTTAAGCCGGTTTTACCTGAGCCGGCCCAGCCGGCCCAAGGGCCGGTTCAGGTCTATAGGAGGCGGAATTCATCCGCCTCCTTCCCTGCTTGTCCGCCCAAAGGGGTGGGTCCCACCCACTAAAATCATATTCAAACTAAGGAGGAGGGGGCGGCTAAGGCATTGGGAGAGAAATCTAATTAGGAAACTTTTTGTATTAAAGGGGGTGAGGGGATTAGGGGGAATTATGTTTTGTTTAATTGAAATTAGGGTTTCCTTGGAGGCTTGGGTTCTAGACGATCTTGTCTAGAGAATTGGGAGAGACGATCCTCCTCTCGAATTGAGGATCTCTTGTATCTTGCTTTCGCATTTGCTTTGCTTTATTTCCAAGTCGCAATCTATCGTTCCTAGTTTGATTTGCTCCAAATTATTGTGTTTTCTCGCTGTTTTTATCAATTTTGCTTAGGGTTGCTTGCGAACTCAAGTAGATCCGGTAGGATTACTTGCGAACTCAAGTATTTCCTATCAACTTCCAAGAGAAGTGCTATGGAGAGTTTTGGAAAAATGGTTAATAATGCTTATGCTCAAGTCATTAAGGATATGTATGCAAGAGCTATTACTTGTGTTCAAACACAAGGAGTTGGACCAAGTATTTTCCTATTTCAGTTGGATTACATCAATGATTAACTTTAAGCTCATATCTTTTTGCTTTAGTCATGGATGTTCTTACTAGACATTTGCATGAGGATGTACCTTGGTGTATGCTTTTTGCTGATGATATTCTTCTTATTGATAAGACTAGAGAGGGAGTTGAAGGTAAACTTGAATTATGGAGGTCAACCTTAGAGTCTAAAAGTTTTCGTTTGATGTAGTGTAGTTTTAGTAGTAATAGATCTAATGGGGGGATTGTGACTTTGGGCGATCAAGTTATTAATAAGAGTATATGTTTTATATATCTTGGGTCTATTGTCTAGAGTGATGGTGAAACATATGGGGATATTATTAGTAGAATTTAAGTTGGATGGTTGAAGTGCAGGAATGCGTCGAGCCTGCTGTGTGATAGAAAAGTACCACTGAAAACTTAAGGGAAAATTTTATAAGATGGTGGTGAGACCTACAATGCTTTATGATGCAAAATGTTGGTCATTAAAAGGGAAGCATACAATTAAGTGAAATGTGGCAGAGATGAGGCTGCGCAATGGATGAGTGGCTTTACTCTTAGAGATAGAATGCGAAATGAACATATACATGAAAAAGTTGGAGTAGCTCTAGTGGCAGATAAGATTAGAGAGAGTCGCCTTTGATGGTTTGATCACATAAAATGTCGTCCTTCTGATGACTTGGTTAGGAGAGTAGATGTATTAGATTTGGCCTATGTTAAGAGATGTAGAGATAGGCCTAAAAAGACTTGGTTAGAAAATATTAGAAATAATATTTTTTATTAAATTTAAATGAGAATTTGACTCTTAACATGATAGAATGGAGAAAAAGGATTCATGTCACCGATCTCACGTAGTGGGATAAATGCTTGATGTTGTTGTTGTTGGTTAAAAGATAAATTAGTTATCTAATGAGGGTTGTCTTCAAATAATTTTTAAGAAAATATATGGTTTTGGGTAGGCATGACTAAAAGAAAATAAGGTAAAATAACCCTTTCTCATACTCATAATTATCCAACCACTATGATTTTAAACATTAACTATTTATGGTTGACTTGATGAATCCTTCTTTCATTCATGCCGAGTGCTAATGAGTTCTTAACTCTAATTTGTGAATTGCTTTTTCATAACTCCAAGTTGCACGAAATATGTCAAGGGGGAAAAAAAATACCCAGCATTAAGGATGAAATACCCAGCATGATCATAGAAGTAGCAGCTATCATAACTCGAGAAAAAATAATAATTGTAAAATTTTGATGAAATTGAATCAAGTCATTAGCTTCTAATAGGAAGTTGCACGAAATATGTCAAGGGGGAAAAAAAAATATTTTGACGAATTGCTAAGATTTATGAAGGTACTTACTTGAGGTGCTTGTTGCCTAGGAAAAGGTGCTCGCTTGAGGAGCTGTAGTCCATGCAAAGTTGTCACTTAAGAGTTCCATGATGCTTGCCTTTTTAAATGAGTCGCTTGGGGTTACATAGGTTACTTGGTGCCTCACCTAGGTAGAGAACACAAGGCGCTTGCTTCTTTGAAAGTTTTTGTCACATTTTGTAAAATAAATGCTTTGAAATTGGAGGCTCTGGTTGGATGGTTGGTTGGTGATACAAATCCGTGAAACAATAGTTGGAGCATTATAAAAAAAATCATTTACATGGAGTATATATTTTAACTATCACAATAATATCCATTCGTCACAGTTGTTCTTGCGTTTCTCTGATTTTTATTTCTTTATGATTGTTGATTCAATTGTTTTGGCTGCTGCGAGGCATTTTGTATCTTAAGACAGCTTAAACGATTATGCCAGGGCCAATTGGGACGCTTTGTTCTAGCTAGTTGATTGTTACTTATTTGCCTTGTTGACCTACGTGGACATTATTCTATCCTTAAATGCAAAACATGCTAGGGAGCATTTTTACCTGCTCTTTATACTAATTTGAACATTTGTATAAGTAGTGTAATCTGTTTCTAATATTTATGATGCAATTGGAACATGAAATTCTTCATGTCTATGCTCCTCATCATCGTTATCATTATCACTAGCCTTATCCTACCTAGGATTTACAAAGCACTAAGCGCAATGTGATGCACAAAGGTTTCTTTTTGTTTCTCTATGTAAAGCACAAAGCGAAACAACAATTTATAAATTAGAGCGCTCATGACTTATATATTATTTATACATATATTATGTACACATATATTATGTACATGGAATGGTAATTTAATCAGCTAAATGTAAATCGAAATGCTAATAATTTTCAGCAAACATAATTGTATGTTCACTAACATTAATTTCCATCTATTCAAAAGTAAAAAAAAATCAATGTTTTTAAAAAAGTGATGAGAGAATATTTAAAAAATAGGAATACTCAATTAGATTAAGTGACCAATTGGCGATTGAGAGGCAGAGACTATGAACTGAGAGAGGGAGTGTGAAGATGTGACGTCTAAAAGTATTCTTGTAAAGAAGCTTGCGAGTGAGAGGCTACCAGCTCCGACAGCAATAATCAATGAGAATTGTATAAGAAAATTAATAGGTGAGAGAACATAAAGAGAAGAACCACAAAAAAATAATTAGATCTAGTGGTAGATAAGGTAGAAACAATCAATAATTGACTCAATGACTATGAAAAACAAATTGTTGTCTAGTTATTGCAGCCGAGGTTAAATCGAACTATGAAATATGAATCAGGATTTTGTTTTGAGCTAGAACCGTATGCGCAACCCTACGACATGAAACTGTACCCAATTATATACTTTTACAAGATTCACATTGGATGCTGATAATTGATTTAAACCTACTATAATTGGATACTCTAGTGTTACTCTATCATTACTTCTAATACTGACTATGCGCCATCACACTTATGTTTAATAACGCCAATATTTCATTGGCATATGCCTTTCTATCTTAATGCGCTTTAAATTAATTTGTATATTATTTGATTATATGCCTTCATAACATCAATAAATTCATATGATAATCTTGTGTTTGGTATCCATATTTTTTCATTAGTTATGTTAACACATTATTTTTATAATAGATATTCCTAGCATGAAATCAGTTTTGCTATCCTAAATTGACCTAATTGTCTATGCTCATTCTTCACAGAAAACAAAGAGGGCACCAAAGGTGGAAGTTGGCACCACTACAACCAAGGATGACATGAATGAGTGGTTACAGGTACTGTATAAGCTAATAACCTTTATAACAACTCTGCTGGTCAACTAAGAGAAGTAACATGATTGATTTGAGAATACATCTTCAGGACATATTTGAGCTAAATTCCTTTCTGCAATATCCTCTTTTTATGTAACAGGGAACTGCATATGCTCATTCACTGTCCAGTAATAAGTCAAAGAAGAAGAAATAGGCGTTTATTGGTGTTTCTGATGGGGAATACGAGTTTGGCGTTCAGGAGCAGGTAGTTGACTTTACATGTAAGAATAGTGTTCCGAAAGTAGATTTATTCACTGAAAAACTCCGAAAGAAAGAGTTTTTTGTTTGGAACAATAGCTTTTTTAGTACGTGCAGCTGCTTCTATTGATGTTGAAATCGTTTATCTTTCAGAATTTTTGTGACATTTTTGATATCCTCGAGTTAATCTATTTGCTTTATTGTGGAATTTTGATAGGAAATTAGGTTGTTTGTTTGCTGATTATAAATTTGTATTGTCTGTGTTAATTGTGATTGTTATTAGTTTGTCCTTGAATAATGCTTACTGCATCTGCGATCATTCTCCTTAGCCACGCCATTTAGGTGTTGTTTAACTAATTAGTTATGGCCTTCCAAAAGATTTCAGTACTATATAAAATTATAGTTAATAATTTGCTCTAATATTGTAAGATTGAACAAATGGGTGTGCAAAACCATATTTGAAGACTGCTGATATGTTTGAAAGAGTTACAATTATATATCACATGTATCGATTGCAGTCTGTATGTATACTTGAAAGTTCAAGTTTCTTTTTGACACATTTGAAAGGTTGAAGAGATAATTACTCAGGATGAACAATTTAAATATAATTTGTTTTTCTTATATATATATGTTAGATTAATTTAGTATAAGATTCTCTTTCAAATAGCTCTTTTATCTTTCCTTTTTTTTTTTTCTCATTCTCTCTCCCATTTGGGCTCGATCTATTTCTGCAGTAAAGTCTTGGTGTTTATTGGATATAATATCCTAAAATATGCAACGGGTGTGGAGAATGCTTTCGACTAGGAATCAGATAACGAAGAAGTGCATATTGAGTGATTGATGAAATGATTATGTTATAATATAGCAACTTCTTCAAGGGATGATAGTCTAATTATGATTCAAGGATTCGTAAAAAAATTAGTTAATGATGAGTTTGCCTCACTTGCCTCTCAAATATGTCATTATTATCAAAATTGAGAGCTGTTGCGCTGATACCCTTTGACAAACTGCCTTTTAAAGAGAACATTGTTGAAAATACTTTTCCCCCTTGACAGATGAAGCACTAGACAACTTACCAATGCCTTCTCGATGGAGATTGTGGAAGCTAAACCTCCTTTAAAATTTAAGATACTGAAGCTAGATTCTTATAGAGGCAAGTTTGATTAAGCTGACCATGTTATCAATGTTGAGTCAACCATTTCCCTTCGTACTAGTAGCAATAATACAATGAAGTGTTCCGCCACTTTCAAGGAGGCATCATTGTGATGGTTTTTGCACCTTCCTTTAGAAAGTATATCTTCATTTGCTGACTTGAAATGATAACTTATCACCATATATTCTTTAAGCTCTTTTGAACATGCGGCAAGAGCTTGATGAGTTTCTACATCATTTCATGTCTTGTTTTTAACACAAAATGTTGAACAGTCTAGAGTTGGACCTAGCAGTCATTCAAGCTGCATTGATCCATGAAGTTACCTTCAGAAGTGCTCTTGCCTTTCAGTAGCTGAGATCTCATAAATAATCATATAAATGTATAGGAATATAACTGAGCGACCTCAACTTTTTCTTCTAAGCTGCATCATTTCAAATCCACGAAGGATACTTGATGAACTCTTGGGATCAGAGGAGTTAATCACACAAGAATAACATTAACAATCAGGGCAAGTTGATTGAGAAGCCACACCCTCCTCTCCTCTAATGACAATTGCATATTGTCTTTCACTCCATGAGGCGAGACCTTCGACAGTGTGAGATGGGAGAGGTAACCTCTACAACAATACTTCTTGACCTTCACTTTCAAGTCTTGATCCTGAATATCAAAGATGTAATTTGTGATAAGTACTTTTGTTAGTTGCCAACGCATGCGACACCCTGTACCTATGATTATACAAAATACTGTACATTTCACAAATATCACATAATTAACACGGATGGTTGCGCTACCCTTAGAATTTGATTAAAGAGCTTATTCACCTTTGTTCACATTAGGAAGCTTAAAGAATTTGTCCATGTTTATTTGGGATGACATACTTTTAAGGCAGCAATGCAAGAAGAAAGAAATGTGCTTTTCCCAACACATGCAATTCAAGGGATGTCTAATCTATTGTTTGTTGGAGCTGCGGTGAATGCATCGAGGTTGGTAAGGCTCAATTAATTTTAGTCTGGAGAGGTACCTACTTTTAACTTCAACCACATCTTATTCATAGGGGTCATTGATCTCCTTCATACACGCTAATCAACTAGTGATCGACAACTCCTACAACGATGGCATCATTTTCATAACCTAGATTGCTAACTGCTAGATTAGTAATATTCTCATCAACTTTTCTACTTTTGTGATATTTTTTTGTGTGGTAACATGGCTTTGATTAGATGAATCTTAATCCGTCTCAATTGGTGCCTATTGTTGGAACACTTTATGATTTCTCTAGTAAGTGCTACGAGATCGGAGGTGTGATTTCGTTGCTGATCACCTATGGAGAGGAAGAGAAATAATACAACCACTAAGGCAAACTTCATTATAGTCAACACCTTGACAACTTATAGTGCCATATTTGGTCAACCTCTCCTCAACAACTTTGAAGTGGTCGTCTCTACTTAGTGGCCTAAGAGGCTTGCTGCAATCTCGGATGTGTTGCTGGAAAGTAGTCTATAATGGCTAGGAGGAGGCTCTGTAACTTGACATCTAGATAGGAGTTTTGCTTGAGACCTTTGATTCACCTAAAGAATCTCCCGTCTCAGATAGCGATTTGACTCATAGCTTGCATGCCAACACCCCCTCCAACTCTAACCACATGGAAGAACTCATGGCCACCCTTTAATTGAGAGCTACTGTTTTTGCTTTTGGTTTGTTGTGGAAATGTTAGGGGTCGACGTTAATATTGCTTGTGATTGACTCAACATTAATAACATAACCAGACCTATCAAATCGAAAGATTTCCGTGTTGCAACGACTCTAATCGAGCTTATCTGCTGCGAGGTCCATAAGTTGTTGCCCGGAAGTTTAATGCCCTAACTGGATCTTTAATGTTTTCATGGTGCAAAAATCTTATAAGAATTGGTGGATGTCTGCTGATCTCACCATCATGAACTAAGCTTTTTCCCAACGACATTTATCCACTAATGTGGATAAAAGCTCTCATTGACTTGACATTTTTTCTCTTTTAATGAGCATCCTTGAAATCTTTTCAAGCTATCAAAAGATTAAGACACCTGCCGCTAGTGGTGAAAATGTAGTCTTCATAATCAATAATTGATTGTACTACTACAAAGTCATGCCATTTAGGCTCAACAAACATCAATGTTTGGGCCTTTCTGATCTTTGAACAATGTATTTGAATATCTGAAGTGTACCTTCAGAGTTAGATCTGAGAAGTTTTAGGGCTTTTTGCTTACTCTGAGGGCATCAAAATGAATCTAAAAAGGGCAAATAAAATATTAGACATTTTGTAAGGACTTATCTGGCAGATTGTGGGTTATTATTGCTTTCATCTCTAAATATGATAATAAGTGCTTGCCTTCCTCAAAGTTCTTTAGAGTATTAATCACTTTAATGAGGCAGACAGATGTGACCATGCATTTAAACATTTGAAGTCACTCTCCTTGCCACCTCTTCTCCAATGCCCACAATCCAATGAAGACCTGCTGCATTGTCTCTACATGGTCAAGGAGGCGATCAATGCAAGGAATCAATGTCCAACATCTTATATTAGCAAATTTCTTTGAGGAGTATCCCATCATGGAGAAATTGGCTTGTGTATTAGTTGTTACTGCTGGATGACTTTGTTTTTTTTTTTCCTAAGCTGAAGATATACTAGTCACTATAGAGCATTTGGTAAAAGCCATTCTCTTAATGTCATAACACTTAGGCCAACCAACTTCTCAAATGTTTAATTGGGTCTCATATAAAGTACAAATTTCTTACATGTGAATGGCTGCAAACAAGGCTTAGGCATTGTTGGACTTTGTAGTCATTTTCATGATTGCTGAAGCTGATTAGGAAATCACCATCTAAGATGGTTTGCTTTGAACCCTTTATGTTGTTATTGCTCTAAAGAGTCCACTTTGCCTTAAAATGTTATAAGCCATTAAGATGATGAAGTGTTGGAGAGTTAAGGATGGAAGAACATAGTCAATACACTAATATAATAGCAAAATAACCATCTTTTTATCACCAAAGGAATTCTATCACTTAACCACATCAAAGGAAGAGATAAAATACACTAGCCATGAAGATAAGTTAAAAAAAAAAAAAGAACCCCCAATTGAATTATAAAATATAGTGGTTACAACTTAGTTTTTCATGACTAATTAACTGCTTGTAGAATATGAAGAATATAAAAAGATACAATTATAACAAGATTTATATAAGGAATACCATAGTCAACCATACAATTACATGAAATATAGAATATGAAAAGTCAGCCTTTTTATTTGTTCTCTCTCAATATTGGGAGTTTTCATAGATATGCTACTTCAGGCTCACTCTAAAGTTTCGTTTGGGATGGCTTTTTTATTGCTTCTTTTTTTAATATAAAAATTAAAAATTTTGTACTAAAAAACTGCTTAAAGAAGCAGTAAAAAAGCCGTCCCAAACGAAGCCTAAATTTTCAAGAAAAAGTTACATTAAGATTATTCCAAATCTTCATGAAAAAGTTACCTCAAGGCAACTATGAATTTTTATAAAGGAGTTACTTCATCATACTCCCACCTTTATTGTCAACCCTAGCTCGCTCCAAATGTTAAGTTTATCGAGGAGGTCGTCCCATGCTAAGTGCATGATAGATTTAAATTCTCATGCAAGATAGCCAAATTCCCGTGCAAATTAAGTTGTCTCAAAACATATACAACTATTCTTCGAGGGTGCGGCTTAAAAATTATTTAGAACATCCTTTAACGACACAAATCTTAGTTGCACTTAAAAAACTAAAATCATTGGTATTTCAATAAAAATTCATTCAAGAGAATGCAAAAGTCATCTTGAAAGGAGCATGATGTGTCAAAGTTTGCTCCTATACAGATGCAACCTTCTTACAAATTTCAACCCATTTCAAGTCATAGGCCAGTTGTAGTCCAAGAAATGAACTTATACTTGCCATGATCAATTGGATTGAAATTTTATCAAGTCAAAGGCATTCACCTTAAATTCCTTTCAATAAATCATCTAAGGACTATGAGTAAGTTGAAATAGCAAAAAAAATTATCCTAAAAAAATAACAAATTGCTACCATCTACTATCTAGGCTTTGCATAGTACACCATCTTTGGCGATTGATCAAACACCATTTGACCTATTTGCGGGGTCCAAGGACTTCCTACATGTTGAAAGCAACTTGCATAGCCACTTGCCACATCAAATTTCAAAGAAAGGGAATTCAATGAATGGAACAATGTCAATGATGAAGCACTTTCAAGAGCTTAAAATTCAAGCCTCCTTCAAAAATGAAATAGAGGCAAGTGGCAAGGTGCTATGATGCAAGTATTTGAGAAAAGTATTTTATTTATGGAGATGGTGTCCTTTAGAAAGTTGATGTGGTAGCACATCAATCTATTATTGATGTGCTTAGATCTATCTGAGAGGGGCTATATAAAATAAAGAGTTAAGTTGGCTTTAGAGTCTAAAGTTTCAAGAATGACGAGCAAAGATTTGAAAATCTTTTTTCAACAAAGGAAATATCCCTTCAACAAGCATTAGAAAATTCACTGCATGAACTCAACGAATCTTGATTCACTAAGAACTCAACAATCTATAGGAGCTCATTAACTCACAATAATCATTAAACATGTCATGAATGAAATTCATTATATTCAATTTTTTTTTAATAATAGGGGAATTATTAGTGAGTTCTATTTTTAAGTTTTTTCATCCGAAGTTGGTCAAACTTTAGGACGAGAAGGTTCAATTGTCTATGACTTAGATCAAGTTAATAAAAATTAATTTTCTAGATGCATACTCAATTGGTTACTAAACAGACCAACGAAGTATGAGATTACTCTCTGTAAGAGATCTATAATGCTGACCAACTTCTTGAGGGCCTTAGCTTAGGCGACTAAAGTGGTCATTACTTAAATCTAAGTATGAAAGTGTGAGATTGCTCTCTACAAGTGAGCTAAGGCCTTGAAGGAGTTGGTTATTCTACACTTGATGATGTAGAAGCCTTAACATACATTTTAAACCATAAGTTTTATTAAGTAAATCTGATAAACTTTATAACATATTCATAAACATGATAATTTTTGCTTACTCGGTACTTTTTGGATTTCTATATTAGTTGATATTTTTTTTTCGGAATTTCTTAAGGTCACCCAAACAAGCATTGTGTTGAAATTCTAAAAGTATTAAAGAAATGGCTTAGAAGTCAAATTAAGGTCACCTAAACAGCAACCGCAATTTCATTTGACTACTATTTTAAAAAAAATTTTGTGATGAAAAGTTGCTTTTTGAAGCAAGAATAACTAAGGTTTCATTTGTGATAGCTTTTGGCCACTGGTTTGAAGAATTTTTTGTTCTAGAAAGCTGCTTTATTAAACGGGAATAAAATTATCCCAACTAAAACCTAAGTTACTTTTACAACAACAACAACTTCACAACAAACTTTATAAATGCTGTAGCTGTCTTAAGCAGACACTTAGGTTTTATTTGGGATGGCTTTCCTATCGCTTTTTAAAACAGCCTTTTAGTACAAATGTTTCTTGAATTACAAATTTTTGTACTAAAAAGCTGTTTTAAAAAACAGTAAGAAAGTTGTCCCAAACAAAGCCTTAATCTCATTGTATAATCTTAATATACTAGGTAGGATTATAGGTTGGATCCATTCTTGAAGGTTTTGAAAAAGAACATCCATTTCATCTTTGATTTGAGAAGGAAGAAAACAAAATATATGACACTTGTGAATGAACTTTTAGTTACTGTAGCCAGAATATGCCATTCTGGAAGAAAATTTTTAAGGACTTAAGATATATTGGGAGATGAAAATCAAGGTAGAATTAGTCCTCATAGAAGAATATAACTCATTGTTAGAAAGTAAGTTAGGGAGCTTGCTAACATCTAAAGTTCAGAGGCGATTGTGTGCTTGCAGGCCTGTCTGTGCATGCCATATGCACCATGCATGGCTGTTATTGCTCTGTCTGGAAAATGAATAGTATCGGGTCAAGATTAGGGGTGTAAACCTGTCGAGCGGAGCTCAAGCCACCTTTGGCTTAGGGTTGAGGTTGTTTAATTAATCGAGTTCGAGCTTCATTCTACAATTTTGAGCCCGACCACGAGTTGGCTCGTTTGTTATGAAAGAGAAAATTATTATGATTAAATCAATTATTATAATAAATGAAAAAAAGGGATGAGGAATTATAAGAAAAATAATAAAGAATTACTTAATATAAGAAAGTGATATTTTATTTTTAAATATTTTTAATAATTTTGCACTTAAAATTTAAAATCCTAATATATCTTAAGTATATTTATATTAATATTTTTTAAAAGAAAAGGCTCGTGAGCTAACGAGTTGAGTTAGGACTAGCTCAAGTTTAGCTAGACAAATCCCATCGAGCGAAATTGCAAGTTTTGACCAGATTTTGAATGGTAACGGCCATATAATCGTTTATGAATAATAAAAATATTTTTATATATTTTATTATATTCATTAAAATTTATTAAAAATATTATTTTTCATTAAAATTTTATTAAAATCAATTTCTTCTTTATAATTTCCATCCCTCGCAAATAATTCTCTTTAGTTCGCAAGGAACAAAGCACTCAGGCAATCATATTTTTGTGAGATTTTTCTGTTTTTGTTTTTCTATCCCTATTTTTCATTTTGCTCTCACATTTTTTCACCAAAATTATTATTATTTCCTGCAAACCATTTTTATTGGGTGAAAAATATTACGAGAAAACTCAAAATATTTATTTTGCACTCAAAATCTTGTATTAAAAAATCAGTGAGAACATATTTTTATTTTGATAGATTTTATATCTCTTACATGAATCTTTTAGTTGAAAAATATTGTGATATACCATCTTAAGTTATAGATCTAGGTTTTTGGGACTTTATGTTCAATTTTTTTTATTTTTGCTGTATATTTTAGGTCATGTGAAATATCTTTCATGGGAGTCAATATCTAAACAATAAATATTCTGAGCAAAAATTTATCATTTTGTTAAAGAGCTAAGTTGCCGTGGAGTAAATAACTTAGTTATTGTGATTGCAGAAAACAACTTTTTATCATAGAAATTTTGAAAATCAATAAGAAAGTATCAGCCAAATAAAATTATGATTACTATCTGAAAATCAAAACAATTAAAAAGCTGTCCCAGATTGGATTAATTATTCTGTGCGGACACCGGACTGTGTCCGGAGACAAATGAGAGCATGCCACGTTATTTTTTTGCTGTGTACTGGTGCTGTGTACCGGGTGACATGGCGCGCTCTCATTCGTCTCCGAACACAATCCGATATCCGCACAGAATAATTTCTCTCCAGGTAGATCCTAAAGCGACTTGCAATGTGTTGCTTTTGTGTAATTTTATCTGCATTTATCATGTAGCCTCAATGTACCACTCACATGAACTTGTACTTTTGGTTGAAATAATGTCAAATGAAATCTACTATAGGATTCTCTTCCACCTCTTTCTCTCTGTTTCCCATTTGTTTTCTCTATAATATATATCTCAATTATTCCTCTTGCATTGGTTGAAGCCTCATTCAGTAGATAAGTTTTTATTTTTATAATAAATTCCTCTGTTTTTTCTTTAGATTTTTGACAGCTCTTATTAAATTCTTTGTGCTGTGTCCATTCTCCAAACCAACTGCGTCATTACTACCAACCACTCAGACATTGACAGGCGACCAATATCGTGATCTATTAACTGTTTTCTCTGTACTTTTTCTAATGTCCAACAACTGGAACTATGACAGGAATACAAAACCCTAAAATTAAGGAGAAGACAAAAAAAAAAAAAAAAATCAAGAAATAAAAGATACATTGGCATTACTATATTTTTCATCAAGTAATACAATATAAATCAACAAGAGAGAGAGAGAGAGAGAGAGAGAGAGAGAGAGAGAGAGAGAGAGAAATCATAGCATATAATATACCTTACGCATCAAACAGCAAGCACACAACAGTTGCTAATACGCACTGCTCTTCGACTCTTAAGAAGTAGCAAACACAATCCTCCCAAAGCTAAAGCTTATTTTATTGGAAATCAATAACAAATAAGAAGATAAGCTTTCCTGATCACGAGCTTAGTTAGATCAACGTTTAGAATTCACCTTTGCAGGAGGAAATAAAGGAGCTGCAGGCTTTTGGAAGAAAGGAGGCAGTGGAGGCCAGTCATGGTGGTGAGGTGGGAATTTCGGTAGAGGAGGCCATGGCTTCTTATAGTAAGGTGGAAACTCTGGAAGTGGAGGCAATGGCTTCTTGTAGATGGGAGGAAACTTTGGCCATGGAGGCAACGGCTTGTTGTGAATTGGGGGGAACTTTGGAAGTGGGGGAAGTGGCTTTGTGTAAATTGGCGGCTTATAGATTGGTGGCTTGTAGATTGGCGGTATGACTATTGGTGGCTTGACAATTGGTGGTATCACTATTGGTGGTGGCTTGATAATAGGTGGCTTGACAATCGGTGGTATCACTATTGGTGGTGGCTTGACAATAGGTGGCTTCACAATGGGCGGTATCACTATGGGTGGTGGCTTGATAATAGGTGGCTTGACAATCGGTGGTATCACTATTGGTGGTGGCTTGACAATAGGTGGCTTCACAATGGGCGGTATCACTATTGGTGGTGGCTTGATAATAGGTGGCTTGACAATGGGTGGTATCACTATTGGTGGTGGCTTGACAATAGGTGGCTTGACAATGGGTGGTATCACTATTGGTGGCTTCTTGATTGGTGGTTTTACAATTGGGGGTGGCTTCTTGATTGGTGGTTTTACAATTGGGGGTGGTTTGATGATTGGCGGCTTAACAATTGGAGGTGGCTTAACAATTGGCGGTGGCTTGATAATAGGTGGCGGCTTGATGATCGGTGGCTTGACAATTGGTGGCTTGACAATAGGTGGTGGTTTGATGACCGGTGGCTTTACAATTGGTGGCTTGACGATAGGTGGTGGTTTGATGATCGGTGGCTTTACAATTGGTGGCTTGATGATAGGTGGTGGTTTGATGACCGGTGGCTTGACGATTGGTGGTGGTTTGATGATTGGTGGCTTGAAAATTGGGGGCTTGACAATAGGTGGTGGTATGATAATCGGTGGCTTGTAGATTGGCGGCTTCACTATTGGCGGTATGACAATAGGATGTGGCTTGATGATCGGTGGTTTGTAGATCGGCGGCTTATAGATTGGTGGTATGGCGATAGGTGGCTTGTAGATTGGCGGTTTAGGTGGTAATGGAGGAAAAGATAAGATTGGCTTATGCCAAGGGAAATATTTGTGTATGGGGTGCCATGTGGGTAGTGGAGGGAGTGGCCAAAACAGCTTTGACGAGCACGTCGCCGATGAGAATCGAAGCTTGCCGGTGGCAACACCATAGCTGCCATCACCATTGTGGATAAGCTTCGAGGGCTCATCGGCGCCGCCATGGCTACATGGTTTATTTGATGAGTCATGAAGCTGAGCGGTGCAGTCGCCGACGACACGAAGATTTGTGGGGAGATGGATGTGGAAGCTTCCATCTTTCTTGAGGTTTGCTGTGGCTTTGGTTTTGTATTCATTGGGGTTGCTTGTTTTGCATTTGATTGCAACTTTCAGACCTGGCCAATATAACATAACATATGAGCATGAGATAGAATCCTTACACAAATCATTCAAATTATTATTCTCATAACAAAAAATATTACATTTATTTACGGCCTAATCTGTCCATTTCGGCCGACAAAATTAATTGAGCTATAATTAATGGAATACCAGTAAAAAAATCATTATTAATTTCAGTACTTTTATTAAAATATTCTAATCTATCTTAAATATTTTGTTGATTAAAATTAAGACACAAATTAGATACAAATAATCAGTATAATATTAATTAAAAATTAGAGAACATATATAACATTAATTATAAAACAAATCTTACTTAATTAGAGAATAAAAATGAATTTTTATCTTAAAAAATAACATTTTGTTTTTTAAAAAAATTTATTAAGCGAATCCCTCTAACACTATAAGTGATTTCAACAGTTCATCTGATCTATATACTATATACTGTAAAAATTATATAAAAATTAGTTTGAGTATTATAATTTTTACTAATTTACAAATTTATACAATTTTATATAATTATTTTTCAACTTTAACTATTTGATATTTTAAAAATTCATATATTATTTTAGTAGCATTTACATAAACATCACATAATTCTTATGTATTTACACGTAAAATTTAGATTTTTATATTTATTTATATAATATTAAATTTTAATTACATAAAAAATATGCTAATATTAAAAATTTCAAGTAAAATATATTTTTTAATGTGATTGCGGCACAAAAATGCTATATAAAAAAATAATTAAATTTTAAACATTGAATATTTTATGTAGAATGAAGCTTGCTTGTTTGGGAAATAATTTATAAAAAAATTGGCTAAAATTTGGGCAAAAGTGAAAAAACTAATGGAGCAATTGTCCTTTAAGATGCATGCTAACGAGTTCATCAACGGCTGGATCCACCGTTCTTATTCATTTTCCTGACAGACTTGAATTCTTCATATCTTTTTTCAAAATCTTTAAATTACGTGAAGAACTTGTTACAGAAGAATTTTTCTCGTACCTTTATAAATTTCTTCTGTCTTCAAGCTCTTTGTAGCACAGTCAAGACACTCCACAGAGCCAATAACAGCAGAACTCTCAGTAGTTACAGAAAGACAGAAGGTGGGGGCAAGAAGAAGAGCAAAGAAGCCTAAGAACAGGCTTCGGCTCGGGTGCCGTTGAGGCCCCATATCGGAGCCAAACCTGACGGAGAAAAGAAGAGAAACGTAGAAGAAGCTCAAGGCTTCTACCTTGATGAATCGCTGAAGTATCTTCAAATGGCTATATATATATATAACAGAAGAGAGAGAGAGAGAGAGAGAGAGAGAGAGAGAGAGAGACTGAGAGAGTGATAAATGTTGAGGAAAAAGAGAGAGAAGAAGAGAGGGGTGAGGTCTGTGATGGCCTCGCCGACAGAGCTCTTAAAGGCTTCACATGCATGAGGAGAGAACCCAATAGGGCTTGGGAGTTGCCGCCAGTGCTCCTTAATGAGCTTTTTATGTATAAGACCCACTTAGTTGATTTCATATGGTACTATGTGTATTAATCAGTGAGAGTTTTACAGTCAGATTTATCTGTCTAAAGTTTAAATATTAATATTTAGATATATAATACTTTAATTTTTTTAATGACAAAAAAATATTTATAATATTAATTTATCAAAATTTTTTTTTCTTATGTGGTGTATGGGACCTACTTAAGCTAATCATATGCACACTAATAAATTCTTGTAATATCACAATCATTCATTTAAGCTATAATTAGACATTTTAAAAATATGATTAGATAATATGTTTTAGTGAGATGGATACATTTGTAGAATTATGATTAAAATAACAATTTTAATTATAATTTTTTATATTACGACGTCGCTATGTGTGTACGATGTATCGGTTGGAAATGCTATAATGATGTGCTACTATTTGTGTGCATACGACTTGTGAAACTTATATGACCTCATATGTGGATTGCGTGTGTCAATACACATTTTGACGTGTAAATACACCAATGCGAGCATGACAACGATCACGACTGGCCTATTGGTTATGCCATGTGCTGGTGTGGCGAAGTTTCATTTACATGCATGCGATACATTTGGCTCGTTCGGCTCTTTCGTCATCAATAAGTCGCTTATAAGCGATCATGGTAACGACTATAAACTTTTAATTAATAGGCTTTTTAGAGTATAATATGATGAGTTTCCATTCATTATCACGCCCACTAATAAATACTACTCCTAAAAACAATACAATCTACATGAGTAAAGCCTTAATTAGGTGTATGAACAATGAGCATAGATCAATAGAATTGAAGGGAAAAGGTCTATAATTGCCACCGATTTTATGGTTTCCTCATTGAAGTCTATCGTTATCTGCGTATTTAATTGTATTTTTCTCTCAGCCTCATATGATCACTCCTCCTTTTCTAAACCTAATTTCTGCTCTCTTTAATGTAGTGATAGTTAGCTACTGTGTGATAGAAATGTCACAACATGTGTTGCTTTCCGTTTTTCTTTTGTCTTTTTTTTCTTTATGTGCTGGAGATGCACTTTGTTTCTCTGTAAATAGAAATATATGTTATATTTACATGTTGGATAAGTTATAAGATCATCTTCAATCGAACATTAAATCAGCTTTTGCGGTCTGCAAGCTGCTCCACCCGAACGCAAAAATCTGTGCCATTCTCGTGACGTGAAGATCATATTGGCGTCATATTGTTCACAAACGCCCTTTTTTGTTGGAGAAAAAATATACTCAGAATATTTTTTTTTGTGTTATGAAATAGAGTTCAGTAAGAGATGAATTATTATATTTTGCAGTGTTACTATATTTTGGAGTGGAAGATGAGTTTTTCGGTTGAAGATTAGAGCGTATTTGGGGATGGGTTTAGCTAACCCGATAGAACTAGAAGGGCGAACCGATGCCTTCTCTCTCATATATAGGGAAAGCAATTATGAGTAATGATGTAGCATGTCAAATTTGACAAAATAGATGGTAAGAAGATCAGTTCATACTTGTTTTAAAATGTGAAGACTTCTAACTAATGGAGATTGCAAATGAATGCACAGGCAAGTTAAATATGAAAGTGACAATTTTGACAGGTGGAGATGGTAAGAAGGTCGGTTAACACTTGATTTAAATGTTAGAACTTGCAAAGCCACACAAATGATACTCAGCTAATGCCAAATAAGGTGTAAATAGGAGCAAAGAATTTGCTAGTAGCAACTTCTTGCCTCAACATGGTGACATGGGGAAAGAAAGAGAAATGCAAGTATTGAAAGTAACCATCACCCAACATTGTGGTGAGTTTTTCAATCACCACTTTAGTAGGAAGTCTCATTGTGATGAAATATAATCTACTACTTTAACCTTTAAATAACCTTTTTTTTTCATAACTTTTTTTCACAATTTCCTATGAGTACAAAAGCTATGTGTACTACTCTTTAAATAATTATACATACTAGGTGAAAGAATAACTTAATAAACTATAAAAACTCTCTTTAATTCTCTCTCTCTCTCTCTCGCTCTCTCTCTCTAATAATAATTCTTTAACTGTCAAAATTTAAAAGTCTCTTTAATTGTAAAAGAAATGTAATGTATTTGAAATATTTGTAGTTGTTTGGATCAATGTAAAATAAATACAAGTGATTTTTTTGGGTTTAAATTAAAATAAGGGTAATGCAAATTAATAATGGCAGTGACTAGCATTCGATTATAGTGGGAGGGCGATGGTGGATGGTGGTTGGTGGCGAAGGCTATTGGTGATGCCAGGTAGCAGCGAAGGCAGCGCCCTATTGTGATTGCAAAGTTAGCTTACAGTATATTTGTAATTCGGTTGAAACATGTGACTTTTGACTGTATAAAAATGAATTATATAGTGAACTTGAAAATTTATCAAAATTTTACTTTGCATTTATTTTTCTTCAAGCAAAACATCAAAATTTTAAATCCTCTATATTCGAAATATTTTACACTTACTTTTCATCAAACCAAATAACTCTTTAAACTACATCTAATATTTAAAATAACATTTAAATTTTCATTATATAAATATAGAAATTAATATATTAACCAAACTATTGATGGCTTGCACTTAGAAAACATTCATTATTCTATCCCTAGAGAGAACTTTTTTAAACCCCCAACCATAAATTCTCTTAACTACACTAGCAATCACTTCATCAATGAGAAATAACTTCTTCCATCTTCCTACCCTTCCATGGTAGGACCTTAAGGTATTTGACAGGGAATGACTTGAAGGAAATATTAAAGATGGTGGTGATTCTAAACATACAAACAAGACAAAATCTCATTCTACTAACCTGAAACCAATCTTCATTTTACAGTTCCTTTGTTCATCTCAGAAATTCTGAAGTGTTCTACTGTGGTACATTGAGGGAGGACACCATTGTGTCTCTCTCTTGCATGTGGATGGCTTCCCTCATTATTTATTACTTGTACTCCAAAGTCCAAATTTATCCTATATTTTCTTTTTTGACATGATTGGCTTCAAGTCACAAATTTAACATAGAGGCATGATGTGATTTCCTGACTATTTATTTATTTGTACTCCAAAGTCCTCATAATTATTGTAAGAAAGTCTTATCAAAGATAGAATTTTATGTAACAGTCTAAACTTTATATTATCGAGATATTATCCGTTTTGTTCTCTAATAGTCTGACCGTTATGTCAATTTAGTGTAAATTCTTAGAAAATCACCCATTCTAGAATGCTCCGATTATAGCACACTTAACTTTAAAATTTCTAAAAAAAATCTAACAATTACATCAAAAAATACATTGATATTTAAGAGTTTAGCTTTATTTTCTTAAAAGGTTTTACAATTCTACCAACAAATTTGAAAATTGCTAAAAATTTGTAGCGGTTATTGCCGTTGTAACATTGCAGTTGTTTTAATTGTTACTGTTTGTACTTTGTAGTGGTTTAACAACTACAATTAATTACAAAGATTAAAATTACTGCAATAAGTAGTAGTTAAAACAAGGTGCCCACCCACCAAGGCTTAGGGTGCATGGTTGGTGGGCAAGGACGGTTGCGAACCCCCCATCCCGTGTTCAAATCCCATCTACTACAGCCTCGTCCTTTTAGTGGGGCAAAACAAGTGTGGGCCCGATGCCGAGGGATTAGTTACACTGCTAAGCACTCCTTTTAGAATGACAGCGGGTAGATACCCCCGTTCCAAAAAAAAAGGGGCCCAATTGTTTCACATTTTTTTTTAAATTGTAAAGTTCTCAGACTTCTTCTGATTATTTGGTTTATGTCTTAGTATTTATTTACCTGTCGGCCTTCAACCGCACAAATCATTCATTTATTTTGTTGTAGACTTATTGTGAAGATGTGAAAGGGTTGACATTACTCGTTCCCCTTCTCTATTCGATTCACGCCATTATTGTTCGAAGATGAAGCTCTTTCTCGAACTTGGAGCTTCTTGTAGAAATTATGAAAACATAGCTCATTTTCAAAGAGTTTAAGGTTTGTTTGGGAGAATTTTGTTATTGTTTTATTTTTCAGACTGCAGCCATAATTTTTATTTGTGTATTATTTTATCGTTGTTTTTAAGAAATTTTTATGCTAGGAGTGATTTTTTATTACAACTTTCAAAAAATTTGCTTTTCCTTACGTCAGCTACTTAACAATTTAAAAAAAAATTACTTTCTCTATAGTAGCTTTACAACCAACTCTATAAAAGTTATAAGCATCCCAAACAGATTCTTAGGCTTCATTTGGCACTGCTTTCTACAACAGCTTTCTAATTAAAATATTTGTAGAAAGCAGTGAAAATGCAGTATTCAAAATCTGACCCATTTGGAACAGCTTTATTACTACTTTCTAAAACAGTTTTCTAGTACAAAAATTTATTAATTCAATAAATTTTTGTACTAAAAAGCTACTTTAGAAAGCAATAAAAAAGCCGTTCCAAATGAAGTCTTAGATTTCATTTGAGATAGATTTTGACTACTACTTTTCCACTATTAAAAAAAAAAATTATACTAAAAAGTAAAAACTATTATAGAAAGCAATAAGAAAACTGTCCCGATCGAAATCTTCATGATAATATACAGACTACAAAATGATAGATTAAAAATTAGCTTGAAGTTATTCAATATGATCTTGGGCTAAGTCACATATAATTATCATCTATCTATAACCAATTGATGAACTTTTTTATGGATGATCTAACAATTGCCGTAAAACACATTAAACTAAGGTATTGAGAAATTAAGAAGGGTATACTTTGCTTACCGATCGAATACTCTCAGTGACAACCATTGCATCCCCCAGCCTGTCTTTCATCCTAGCTAAGGGGTGGGATTGCTGGGCCACTTTCTAGGTAGTCAGAATTCTCGAATCATAAATACTTGAGCTTCAACCAATATTTGAAAGCTCAAATTAGTCGTCTCTAGTTTTCACTCATCTGACTTTCTTGCAATTGTTTAAGGCTTTGTTTGGGACGGCTTTCTTGATGCTTCTTAAAACAGTTTTTTAGTACAATTTATTTATTTATTTTTGTACTAAAAAACTGCTTTAAGAAGTAGGAAGAAAGCCGTTTCAAATGAAGCCTAAGTTGCATGTTCTCCTTCCTTTCAATAGAACGACTGTTTTGATTTCGCCATCACTTGGTGACCACTATCTACCATAGTCAACATTCCTCAATGTCGAATATCAGTTGTTGCCGAAAGCCCACTATTTTTCAATGTTCGCCATCAACTCCGACACCTACATCTTACATGTGAAATTTCAGTTCAAAGTCAAATCAATAAATCTTCTTGATATTTTGAGAGATTTCGTAACTCAAAATAAAATATATAAATGCATTTACTTATTCATTTAAATCGAATTTTATATATTAATACATGTATACATGCATTCGTATATAAGAACACGCATCTTGATACCATTTTAACCTAGCTCGATCTGTGACATATTTGGCCCAATTCAAATTAGATTTTAGCGAACTTAGCATATTAGCGAACTAATTGACTTTAATTCAAACCCCATACAAGTCAAGCATTAATTTGGCTAGCTTTCAATTGATAAAAAATCTCTTAGCTAAAATCACAAACCCTAAAAGAAGAAGAGGAGGAAGAAGAAGAAGGAGGAGGCTAAGGTCACTTTGAAGCCTTTTGAGCCGTCTGCTAGGGTTTTTCCTCCTGCTGCCTTCCCTCGTTGGGGGCGGGTTTTGGATTATCTTTGTTTTGTTCTTTGAGGGACCCGCCCTCGCTGCGGCTAATGGTGGTTAACCGTGTTCGATTGGATGATCCTGATTTTTTTGATGGAAAATCCAACTTTCGTTCTTTTATTTATGCCCTAACGGGGACGTCGTCTTCTGCGGCGTTTGCCGACCTTAAGCTGTCTTCTTTTTGGGGGTTATCTTCTCTTTGGATTTCGAAGGAAGATGTTTTGGCTCTTGCAGCCCCTTTGCTTTCTCTCTTGTTGGTTATTTTCCTAATCATAGGCCATCTTTGGATGGAATTAGAAAGTTTTTCTTCAATTTAAAACTTATTGATGAATTTTTCATCACTCTATTGGATTCCCGCCATGTTTTGAATAAATTGCATTATGATTTTGATTACTGTCGTGTCTTTGCTCATCGATCCTACTTTTTTTAGTAATTATTTCATGAAATTAACTAAGTGGTCTCCATTTATTGACATTTTTAGGAATCCCCCATTGTCTCTATTTGGGTCTCCTTCCCGAATTTGCGTCCGCATTTCTTCTCTTCCCGAATCCTCCATGGTAATGCCACTGCGGTGGGATCTCGGTTGTCAGTTGCTAGAGTTTTAGTGGAACTCGATATTATGAAATGATACCCTGATAAGGTGTGGTTGGGTCCTAAAAAAATTGGTTATATTTAATCTGTGTTAATGGATGAATTCCCATCATTTTGTGATCATTGTAAAGCTTTAGGTCATTCTAAAAAAGATTGTGTTACTCTTCATCCTCATTTAAGTAAGGATCCTATCCATCGGCCTAATGTGACTTGTGCTGGAGATTCTCTTGAGGTGCATAAGGATTCTCATGGGAATGTTGGTTTTGGTATAACATTGCACGATTTGGTGGATGTTGGTGATGTGGGTCGGTCTGGAAATGTGATTGTTGATGACGTGGAGAACGTTATGCCCATTAATTTGGTTTTTGGGGATCCTCTGGTTCCTTCTCTTGCTACAGCGGAGAAGGTCGATTGTGGTATTGGTAATGTGGTTGGGATTAATTTAGTTCACCCTGTTGTTATTACATTCGGTAATGGTGTTAGTCCTTCATTGGACTTGGCTTATCCCATGCAAGAAGAGATTCAGGGTAATGTTAATTTGGAGGCTTATCAATTGGCAATAATCCCTTATGTTGAGTCTCGTCTAGATGATTCGTCTGTTGTTGTTGAGGAGGATCATTGTCCGGCCAACATGGTGGTGTTGGATGATTCTTCTGCTGGAACCAATGTTGTTTCTCCAGTGATTTTGTCTGAACCTGCTCTTTCACCTATGAATGTGTAATTGAATGATATGCCTTTTATTGATATTCCGGTCTCCTTTATTTCAAAAGATGAGTTGAATGCTCATATGTCAATTAATAGGAAGGATAGTTGCTTGGAACAATCTGACTGGTTGGATGGGTCTGTCTCATCGCTTGGGAATGCTCGTGATGACTCTTGGGATGATTTTCATGCAATGTATGCGTTGAAGGTTGGTTCCGTTGATGATACCTTCTCGTGTGGGAGTGCCAAACGTGGTAGGAGGAAATTCAAAAGGAAGTAATTTGGGTGAATTTTATTTCTCGCTATGGTGATGGATTGGTTGATTAGATTTGGGGTATGGTGGTTTCCTTGGAGGTTGTTGGGCTTCGGTTTAGCCTGCTGGGTGGGGCATTGTGGACTACTCATGTTTGGCTTTGGTTTCTTGTCAGTGTGCTATTGGATGTGGTTTTTAATCCTATGGGGTTTTTTGGGCTTGGGTGCTTTCTCGATTGTGAGATTTATTGAGTTGGTGGCTTTTGTTATGGGTGTTGATTCTTGGATGCTTCAGGGCAATGATGAGTCTGCTTCTTGCTATCCCTCTGGTTGGTTTAGGCTTGCTGGTAACCTTGGTGGTTTATGTTTTCTTTTTGTTCGGTGGCCTTTCTTTTGCTTGCTGGTTGGTGCATGTTTCTTTTGTGGTTTACTACTGGTTGCGTTCTGGCCTGTTGCCTCTAATGGATGGTCCTTGTATGGCGGCTGGGTGGTTGCAGGGAGCTGCCATTCCTGAGTCTGATTGGTATCTTCGCCTTTCTCTAGCGCTGTAATTGGCTCTTTTTGTGTTGGCTCTTTGTTGTAATTTCTTTTTTATGAAATGCAATGGGGCTAATCCCATTTTAATTAATAAAAAAAAAGTGGAGGAGGCTAAGGCAAAGGTTTTGTTACCAAGTTCCATAAAAAGAATTGATTAACTACCATAAATAAGAAAATAATTTCCTCTAAACCAAAAAAAATAAAGAAAATAAATATTTATAACACTAAAAATGGCCAAAATGTCTTTATTTTTACATTATTTATAATAAAGTTAATATCATAATAATTACTAATTATTTTGCCAATTAAGTTGCCGACACATCACATGATTCCTTTAGTTTATTACACATAAAATGAACCCGTCGGTGTAGGTTAGGTAGCCCAATTAAAGTAGTTAATGGTGGGTGTCGAGAAGCTTCCATTAATTAATCAATATAATTAAATTACAAAAATAATTAATTTGTCATATGATAATTGAAAATATTAAATAAAATATTTAAAAATTTGTAGACAATGATTTAAAATATATTCCACAAAATCCAACCTGTCAGATTTGGCATTTACATATTTATAATTTAAATTAATTTTAATATTTATTTATATAATATTTATAATTTTAAATTGTATAAAAATATTATTAATATTAATTTTTTAAAAATAAAATACATCTCTTCATTCATATATTTTTATATGACTTAAATCATTAAATTTTTGTTTGGTGCAGTTTTATTTTTTGGTTTTCAAAAGCTCCTTTTTCTGTCAGTTTCAAAAATATTTTTTCAAAAATAAATTTTTTAGGGAATATTTGAAATAATGATGAAAAAGCTATTTTAAAACACATTATTTTCTGCTAACTGCTTTTTTTAACACTAATAGCAATTATGCATTTTCTTATAAGAATAAAAATAATTATTTACAAACATTTTAAAATTATTTTAGAAGAAAATTTAATCCAAAACATAGAGTGGTGATTATGGATGCAAAGCAACTTAGCACATAAAGAATTAGGTTTTGTTTGGGACAGCTTTTTTGCTGCTTTCTAAAACAATTTTTTAGTACAAAAATTTCATGAATTAGAAATTTTTGTACTGAAAAATCGTTTTAGAAAGCAGCAAAAAAGCTGCCCAAATGAAGCTTTAGTCGGTAAGGAAAAAGACAAAGGCTTCGTTTAGGTCGGCTTTCTTACTGTTTCTTAAAATAGTTTTGTAATGCAAAAAATTTTAATTTTTGTATTAAAAAGTTATTTTACGAAATAATAATAAAGCCGTCCCTAAAGAAGCCTAAAAGAATAGAATTTTGCCATAACAAATAAATTCGTGAGATTAGGATGAAGTTTCTCCATAAAATACATCTTTTTCTATAAGTAGTAGTGTATTTGATAGTGATATAGTTATAAAAAATCTTTTTTGTGATTCGAAATTGGAGGTGTGGAGGTGATTTATCATGGGAATCTAAGGATATCTATAATTAAGGTGGACATTAAATTATGATAGTGATATGACTCTTGTTTAGATTTTTAGGATTCCGACAAAAAGGGGAGAGATTATTACGTGCGGAATCCGAATCCGGAGAACCGTATGGTTGTGTGACTGTGAACAGAAAAAAGCGCAGTTAATGTTCACCACTGTGCTTTTACTGTTCACGTCACAAAATCGAACGGTTCTCTGGGTCTGGACTTCGCACGTAATAATCTCTCCCAAAAGAGTGTGGAGATTTGGCTTCTTACATTTTTAAAGTAGTACATAACTTAATTTCTTCGTCTTTATTGTGTGGACTCTCTTTTTAAGATTTTTCCTTTAACTTCCACTACTAGGCCTTCTTTTCCTTTGGCCTTCTTCATTTTCTATAACTTGAATGGCTAAGATGACTACACAAGAAGAACCAGTAAAGCGGATGGTATCCCACTTCACCTGTGTGGCTTTTTATCTATGCATAACTACTTTTAGTCACTTTAAGGCTTCGTTTGGGACGGCTTTCTTTCTGCTTCTTAGTAAAATTTTTGTACTAAGAAGCTGCGTTAAGAAGCAATAAGAAAGCCGTCTCAAACGAAACTTAAATCAACTAAAAAAGAGTTTCAACATTCCAAAAGAGTTATGCTTTCTAACTCCAATTAATGGATAAGATAAAGACTACACTATCTCTTTGAGCACTATTTCAAATAGGGGTTAGATCTGTTACCATGAGACGAGTCACAAAGACTTGACTAATTTTTTTATTTTTGTACCCATCATACTAACTGTAAATACTTACTTGGCCCGGAGTAGTGTCAAATGGATGTTCAATAGGTTCCAGATGACCTGGTTTGGGTAATAATTACATCAACTTTTGGGGCATAACAACCCATATATGAATCATTAGGTTTCCATCCTTTAATAAAGGCTTGAAGCATGTATATTACTAGGGATGTCGAAATTGGTTTTTGAGTCGGGTTCGGGTCCAACCCTAAATTGACCCATCTTGGATTGATCCAACTCAAACCCGACCCGATTACACAAACATATTAGAAATATGAACTCGGACCCGACCCAACACGTGGACCCGGGCGAGAGCACGGGTGCGATCGCAGCTAGGCAGGACACAATGCTGACCGGAGTTTGAATGCGATCATATGGTGCGGGCGGGAGCGGGATACGGTGCAGGCAGTATGTGTGATGCTTATTTTCTTTTACTAGAGCGTATTGCAGAATCCAATTAGAACTGATTTTTTCTATTATTTTTTAATTTAATTTATGACTATTTATTTAACTTTATGGTATATGAGCTTATATTCTATAATAGATATATATAGTAAATTTAACTTTATCCACTAATCACTTTAAACGATCATATGACTGTTTAATAGAAGCTCCAGCCCACACCATACCAAATTTGGGCTTGTAGGTGGGCCGCTGTTGTAATGGCTCTTTACAGGATTAGTGGGCTTTGCCATTAGGTGGACTTGAGTTAATAGATTTGGAATTTTGGATTTTCCAAGATATAGTCATTTGTTTGGGCTGTTTGGTTGGAAGTAAAATCGGGATAAATATTTCAAATGCAGAGATTTTGAAAATATTGATATTTGGTTGGATGAAAAAAGGAATGAAAATTAAAGTAAAATAAATGTAGTATAAATCATTTTAGTTCATTTTTTAGGTAAATTAAATTTGCACAGTTTTGAGCGTGAATCGTTTACATCGTAAGCAAGCTTACTTGATCGCTGCCATCACCTGCCGGCCACCACAGCCAGCCGCAGCCATCACCACCACTGTCGCCACCACCTGCGGGCCACCATCGCTACCAACGGCCGCTATCATCTTTGAACTTCACACTACATTTTTTTTATTTTAAATTAAATTAAAAAATATTTACTTGCATTTACTTTCCACTCAACCAAATAAAAAAATGTATTAAAAACGCTCCAACTTTTCTCTTAACGTTTCTACTGCGCAGAACTGTATTCTCCATAGCCACTCTTGCAAAGCTATTTTTTTCAAGTCGATTTTGGCTTCTTTTATAAGCCATAAAATAATCATATATTTTTTGTAAAGCAAATTTTGAATTTTTCACGAAGAAAATCGAACATTTAAAATAGGTATTGAGAAGAGTTGGGAATTATTTGGAATAATCATAGCTTTTTGTATAAGTGATTATAAAGTTGTTGTGGAGAAAGTAATTTTTTTAAAGCTGTTATAAAAAGCGGCTTCGCAGCACAAAAATTTCTTGAAAGCAACGAGAAAGCAGTAGCCAAACTGAATCATAGTTGCGATTTGAAATACAAAGCATTAAAAAAGTAATCCCAAATAGACCCTTAATCTCAGCTTTAGGTTTCGTTTGGGATAGCTTTCTTATTGCTTTACACAACCACAGTTTTTATTTGATCACTATTTTTTGTGCTATTTTCACGAAATTTTTGTGCTAGAAAGTTACTTTCTACAACAACATTAAAAAAAGTTACTTTCTCCACATTAGCATTATGATCAATTTTTATAAAAAGCTACCGCCGTTCCAAATGAATCCTTAAGCTTCAATGGAGCAATGAAAGAGAAATTTTGGTTACATCCTTGTAGAATATTTAGTCACAGGTTGCACCAAAAACATTCAATGCTTACATACAAATAGAGTTTGCGACCGTAGAAAAATAATTTTGTCTATGCCTTCGATGGGAGGTCCAGAGCTATCATACCTTAAGGGTTCATGATGGCTACAATTTTATATAGAAGTTTTTGTTTTGTGTGAGCTATCCATAATCAAAATTTCACTCTACCAACTTTTGAGGAGAAATTATTTTGTGCGGACGCCGAACGCAGTTTATCATCCGGAGACCAATCAGAATGTACCACGTCAGCGGTACTGAGCTGTACCGAGCCTCAGTATCGAGCAGTACTGAGCAGGAGGTTACATGTCGCATTCTGATTGGTCTCCGAACAACGTTCGGCATCTGCACGGAATAATTTCTCTCTTTTGAGACACAATAATGTTCATAGTGCTAAGCAAGCAATAATAGAAAACAATTGTAGATTTGCTCCACTTTTTAATCCTTGTAGGAGATGTCATGAAGTTAAATTTGAAGATTTAGGCTTCGTTTGGAACAGCTTTCTTACTACTTTTTTGAAGCAGCTTTCTAATATAAAAATTTCATAGACTTTTGTTTTTCAGATTGCAACTATAATTTTTATTTTACCACTATTTTTTTCATTGCTTTTAAAAAAATTTTGTACTAATAAGCTGCTTTCTCCAACAACTTTAAAAAATTACTTTTTCCAGCTTTATAAAACAGTAAGAAAGTCATCCCAAACAAAGCCTTAATAAGATCACGGCATCACATCTTGTGGCTTGTGTGGAAAAAAGAAAGCCATTCATATATACAAATCAATACAAAAAGTAGAACTACAATCATGCACATAAAATAATACAAAGTGCATAAAAAACACATAAATTGAGCTTTTATGTATTGCTTGAATATGTAATCGCAAGCAAGCAATTGCAGATCAGAATTGTGGTATAACTCTGTAACAATAAGCTTCGTTTAGGACGACTTTTTTTACTGCTTCTTAAAGAAGCTTTATAGTACAAAAATTTTAATTTTTTGTACTAAAAAGCTGCTTTAAGAAGCAGTAAGAAAGCCGATCCAAATGAAGCCTAAACCTCTAAAAAAAACATTCTCAATAACTCAGAAACACTTTGCTTTTCAAAAAAAATATTTTTAATAGGATAACTTCTTTTTATCATTTAGAGCTGGGGATTCTGCTTCATGCAGAAGCTAAATCTGCTATGATAAGAGAGCAAAGAAATGTTCTCCGTTGGAAACTCTTTTCTCTTCTAGCTGTATCTGATGATCCCATTTGTTCTTCTCTGATGGTGGCATTGGAGAGCTTTTTATCTTCCTTTTTTTTGTACTTTCTTTAATGAAATGAAATGGAAAAATATTTTCATTTAATCGAATCTTTTGACTCAAGTAATGATGCCCATCACATTTGCTTTATCATTGAGAATATTTATTTTATTCATAAAGATGGTCACATAGTGATGATTGGTTCTCTTATGATATTATATCAAAAATTACTATCAAAGCATGGGATTATTAAGATATGTGGAGCTTAATATTTCTTAGCTATCTCATGTAAGTTTGATTTTAAAGTTATTTTTTAAATCCATGAAAATCTTAAATAAAATTTAGACTACGGCTTCGTTTGGGACAGCTTTCTTACTGCTTTCTAAAACAACTTTCTACTACACAAATATCTTGAATTAGACATTTTGTATTAAAATATGCTTTGGAAAGCACTAAGAAAGTTGTCCTAGTGCTAGCTACTAGGATAACCTTGATATGTGTTTTAATTTCTAAGTAGTAAATGGGGGTAGATAGTAGCTAGAAGAGGCTTCAAATGCATATTAGGCCATTTCCCTATAACCCTTTGCTTATAGGATTAGTAAAACACTGATCAATCCAATGATGATTCAAATTTATAATAATGTTAGCATGAAAGTTAGGAAGTTGTCTAAGGAATGCAAAATTAGCCATACATAATTCTTTGCCCATCAATAATACCCCAAAATTAATGAAGTATGCATGTCACAACCTTAATAGCTTGATGCTAAGTAGCAAGCCATCTTACTCAACACTGACAACTTAGCCACTCAACTGTGACTGCTCATCCACTCATCGACAATAACCCAAAACTAATAAAGATTATGGCTCATCATAAAGTCTTTAGCACCTCATCACTAAGTTGCATATTAGCTACTAAGCCTTGCATATTTGGACTTGACCACATGCTAACCATGATCTCAAATTAAATAAATTTCATAGCTCATTACAAAGTACTTAGTAGAACGCCATTATGTATCAACTCAACCACTCAACCTTATACAACAATTCAGCTACTTCACCTAAGGTAGAAAGTTCATTTCTCGGCCTTACAAATCTACATAAATCTTAGATGGAAAGTTAGTTACCAACCCTATGCACCTAGCTACTTTCCACAACATCTACAATTCAAAATTGACAAAGTTGATGACTCATCATAAAATCTTTAATGCCGGATACAATATATCATAAGCCTTTTACAAGGCTGATGGCAAAGAACTAGTGATTATATTTGTCTTTTGAAAGTTCAAATGAGGTTGTTAAACCTTGTTAAATTGCCCAAGACACACTTAAAGGGGGGTGAATTGGGGTTTTAAAAACTTCTATTTTTCAAAAACTTTTCTTTGAAAAAAAATAATCAAATACACAAGGGGAAGCAAACAATAAACAACCAAATAAAATTTATATTTTTGATTTTGTAGAAAATCAAATAGAAAGATATTTTTGTTCTTTTTTATTTTCAGATTTTTTTGCTTACAAATCAATCAGAATACTTTCAACCTAGAATATAATATGCATGAAATTAAAAATGCAAAAAATAAAACTGCAAAAAAAAAAAGAAAGAAATGAGTACACTATAAATTTTATAGTAGTTCGGTCAAATATTGACCTACGTCCACTCCTAGAAGTCCTACTCTCCGGGCATTGCACTAAGCTTTTAACGACTCTCTTTCACCTCCCACAGCAATGTGAATAACCCCTTACAAACATACTTCCACCGTTCCACGGTACGATAGAGAAGCTAAATCCCTTTCACCCTCCTGGTGAGGCGGAGAAGCATGAATCCTTTCCACCAATCCGAGGTGATGGAGTAGCCAGATTCTTTGACACCGCGAGCCTCTTCTCAGAGTTTCCCTCAAGCAAAATAATGACTCTTGGAGAAAAAGGTGAATGTTTACAGAGCAACCATGTGTAGAACCCCTCTCACACACTATCTTGATCTCACAAGGCTCTTCTCTCTCAAAATCTCACCTCTCTCTCTCTCTCTCCCAAAACCATTGCTCTCTCTTCAAAGCCTAACTTACAAAGAAGCTCTTACAGAAAAACTGACAAAAGACTCATTTACATGAAATAAGAGATGTTTAAATACAATGGTCCAAAAAATTCTAAATTTTCAATTAAGCCCACTATGTTCGTATAGTACGATCTGCGGATCGTACAATACGATTAGTTCAAAAATCCATACCGTTATATATGATGAACGAACCCTAGTACAATCAATCGAAGAATCTTAAATTGATCGTACTATTCGAATCATGTATCATACAGTGCGATTAGTACATTTACTTAAGTTTGTTCAGGATGATTTATGGGATGATAAACTGATTGTCCTGTACAATTGAGTTCGTATAGTACGATTAGTTTAACAAATTTAATCTCTAAATTGCCAATTTTAATTATTTTTCTGATGAATTGATCGTACAGTACGATTGAGATCGTACGATACGATCTTCAGGAAATCCTAACATCTAAATTTTACTCCTCTGTGCGTGTGTGTGTGCACGATTGTCAAGCTAACATACATCTTTTACAAAACTTTTGACTTAAGAAATATAAAAAAAAATAAACCAATATAGAAACTATTACAAATCTCAAACAAATTC
Source organism: Dendrobium chrysotoxum (assembly GCA_019925795.1). Taxonomy (NCBI): domain Eukaryota; kingdom Viridiplantae; phylum Streptophyta; class Magnoliopsida; order Asparagales; family Orchidaceae; genus Dendrobium; species Dendrobium chrysotoxum. The sequence goes on from CM034304.1 coordinate 34,859,408, forward strand.
TACCCACTCTTGAGTCTTGATTCTTTGTTGATGCATGTTGTACGATATACCTAAAAATATTAGTGTGCACAAGACAAATATGCAATAATAGCACTAGGAGAATAAAACTAAAATCTAATAATAATTGTTATCATTAAAATCATAAACTCGAGATCTCATATTACAACATCTTTTATATGTTGTATTTTATAGGTTGTATTTGATAGGTTATAACAAGACAATGTGTTGTTATTTAGTCAGTTGTTCTTTTATTGTACATGTTGGAGTGTTTGTAAGGATAAATATTGAGTATTTTATTTTTATAGGTCACAAATATAGTACATAAGATTAGAAATCAATTTAGCACAAATCATATAATATTTATAGAATATTTTCTATTTTAATATCATAAAATATCAATATATTCTACCATTTTCGCACATATTAGGCTTGAAAATTGCCCAGCCGGACCGGTTCAACTTTTGTTCAACCTCCACAAAGTTCCTTCCCGGCTCAACCCTTCGAGAGAGGGCTCACCGGTTCAAACCGCAGACCAATCGCCGGCTCCCAGTTCCGACCCCTTCTATTTTCCTAAGCCGGCAAGTGGCGACAGAATATGCTCGGTAATCTTAACCGTAGTCCCACCAACTATAGTTAAGTCAATTCACCAGGTCTCCCAAGTCGAGCCACGTGTACAAACCAACGGTCAAGATCACTCCCTACGTTAACATCTCCGCCTACATTTCCTATTTAAGCCAACAGAGCCAAACCCTAATTTCCATCCAGAAGAAAGGACGGCACGCAAACCCTAACCCTAACCCTAACCCTAATCGATCTGCAAAGATGGCGCCCAATCCGCGCGTTTTTTTCGATATCGCGATCGGCGGTAGCCCGGGCGGTCGAGTCGTCATGGAGCTCTACGCCGACACGACTCCTCGCACGGCGGAGAACTTCCGCGCGCTCTGCACTGGCGAGAAGGGCATCGGCAAGTCCGGGAAGCCGCTTCACTTCAAGGGCTCTACCTTTCACCGCGTTATCCCTCAGTTCATGTGCCAGGGCGGTGACTTCACTGCCGGAAACGGAACTGGCGGCGAATCAATCTATGGTGCCAAGTTCGCCGATGAGAACTTTGTGAAGAAACATACAGGTCCCGGTATCCTATCCATGGCTAACGCCGGACCCAACACCAACGGGTCCCAGTTCTTCATATGCACGGAGAAGACGTCTTGGCTCGATGGGAAGCATGTTGTCTTCGGGCAAGTTGTGGAAGGTTTGGATGTTATTAGGGCCGTTGAGAAGGTTGGATCTTCGTCTGGACGGACTTCGAAGACAGTTACCATCGCCGACTGCGGCCAGATCTCTTAGATGCTTCTCGATGAAGATCAGCCTTTAATAACCCTATCCCAGTGTTTTCAACTTCTTCTCGCTATCTTTCGCTTATGTCTGCTGCTGTGATATCATCTTATGTTGGTTTTGTTCTGCATCGATCTCTGTTTTCATGTTCTGATTTGTGGTTTCTCGTGAGCTTATCATCTCCTGTCCTATCAAGTCGCTGATATTTAGATTATAAATAAATTGGAGTACTTTTCATCATAATTGTTCCTGTTGATATTGAATGAGTTCTCGGCTGGGTTTAGATCAAAGAAACTCATAAAAAACAATCTTTATCACATAAATCCATATGGATTGCTTTGTTTGTGCGCAATCAAATCGAAAATCAAAACTTAGCAAAAATCTGGATCTGAAAAAAGAACAATCAGAGCCTTTTGATGATTTCTTCGTTGCTTGCGAGGAATTGGTAAGAGAGAACGGATTGAAAGAGAAGTCTCTCTCTCGCTCTTAGCTATTTCCTGCATTGCCTCTGTTTATCCGTTTTATTATTTAATGGACGGCCTATTGACCTCTGCACAGTGGATCGACGGCTGTGATTAATTAGATGGGAGAGGAGATCAGATCGTTGCCCGGCTTCTAGTCTCCTCATTTGGCTTTTTGGCAGATCACTTTGGATTTTTCCTTGCAAGTTGCGAGTAGATGCTCGGAATATGCCGTTATGGTGTTAATTTTTGTTAATAGGTTCCAATTAAGGGGGATTTACATAAATGCCATTTTATACTATTATATTTCCATATATAATATCTAAATTTTAATATTACATATATACAATCTTATATTATTTTAAGATTAAATATATCACTCATTTTTTATTTTTATTTCTTATATATTTCATTCTTATCACTCATATTTGATATGAAAGTGAACAATGGGCAGGGGTGAAACCAACCTTAATTTTCAGGGGGGATAAATTTACAAGTAAAAGTATAAAGATTTCACAAATATGTCGGGGGTCCAAGGGGGCAGCGACCCTTGGCTTATAAGGATATTTTTGGATTCTCTTTACTATTTCTCTTTGTATTTGGTTCATCATTACCTAATAATAACACCTCTACACAATGTGTTTAATTATGCTTGGAGCAATTGCCTAAAGATTATAGTATTTCAAAATTTTTAGGGGGGCAATTGCCTAAAAATCATTGTAATAACGACTAAAAAATAGATAGCGGGGTATAATTTACCTAAAAAATCCTATAATAAATTTTTTAAAAAAATTTTGAGGGGGGGCAATTGCCCCCTCTGGCTCTTAGTAGATTCGCCCTTGATAATGGGTGATATGTATGTAATATTAAAATTATAGGTATTAGATATATAAATAGAATATTATATAATGATATATACTATGACCTGTTTATCATACAATTAAAATGCTTGATTTGAATTCAACTAATTCAAATCTAATCTGTTTGACCTATTTATTATGTCGATAGTGTAATTTTTTAGATTAACATCACTTTTTTTTTTTTTTAGATTAACATCACATGTTTAATCTAAGTGATGTGTTTAACTCAAATATGACTTCAATAGGTTAACTAGACTTGTTTGATTTGAATTGATGATGGTGTGATTAATTTTGAATTTGATCTGAATATTAAATTGGTTGAGATTTTTGACCCAAATGATTTGAAAATTAATTGGGTTAATCCGAACTTGATTTTGTTAGTCAAATTTTAATTTGATTGTTGGGTTGGAACATTTATTGGGATTGAAATTAATTAGATGATATGAGTTTATATAATATATATGTTGTCTTTATTTAAAAATTGATAAATTTTTTAATTTATTATAAATATAATTATAAATTTATGCTCATATTAGAAATAATTTTTTTATTAAATTTAAATAAAAAATTGACTCTTAATCGAACACAATGGAGAAAAAAAGATTTATGTAGTTAATCTCATATAGTGAAATAAATACATGATATTATTGCTCATATTTAATTTAAATATGCAAAGATTATGAACTCTCACTATGTTTATATTAATTTGATTATGCCTATGAAAAATATGTGAAGCATGAAATTCTTTTTTATTGGTAGAGAGAGAATAGAAAGAAAACTTGATATATGAAGGTCAAATTTGGAGTCTAAATGTTCTCATTTGAATAGATCTAAAATTGAAATAGATTTAGCGGGGGAAATGTGACTTTGGGTGATCAAATCATTAATAAGAGTACACATTTTAGATATATTGAGTACATTGTTCAAAGTGATCGTGAAATAGATGAGGATATTATAACTAGAATTTAAGTTAGATGGTTGAACTGGAGGAATGCATCAGGCCTGTTGTGTGATAGAAATTTAAGAAAAATTTCTATAAGATGGTGGTGAGAGCTGCAATGTTTTATAACGCGGAATGTTGGCCATCAAATAGAAGCATAAAATTAAGTGTTGCAGAGATGAAGATGCTTAGGTGGATGAATTAAACTAAGTTGAATAACCCATTTTGGCATCTAACTCACTCAAGTCATGGCTAAAATCGAAAAATTATTAGGTGCGGACACCGGATGTAGCTCTACGTCCGGACTCCACTAAAACGGCGCCATGTATTTAACACGTGTTATGACAACTTCCGCTTGGCCCGACGACCCGACCCGGATTGGACGCGAAAAATTAAAAAAACCTGCCTTTTTTTGACTAATTCCTAGGTAATACAGAGTATTTTTTCGGTAATACCAAGTAATACCGAGTAATTTTTGGTAATACCGAGCAATTCCTAGGTAATACCGAGTAATTTTTGGTAATACCGAGCAATTCCTAGGTAATACCGAGTAATACCTAGATAATACCGAGTAATTCTTCGATAATACCTAGTAATTCCTAGGTAATACCGAGTAATACCTAGGTAATTCATAGGTAATACCGAGTAATTCTTTGATAATACCGAGTAATACCGGAGTAATTCTTCAATAACACCGCACGTGCATCATTTGAACTTCTCGGCGAAACGGGTCGCCGGGTCTTCGGGTCGCTACGTGGTGCTATTCTGAGCTACGTCCGGTGTCCGCACCTAATAATTTTTCGCTAAAATCAAGCCATGTATTGCGCACTGCCATTTGGCAGACATGTGGCACAAAAATGTACTGCCAAAATATCAAAGAAACTGCTTCGAAAAGAACAAAAAAAAATTGTGGTTTTGGTAATTGTAAGATTTTTTTTAAGACATTTAAATTTCATTTGAAATAATTTTTTTATTGTTTTTTAAAATAATTTTTAAAGTATAAAAAATTTTTGAACTAAAAAAAATTTATACTATAAAGTGCTTTAGAAAGCAATAAAAAAATTATCCCAAATGAAATCTTAAATTGGGATGACTTTTTTAATCCTTCTTAAATCATCTTTAAGTACAAATTTTAAGATTTTTTAATTAAAAAATTATTTTAAAAGCAATAAAAAAACTGTCATAGACGAAATCTTAGCCTAATTAAAATAAATTCATACATATAATATACACTATTATTAAAGCAAACCATGCAAACATTACATTCATTTATAAATTATATGCAGAGAGGGAAAGTGAGAGAGAAAGGGAATAACATCACAGCCAAGTTTTATTTATAACTGTAGCTGATAATTCATTTAATAAGAAATATTTATTTAAGCAAAACCTAAAAAAATAATGAATAAGATTAATCTTTAATGATATTTTTAATATCATTTAAAGATTAAAATATTATAAATACATAAATATTCAAATATCAATTTCAATTCAAAGAAAATGTTTTTTCAATGGCTAAATTGAAAAATCAGTACCATAAATAAAAATATATTTAATGACCACTTAAATCAAATATTCTTAAATAGACCAAATTTAGTTTTGATGTCCGGGTTAGGTTCCGCCACCGTCACCGCCGCCGCCGCCACCATCACCAACAAGCTTTTATCCCACTAAGGCTTTGTTTGGGACAACTTTCTTCCTGCTTTGCTTTTCAAATTGTAACTATAATTTTTATTTGACCACTGCTTTCAAGAAATTTTTATACTAAAATGTTGCTTTTTATAACAGCTTTAAAAGTTACTTTTTTCTACAGCATTTTAAATAAGTGTCCCAAACGAAACCTAAGTGGGGCCAGCTATCTGAATCCTTTTTTTCTATTGTGTTCTATTAAAAGTCAATTTCTCATTTAAATCTAAGATTCACATCAAACTATACAAAGTAAAGAATTGAAATGAATACCTAAAAAAAAAATTAAATAAAATACAGTGATATCCTTATGTAAGGATAGTAAAATAACACAGCAATATTAAAGATAAAATAGTGAACAAAATTTAGATGATTTGAAAAATCATGATTAAGAACATAAGAGATACCAATAAGCAATACATATAGAATCAACAATAACAACTATTAAATATAAAATTAAGATCTTTATTTGAAAAAAAAAAAAAAACAAATTTCTAGCTAATAAAAATTGTTAATATCAACCCAAAAATAGTCAAACTAGAAATAAATATTTCCTTCCATAAATGGCAAAAATGGGGTCATTCTCCAAAGTTGCAATCAATGATGCACTTAAATTACTACAAGATAAAATCCCTAAACCCTGTAAAAAAAATCTGAATCCTTAATCCTAAGCACTGTAAAAGAACAAAACTCAAGCATAAACTGCAATATGCTAAAATCTACACTAATTTACAGATAAAAAACGAAAGAAAACCTAGAAGCAGGCCTGCAATTTCCATCCAGCTTTCTCCCAGTTCAGTTTTCACATTATTTCACAAGGAAAAATATGGAATGGAGCTCTGTAGAACTGAAAGCCAAATACATTTCTGTTCATTTAAAAAGGTTACTTACAAAAACTGGTTCGAGATCCCCTACACGTTGGCCGCGTTTACAATGGAGCATATATCAGTCATGTAAGCTGAACAATCCAAAGTAACAAAATAATCATCTTTTACATTCATCAGAAGAGACTCTGTGCTGTCTTTCCAGATGTACCAGGATATCAAGCCTGGATCAAGTAGCAATAGCTAAATGTTCAGAATCTAATTAAAAGACTTTAAAAAATATATATACAGAAATACATAATGAAACTGTACAGTTCAAAACACTTCTTTAGAGTGCTGTAACAGAATAGATCATACTAAATTACGGTATGATTTAGGTTTTGGCTTTGTTTGGGACGACTTTTTTATTGCTTCTTAAAACAGTTTTTTAATATAAAAATTAAATTTTTTGTACTAAAAAACTGCTTTAAGAAGCAGTAAAAAAGCTGTCCCAAATGAAACCTTAATTGCAGTAAAACAAAATCATATTTGATGCTCCATAAACTTCATGGGAGCTCAAAAGTCTAGCCACAGTACTAAAAGAATATGGAAAGATCAGAGAAGAGTGTGAAATGTTAGGCCATTGAAGTTTGGCTTTACAGAATAAAACAAAATAGAAGCATTTCAGTCTAGCTACATATGGTAAGAGGTTGGAGAAAAATATCTTAAAATCTATAATTAGCGCAGTGGCTAGGAGTCAAATAGAAAGCGCAACACAGTAAAAGATTAGAGGAATGAAATAGATGAACAAGTAGGGGTGTATGCCAATCTCTGCATTCTGGGAGCAACTTGATACCACATGCAGCTAATTGAACAAATTTGAACACTGGCTTTAAAAAGACTGAGATTTAAATTAAAATTAAGGCATGACCATTATGCTGATTATTTATTTCTATTTGTGTGCATACTTATTTGTTGTCTAATAAGTAGTTCGGTATAAGCTCAAATATGCTAATAGTAGCACATGTACGTCACATGATGATATTGATCATATCTTTATGCATTAATTATATTTTTTATTATTCAATAATATTTGAATTTGAAAGATAAAAAACAAATTAATAAAATTATACAATGTTTTATGAATAATTTATGAATAGATTTTACTCAGCGTGAGGCTATAAGTTAAAAAAAAAAACTTGAAATCTCACATTATTTACTTAGTGATTTAAGCTCAATAAAAATAAATAAAAAAGCTTCAACAAGATTTCTAAAACTTAAACATGATCAACTCAAATTCGACAAAAAAATAGATGAGCAAGCTTGAATATGATAGAACTCGGTTCAAACCATTTTACAACCCGAAGACAAGCAATAGTCCCCCAAATTTGTAGCACCCATCAAGCATACCAATAGGCAGTTGTACTAGGCGTTTATGAAGTTCAATTTCTAACAGTTACTCAACTAATTTAACCTTAATGTGCCATCCAAACATACCTGCTGCAGGAATTTCAGCCTCCGTTTCCTGGTCTCTAGTTGTATGCAGTAATATTGTGCCAGAAAGAATTGTTATGAATCCACATAGTTCAGATGCTATACTGCTGATATTCTGATGCGACCAATCCTAACGAAAAAAAGAATGTATAGGAATTAAAATGGAATAGATTTCAAGCCTTCAAAATAGAAAAACCAGAGTGAAACTGAAGAAGGATAGTAGGAAAAAAAAAAAAACTAAATCTACCTTGAACATTATTGCACTTGCAACAATTGTTAGAGTTGTAAACATGACATAGTAAATTGGGGATACCACTGCCGTATTGAAGGTATCCAATGCCTGGCAAAACAAAACAACAGACACAAGACAATGAGAAGAGTCCACTTAGGTAAGAAATGATTCTAATCAATTTGAGTGTGTGTGTGTGTGTGTGGAGAATACAAGCAATTATCATGTATAGACAGTAATAACCTTTTGAAATTTAAATGTAAAAAAAATTATTTGAAATAAAAATAGCTAACTTAAAGAGGAAAGGATTGCCTTGTTTGGGAAAAAAACTTTATCATCTAAAGAAAGGAATCCAGTCGAGATCTTGGATGCAAAAAGGATGACGATGCATGAGTCGTAATATGGCAAAAGCCCTTCTCCTTCACAAAACCCCAACAAAAAACAGACAGATTTAAGTTAATTTATTTAAATGATATTTATTTTTTAAGATAATATGTTTTAGTCTGTGAAATATCTTAAGCTGAGGGGCTCTCATGGAATTTAGAAAAAACTCCATTGCTTTACAGGAAAGGATGTGTTTATCCAACATAGAACATGCATACAATATAGTAAAGATGGGGCCACCATAGAAATATTGAGACCAAACACAAGTTGACCCCTCAAAAATCACAAGTATAATTATTTTAAAAAAAAACTAAGGAAGCTTAGGAATGTTATCATGCATATGGGGAAAAAAATCTATTTTAAAGTTCTTGATTATGAGCATTCATAGATTTCAAATTAAGTTTAGTAGAATAAACGAATGATGTTTTGGACTTGAATCCCCTTTAATTACCATGATAATTGAGGAGGAAGAGTGGTCAATCACAGCCAGCCAAGCCATCCAATCCACTTTGAATGGCTAATTTTACGTTTTTTTAAAACCATAGCCGTTTTATATAAAGCATGCAAAATTAATCCCTTTCATCCAAAATGGATTGGATGGTTGGGATTGACTACTTACCCTATACAATTACCATGATAATTGGAAATGTCTGAATCCATGATTGGTTGGAAGAATTGAAGGCCATAAGCCTCATGCCATTGAAGAGAGCCCAAAAAGGACAAATATAAAAATAGATAAAAGACAGGGCAAATGGGCTTGGCGTGCAAGCAAAAAGTGTTTTAAAAATGAAGAATGTATGGGCAAAAATGGAGTAGAACACTGTTATGCTCCTTGATGGAGCAAAAAATAAGGAAAGAAAGACACATTTCGAGTAGGTGCAAACTCCAAGACATAGGAGAGAAAGAGAGAAGCAGAAATTTCTTATTCCATAGAGAGTTTACAGCAATAGGAGAGCTATTTGTAGATAAAACAGTGAATAAAACCATTGGGTAATTTATTAGACCTACTGGGTAAAATCAGAAAAGTGTATTAAATATTATTTATGAACACACCATATTCATGTTGGGATTGGTAAAGATAAACATGGATTCTTTTATGCTGTCCTTTATGCTAGATAACTACGGCATGTAGACCTTTATGTTTTTTTTTTTTTTCCTTAAGTTGGCCAAAGAAGAAAATAAAGAGATGCACAATTACGACTTAGTCAATAAGTGGGTAGCATTCAGATGAGCCAATCCGAACTTGGATCCAACCTGAATTTAGGATTGAAATAGTCAGCTAGTCATTATTGACTCAAATTCATACCATGGTGCGTATCATGTCGAATTTTTTAATCAAGTTTTGATTCAATCCAAAAGTTCGGTAATTTTCTTGTATTAGACAATAAAAATTAGGAGATACGATGTTTAGCTACTAAAATTTATGTTTTGAGCTGCTAAGATGAATAAATAAATTGGATTAGCTCAGTTGGTGAGAAAAGAAAGAGGGCAATTGTATTGGACCTAAACTAATAAATAAATTTTAATAGTTAAATTTTAAACTATTATATATGGCATATATTATATAACATGCTAGCAAATTCATCAAAGGACTCTGCAATCTGATGTTGAAACATACTGTAAGCAAACTTGAAAAAATAAATTTATAGTATTGAATTTGAAGGAGAGTGTTGAAGACTGTGGGGCCCACACCCTATGCATGCATGGGATTCCACATTAAGCAGATGCACGACCCACCCTTAGTGAGACCCAAGTGTCAACTAATCTTAGTAGGATACTTGAGCACACATATTAAGGATTCTAACCATAGGATTAATCTCCTCAAGACCTTAGGATTGCAATTTATGTGCTCCATTTATCGTCGGCTCCTCTTGGAGCATTTTTTCCATATTTTAATTAGTTTTGATTTATTTCTGTTGTAAGACTCTTGGAGGAGTCTATATATATCTCCATATTTTGTATAGGAAAAAATAAATTTTGAAGTAATTTTTTTACAAATTTTCTACTTTTATACAATACCAATTATAAGATGTTTGGGGCTCCGAAAATTTAAGCTTTAGGGCCTCGGCCACTTCGCGTATATTCAAGGAGAGTTTTAAAGGATTATGTTCCGGGGGAAATTTCGAATGACAAATTAGATAGAGATAAGACACTAACCAGAGATTTCGCCTTCTTAACGAGGATTTTAAGATCTGAATTCTTGTTTCTATAGGAGCAAACCCTTATAGTTAATTAACCCTCCCAATAATGAGAAAAACACTTTCGATTAAGGCTAGTCGTTAAATAGATACTTAGTATCCAGCATATAGAAGCAGTAAATCTAGATATAAAATTGAAAATTTTATCACCAGTCACTTAAAGTGAATGGTGGGGGGAATGATGATGAATCTGATCAAGATCTCATGGTTTCATCGTCCCAGGTTATCATGGCCCCTAGTCCACTTAGTCAGAGGAGGTAGTCGGCCCAACTTGACCGAAGGATCCTTGTTGGCAATCATGGGTTGCTTCGTACAAAGGTATCTTATAGACTTGGGATGAATGTTTACCTATGGGATGAATTCGAGTCAACCTTAGCTAACATAGGATTTTGTGCCCTATCGATTATACCCTATAATTCATTACTCAATGGTAACTAGCCATTGGGGAACATACGGGCTTTTAGCTATGATCGTAGGATAGTGAAGTCATTTGACTAAGCCACCAGATCAGAGGACCGTAGTCATAATCGTTTACCAGGTAGAGCCGTCTTGACCAAGCCACGAGTTCTTTGTGGAGCCGTCTGGTCAAACCACTGATTAGAGGATCAGTCATAACCATTTACTGCGTAGAGCTGTCTGGCCAAGCTACGGGTTTTGTGGAGCCATTTGGCCAAGCCACCGGTTAAAGGACAAATGTCACGTCCTTACAGGCATGAAATTATTTGAGAATGAATTTAATTATGTTCTGAAATACTACATTTATGTTCAGTAGTACATTTAGTTGCCTATCGTTGTAGCATTTTATAAAATTCTGAAATGAGTTTATTAATGTTTCAATTAATGCAATGCAATGAATTATGTTCTTAATTGGTTGAAATATGTGATTTTGAGGAGTTCTGAGGTGAAAGAAGGAAGTTCTGTTTAGTGTTTAATGTACATTCTTGTGACAATGACACATTCTGTTCTCATAATTCTTCGAATTCTGTTGGGAGGCATAATGGTCAAAATTCTCTAAATTCTGTTTAATATGAAGTGCGTGTTTATTTATTTTTTCAGTACCGTTATTTGAATTCCTAATACTGCAATTACTATTCTGATTAGTATTTTGATTTATTTCATATATATATATATATATATATATATATATTACTTTCAACACTTAATTAAATGCTTAATAATGGCTTTATTTGAAAATTTAGACTAATAAATGTGACCTGTTGGGCTGTATTAACTCAGTTGTTTCGCCTACTTTTTCAGGATCTGAGAGAGGGAAAGGGCCAGTTAAGTAGCAGTATCAAGATCTGATCTAAGTCTGTAGAGGTATTTCTTTCCTTTGATTTTTCACAATCATGACTAATTTTTACTGTTATGTAATTTAGTAATATAGCCATGCACTGCAGTTGTACATACATTTTAATGATTAATGAAAAAAAATTGTGTATGAATTTATTTTCAGTACAGTGGATGTTGTTAATAGCTTTGTGTTTATTGTTGTTTTAAAGTTAAAATTGGACGAAAATTCTGAATAATTTTTAAAACTTAGATCCTGTGGTTCACCTATTACAAACCAACATGATAAGACATATCCAATATGTGGGTCTTATTGGGTTGGGTTATGACACTTGATTAGTTCACGAAGCTTCGGGTGGGCTTCAACTATTGTGGATATATTGTATATTAGGATTGAAATATTCATTTCTTTTCTGATTTTCAAACATGATCCCCCATCTCTTCCCACACCCCAAGTCTCCCTTTCTTAAAAAATCCTTCTCCTGACAAAACCTCATAGCTAATTCTAATGTAGAACAGAAAGGGGAGGGGGGGGGGGGACTAAAATTAAAAAAAAATTTGAAATTCAATTTCAGATTTTCCTTAATTAACGAATTTGAATTTGAAATTCAAATAAGGTGGAGGGAAGGATAAATAGGTGGTTAATTATTCCCCTAATTGGATTCCTTAATAAGGATGGAAATAATTAAAAAGGGGGAGAGAGAGGGGCCGGCCAAGAGAGAGGGAAGGAGGTGTCTAGGTTCAATGAATGTGAATCAAGCATTAATTGGGATTGGGAATTAAATCTGAAATTAATTTCAAATTGGGAGTAATTATAGGAGGCTTCCTAAGGTAGAATTTATTAAATCGGAAAGGTTTTGAAATTCAAAATTATTTGAATTCAAATCTAATAACTTTCCAAATTAATAAAGAACTAATTTAGGAAGGTAATTAAGAGGGAGTGGGAAATTTGAAATCAATGGTTTGGGGTTGGAGGAGGGCCGGCTAGGTATGATGAGGTGGAATTAAATTGGTTTCCAATTGGGGGCTTTGGGATTTAGGAAAAAGGATTTAATGAGATCCTCTTTCAAATTCAAATTTAATTGAATGATTGGATTTCCTAAATTAACTCCTTTATTTAGGAATAATGACTCAAAATCTGAATTAAAACTTTCTAAAATTAGTAGGAATCTAATTTAGGAAATATCTAGGGATTTTGAAATTTGGAGGGAAAGAGGAAGGGGGGGGGGGGGGGGGCAAGTTGGGCTGTGGACTGAGATGGGGAGAGAGAGAGTCGGCGGGTTTAGGTGGAGAGGGAAATATAACTGGCGGGTTGGGGAGGAGCCGGCGAGTATATGAGGCAGTGGTAAAGGTGGTCGGCAGCATGGAGAAGGGAGGGGTGGGCGGCCGAATGAATGGAGAGGAAGGAGAAGATAAGTTTAGGGAAAGAAAAATAAACCGTGAGCTTGTACGCTTCCTGCGGCTGACGGGTGATGCGTTGCCCTTCACCAAGGGACTTCAAGCCGCGAGCTCGGACCCTTCCTGCGGCTAGTGAAAATATGCTTCCCTCCCATAGGGATCTCACCAAAGTCCTCCCAAGGAACATAAATGCAGAACAATTTTTTTTTATTCAAACTCCATCCCTTTAATCCAATCTAGAAATAGTTGAGGGTCTAAAGTTTCGTCGAAGTTGGGAGCGTCAATCTCGATATTTTTCATCAGTGGAAGATCAGGGTCAAGGTTGTGGTAATGTTCGTAGTGGAGAGCTCGATAAGGGGCACGAGGTGGTCCCTCATCCTGGTAGGTATCATCCCGGTACATGGATGGGGGTCTACAATCTAGAAGGTGTGTAGGGGGGGGGGGGGGGGGGGGGGGGGGGTTCCTACCTCGTTCTAGGGTATTGAAGCGTTCGGTCGTTTGACTACGGAGGTCAGCTAAATCAGCTTGGTTCTCCTTGAGTTATTGGCTAATGTTATTCATTGGACCTACCAACAACTCTAAAGTCCTGTTAAGTTGTTCGGAGTCCATTGGAGAACACTACAAGACACTAAGGATTGATGGGGTGTAAAGGACAGCACTTATGCAAAAGGGAAACACACTTATAACTTGCAATATGATGCAGAAAACGTATGGACAGCAAACAGATAATGTGTCAAATGAAATAAATGCAATGTTGGAACAGCTAGCTAAGCTCTACGATGGATCCTAGCACATGCAATAAGAGCAAACCATGCTCTGATACTAAATTGATGTAGAATGGGAGGGGGGGGGGGGGAATAAAATTAAAGAAAATCTGAATTCAATTTTAGATTTCCCTTAATTAAGGGATTTGAATTTAAATTCAAATAAGATTGAGAGAAGGATAAATAGGTGTTTATTTATTCCCCTAATTGGATTCCTTAACAATGAATGAATGAACTAAAATTTCTGCACATTGCTTGTGAGTTTGAGTATTTTGAGAGTCTTGGAGAAATCCCTAGGTGAGGGAATTGGATCACCCACCAACCTTGGAAGAGTACGGGTTCGTGGTTCGTTCTTCCTCACCCCTTTCTTCTCTTTCCCCTCCCTTGAAGCCACCGACCAGCCACCAAGTCCCCAACTGCCGGCCCTAGGGTTCACCCCTCACCTAGTGGCCTAACCTCTTCCCAAATCCTTAGCCGCCGACCACCATAAACCACCACCAAACCGCCACCTCTCCTAACCCTCTCATCCTAATTCCCTTCTTTCCTATTTGGGTTTGTTTTAATTTGGTAAGCTTTTAAATTTAAATTCAAATGAATTTAAATTTCAAATCTTTTTCCTAAATTAGCTATCTTAATTTAGGAAAGTATTAAAACCAAACCTATTTCAAATTCAAATAGGATCCGACTTAAATATCCCTCCCTCAATTTAAGGTTCTTGAATAGGAAAGCTTTAATTCCTTGCCCAAGCCCTTCCCGTCATCATCATGCCGCCGCCCCCTCTCTCCCCTTTCTCTCTCCCCCCACATTAATTCCTCCCTCTAATCACCTCAATCAAATCCCTCAATTAGGAAGCAATCTTCATTTCCCTCCCATTACTTTGAATTCAAAGTTAGGCCTAGTCCCCTCTCAATTAAACCTGAAATTTAATTTCTGGTTTAATAAAACCAATTGCAGCCCTAGCCGCCTCTCCCAAAAGCCTCCTCCTCCAAAATCTCGTCTCTTGGGAACTCTCTAACCACTGTCCAAGAACTACGGCAAATTACCCTTGCTGTCCTGCATCTTCGAGAGGCCTTTCTTGCTGTCCAAAGACCTCTGACTTGGCAAAACTGCTCTCCAGACTTTCCTGGACGTTGTTTGGTTGCTGTCCAGGAAAATTCAGCCAGACAAGTTGCTGTCCTGCCCTCCAGAAAACTTTCACTTGCTGTCCTGAAAGTTTCCATTGGCTGCCCAGAGATCCCAACAGGTTCCTAGTGTTGTTTCGCCCGCCGGAAGACTCCCACTTACTGCCCAGAAGACCCCACCAGCTGTCCACAGTCCACACGCAGGACTCCTTCAAAATCAGCCGCCCCACGCCGAAGCTTCTTCCTCGCATCTCAAATCAGACCTTAGAACTTGACGACGGTGAACTTTTCCCCAAGTCTCTTATCTTCCTATCTAATTTTTCAATTGTGGTTATACTTTGATTCATAAAGTTCATGTTTATTCTCATCCGCTAAAGCTTAACGCTCTAGAGAGTTGAGTGAGGGGTTCCTACATAAGGACTAATCTTATTGTTAGCTTAGAGATTATAGTTAAAAACTAATTATGTATGCAACGTTAGAGTAATTGTTTACTTTGCAGTCTTAATCTTTATGCAAGTGACTTAGCCTAAACTGGCGTCACCGCTCTTTGTGTTTTTATCTCATCGTTTAATATCACTATAAGATTATAATTAAACTGTTATTTAAATATTAAGCGTGCAAATTCCTTAATCATTTCATCTTTTCATTTATATCCTGCATCAAATTCACCATTTATCTTCAACAATTCAATACTCCCTGCGATCTTTTCAAATCAATATTCTGCTCATAATCAATGTTCCACATAGATAATATGCAAAATTTCCCTGGCTAAACATATATTTGCCTTTTTTAGACTAACATGAACTACGAAGCACCCCTTAAATATTTACCATACATAAACACCTGATGAATGCATTGTCAGCCTTCACCTCAATAATATGGTAATCTTAACAATTTCACTTTTATTTCGAACATCAAGATTCAGCATGCATAGCTTGTGGTATCACAACTAAAGGAAAATTATAATGGTACAATCATGTTAGCAATGTCAGTTCCATCCAATCTTGATGCTAAAATATGACGGTATCATCTTGCATCCTAACATGAAGCTCTGTTATGGACATTAAACCTCTCCATTACTGCTCGGATCTTCCATTAGCCCACTTCCACTGCTTGTGTTCTTGTTTCATGTTTTCACTTTTCAAATTTGTAAACAACAACGCTTTCCTTTTTAAGCATAAATTTTATCTATATGATGTACTCATTGCTTGAGAGCGTGATTTTAGCACTAAGGCTGTTGTCAACTTAACTGCCCATGGCTTGTAGGAACAATAACTTGTTTTTAGCCACTTATCAGCAGATAATTCATGTGCTTTATAACACTATGAATTGTGAACAAATTTACGAAGGACTTCAGGGTATGCAAACTGATAGTTAATGCAGTATTCACATCTTGTCGGTATCTACATGTTTTTCAACTGCATTCAAATTTGGCCGAGCCGCCATGATGTTAGAGTGTGATCATGAACTTGACAATCGTAAGTCTCAAAAGTATTCTATTAGGATCATATCAAACATAAATATCAAACCAGTAAAACAGAAGTATTGGACAAAAGCATTCACGATATTGCATGAAAACGGACATTTTAGAAGAGGCCATCCACTCAGACAATCAAAATGTACAGGCAATGGAGATATGAAGGTTCAATATACTAGCTTAATCAAAAGAAGAATACACTAACCTTGTTCAGGTAATTCAATTGAGTAACAGTGCAAATGATGGCGCACGAAAAGAAAAGCCATGTTTGAGGATAAGCCACCTGACTTATCCCCTCAAATGTCAGTTTTATCGCAATTCCAACAGCCTTTATGCTAACAACCTGTAGATCAATCAAGATATTCCCAGACCAGGTAAATTGTGATAAAAAAACATATTGAAATCCTCATATGACAATTTAGTATCAGACAAATGCTAAGCGAGTTAGTTTCAAGTCTAACCGTCAGTGATCCCATCAAAGAACATATGCCCAGGTAAACTACTATGTTCTTTTGTCCATATTGCGGTTCAAAAAATAACACTAGAGCCAGGACAATGACTATGGCAGCTGCTGTATAAATCAGAAAAGCTGCACAAAATAAAAATACAAAAGAAAAGTCATTACAAGCTCATACAAGAAAGATGCTGAACTACATTATATGTCGTCATCTTAACATAATGACGGATGCACAGTATATATTTACCCGGTTGTTTGGCCAGTGCCCAGATTTCTTCTACTGAACTTGGTGACTGCTCCTGAGGTGCATGAATTACAATGACAAGTGAACCAACAATGCACGATATACATCCGAGAATACCCATTTTATGTAACTTCTCCTTCAGCATGAAGTGTGCCAGAACAGCACTGCAGAATTAATTAAATGCATGAGACGCTGCTGATTAACATCAAATTTTAGCACATGACCTTTCATTTCGTCAGCTATTTACCACCACCTATTTACCTGATGATTATGCTCAAAGCACCTAGAGGAGTTACAAGAACAGCTGGAGCAAAAACGTAAGCCACTAAATTTGAGGCCTCGCCTACAAGCACTGTTCATAATATATGCTTCAAGCTTCCATATATAAAATATATAAAAACTATGGCATTCTTTAAGAAGACCATCTTACTTGACATCATCCCCATCCACCAAAATGGTTCTAACAAGTAGGAGTGCCCTCCAAAACCTACAATAATGAATAAAAAATAAATCAAAGAAGAAGTTGAAAAGAACAATTTCACAAGCTCACCCAATCTGTGAACATAAGAAGTTAAATATAATCTCAGTTAAATTGCATGAACAGAAGTTCTCTATTAAGAGAAGCATAAAAGAAATAGGGCCTTGGACACTTTCGAACAACAAAAAAAAATCAAATTCTAGGAAAAAGTAAATGACAGAATGTTATACACAAACGTTTCAAAGGGGAAAATGAAGATTCATTTTGCAATCTAAATATAGTTAACTTACAGATTCATAAGAGCATCCCATCCATATGTGTCTGAATCTATTTTTGGTGAGAAGATCAAATAGAGTAAATGATCAGAATGATCTTAGACTTTTTAAGTGTGTCCATTTTAATTCCACTTTTTCATGTGTTTAAATTTGTTTCTTAATTCACTAAATCTGAACTAATTCAGTCCTTCCGCCAACTTTGTCATTTCTTTGGATGGAAATTGATGAAGAAAAGTTTTTCATAAAGAAAATTTGGAACTTTTAATCTCATTAGTTTAAGCATGTATTAACTATTAAGATTAATCATAAAAAATCCAAAATGCTCTCATGAAAAACTTCCAAACACTAACTTCCATCCAAGGAGATAGCAAAATTGACTATAGGATTAAATTAGTTCAAATTTGATAAGTTGAGCAATTAAATTGAACACTTCAAAAATCTGAATCTAAAATAAACACATAATAATTTTACGGATCATTTTGATCATTTACTAAAACCAAATAAAGTCTTTAAATTATTTATGTAAGGCACTCTCACTTATCTTAATATAGAGAATTAGGAGAAAAGAGGTAGACTAAAAGTAACATGGATAGAAATTGCGTAACCGAATTTGCACAAAATAGAATGATTGCATCAAGCCACGCTTAGCAAGAATAAAGAATGAATGAAAATTGAAGATTTATAAAGCCGACACAAATAGTTCATATGAGTCTAGTGATGATGATGATGATGTCACTAATGTAGCACAATCCATAGTGATTTATGCAGCACTATAAACGGTCTTCAATATCTTATTACATCTAAAGCGGATTCCAGGCATAAAAAAGATGCACATTATCTTTCCATAGAATAAAAGCTTGAACTTTCTTCAAATAACTAGCAGTCATAAGCACTGCAAACGGCCAGGAAGAGGTCTTTTTATTCCTTTGAAACCTAATAAGATAATTGACGCTGGTTACATTTTGATGAATAAACAGATTAGATTCAAGATAAGACAATCAAAACAGTGAGAAAAAAGGACTTCCAATTTTTCTGTTAAAAGTATTTTAGCTATTTCCTGTACTCAAGATATTCACGTCTCTAATCGTAATTCAACGCATAAAACCATACAAACCAAAACTCTCCGTCACATTACGTAGTCTTATTGAGGAACCTGAGTTCGCATCCACAAGAGATAAACGTTATGACAAACATGAAGGTTATAGCTCAACAATTATTCGAAGGAAGCACATGTCAAAATGGGTAACAATAAATTGCAAATTTACAATTACTGAGGTTCCTGAAGCCATACTTTCAGTTGCAATATGATCAATCAGGACAGAGGAGGATCTTTTCTGTAATGAATCCTAATATACTTTGCAGAGTCGAAACTTCTTTTATATACATACAACACCATTCAAGCTGGAAATTCACTCCCATTTGCCTCAAATCTCAAATCTAGAGAATCCCCAACCGAAAACCCAATGACCTAACCCGATCTAACCACAACTATACCTCTCCAAAAAACAAAACATAAAATGAAAAAAGTGAGATGTAGATTGTAGATCATCCCCCACCTGCACGAACACCACTGGCCGCCGCGCGCTTGAGGCCCTTCTTCTTGAATATGAAGCTGGCCCCGATGAACAAGCTCGAGGCAACAGCCAATATCAAACCCCTAGTGTTGTCCGAAACAGTCATCTTCTTCCTCACCACTCCTTCCCTTCTCAATCTCTCTTCCAATTCCTTGCCTTGCTATTGAGAACAATAATCAAATAGACCGAGGACAAGCTTGAAGAACAGAAAACTTCAGATCTCTAATCAGCGCACCAGCCCAGTGATTCGAATCCAAGGCGGAGCGGATGAATAACTTATATATCGTGGCGGAGGAGGGGAGTGGGAGATCGCCGGCTGGATAGAGCCACGTAAGGTGGACTTCTTTTTCTCGATCTTGCACTTTGCACATCCCCTAATTTAGCGCTGCAGCTCCTTTGAAACTGTTTTTGGGAAATTGTTTTTTTAAATGTTAGGGTGGGTAGGTGGATTTTACAAAAAGGGTAACTTCTTGTCAATTTACATTTGGTTAAATTTTGAAAAGGAGCATGCATAAGATACTTTTTAGCAATAAGAGCAGAATAAAGCATAAATTTAAAACGGAGTAAATTATCCAAAATGAATGGCCTATTCAGTATAATGTGCCGAATCAGCGCAATTAGAATGCGTCGAATCATTCGGCACATTCTACTGAATGCGTGAATAGATGAGCACATTCTTGCCCTCGCCCGTCCAGTCAGCAGACCAGATCCGCCTTCTGTGAGGAGAAAGCAAAAGTTCTCGGGAGCCCAGGGAGAAAGCCATGACAGCTTACTTTGATGACTTTTTTTTTATATTTTATTCCTTTAAGTTGGCTATTTAAGTGTTATGTTATGTGAAGATTTTAACAATTCACAAGCGAAGTGTGTCTCCATATGGGAAAATTATTACGTCCGGTGTCCGGATTCGTCCGGAGACGAATCCGGACGCGCCACGTCACCCGGGCCCAGTGCATTTGGGTGATGTGGCGCATCCGGATTCGTCTCCGATCGGTCCGGTGACTGGACGTAATAATTCGCCCTCCCTCTGGCTCTGATCTCTGCATGAGTTTCTTTAAGAGAAAGGATCCATCCAACAAAAGTAAGCACAAGGCATTATCGGACAAATAAAAATTATATAACCATTTATTTTGCAATATACATATAGATTATATTTTGACAAATAAAAATTGATGTTCCACAATATTTACTTTGTAATGAATCTATTGTTGCCAAACTTTTGTAGCGGTAAGAAGGAAAATGATTGGGTAAAAATGAAGGAGCAAAGATTTTTGTCATAGATTCGCTTTTGGTTATGTTGCTTTCTTTATGAATTTTAATATTAAATTAAATATTATTTGATCATATCAAATTTAATAAAATTTAAATGTTTATAAATTAATAAAGTATATTAATATTTATCAATTGAAGTATATTAAAATTAAATAATATAATTATAATTAATAAATTAAATTTAAAATATATTTATATCTAAGTTAAATAAAAAAACATCGTTTAAAATAAGATCATTTCTATTGTATTTACTTTTTTTACCTTTTAAAATCAAAGGAAAAAAGATAAAATATTGCATATGTCTTGTTAACTCCTTAAAATATCTTCACTCTCTATAAAATGTCACGATTACTTTTACACTTTGATGGCGAGCTCCAAGTTACAACTGAATTCACACCAAGTTACAACTGTAACAGTATTTAGAATGCACCAAACCGTTTGGTGCATTCTATTCAGTTTGACTAGTTTGCTCCTTTCTGAATTATTTAAAGATAATGCTCCTACAACTAATTTAAACGTTAATAAAGCTCCTTCTTAAAATTTGTTCTTTACATTTCCATCCATAATTTACAATTGTAATTTGTAAGAGAGCTCATTGTGGATATCCTTTAAAATTTAAATAGTGCATTTACATATATATCATTAAATTTTTATATATTTATATTTTTTATACTTAAAATTTTACATCTAGTGATGCAATATTTTAATATATAAATAATATATATATTGATGTAATTTAGACATTAAGATTTTAAATGAATGGATGTAAAGATTTAAGTATTAGATACATAAATATATAAAAACTCAATAATACTTATGTAAATCTCCAATATGTTCTCTTCTAAAAACTATCATTCTTAATATAGTGCAATAGAGTTGAATCACATGACACATTTCATATGACTGTAGTAGGTTAAAACTTAAGATGTCAATGTTACCATTGAGCGATGAGTACTGTCTAATGATAGTTAACGGTGGATGTCGGAAGTCAAGTGATAAATGACAACTTGTTTAGTCGCTCTATTAGTAGAAAGGGAGATCAGGCGATTGAGAAGACAATCTTCGAACATGTAATGGTGTTCATATGCTTTGGGTGGCAATTAATGGAAATGTCAAAACTTGCAGGATGGAAGCTATCAGTTTGGTCATTTTAATGGTAGCAGTGGAAACTAGATGTTTGAAACGATATGCATTTGACATAAATTATCAACAAATATTTGGAGATGATAGATGAACATAATCAGAGTAATCAGCATGGTTAATCGTCAAATATGAGGGGAGCGTAAATAAGAATACAATTATATATATATATATATATATATATATATATATATATATATATATATATATATATATATTCAATGGCAATCTTAAGATTCAATAGTCAATTATATTATATTTCCACACTTAGCAACCACATAAATCTAAAATTAGAAAGTTAAAGTAGTTGAACATAAGATTCAACTATAAGGAGGAATCACACATTCAAAATCATTACTAAAGACTTATTATTTAATTGTCATTATTATTTTTACAAGTAGTTTCAATTTTTTCAACCCAAAAAAAAAAAAAATCTTACAATGGGAGCAACCTTTAATGAATACATTTAATAATCATTTTCTAACACACATCAGCTTATAATATAATGTATGATTATGTAATAACTTTATAAAGATCATCACATTCTTTCAAGATCATATCAATATGATAATAGATTATGGGTTGGTTTGGAACAACTTTCTTACTGCTTAGCTTTTCAGACCACAATCACAATTTGAATATGACTGTAGCTTTTTTAGTGCATTCCAAAAAAAATTATACTAGAAAGCTATTTTCTGCAACAACTTTAAAATGTTACTTTCTCTGTAGCACTTCAAAAAACAGTAAAAAATCTATCCCAAATGAAGCTTACATCATAAATTAATTTTTTGAACAAAAAAATTCTTACAGTTTTAAAAATTAAGAACCTTTGTCATCAACATCACTTCAGATTCTAAGATTATGTGCTATGGTAAGTACATGCTCTGCTAACATAATATACATTATACCAGTAGTATTTTTGTTATCAATCATCAAAATATAAATAATATACTTCTATAATCAATTACATTGTTTCTGATTTCTCTGACATAAAGCCACTATGGTTTTGTTTGGGATAGCTTTTGACCACTATTTTTTTTAAAATAAATTTTTGTACTAAAAAATTACTTTA
Source organism: Dendrobium chrysotoxum (assembly GCA_019925795.1). Lineage (NCBI taxonomy): Eukaryota > Viridiplantae > Streptophyta > Magnoliopsida > Asparagales > Orchidaceae > Dendrobium > Dendrobium chrysotoxum. Next base: position 34,882,351 of record CM034304.1, read on the forward strand.
GAAAGCAATAAAAAAGTTGTTTCAAACGAAGCCTAGTCTTCATATATTATTTATTTTGTAATCATAATATAATGTAAGTTTCTGATCATGTTGTCTTTGTCACTTTGACATTGAACTGGGCTGGTGACCTTGATGTTATAATTGTATTTCTTTTTTTGGGACATTTAGACCAATTAAGGCAAACTCATATACACAAAGACTCAAACTCAAGACCTCTTAGTTGATAGTCTAAGCTCTCAACCAACAGATCAAGATGAGTTGTGTGATGTTATAATTGTTAGTATGTCATACTAATTAGATAACTAAATGACTCTGCATGATAATGCCTTTGTTGTGGCATGGAGTTTGGCCCACTAGCAAGTAATTGTCATGTTTATGTGATTTGATTGAGATTTTCTGATATAGTAAGATTATGGGTAAGACATACATATTTGGATTATTGATTAGAAGAAGAGATGGATTGTGGTTTCTAATTAATGATGTTGAATTATTATGTGATGAATTATTTGTAGCGGTATAGAGAGATTTTATAATTCTAGTATTGTATAAAGATTCAGTACGTATATAGAAGATGTTATTGGGTGTTAAGTGATGGATGGTGATGGTTATCAAAGGGAAATGAAGAATGTGTGTGTCGAAAGTTGGGTGTTTGAAAGTGGTTAGTGTGAAATTGAAGGGAAGACCTGACGACCAAGAGGGATCGAGGAGAAGTTGGGACAAGCGAATCCTAATGGTAGTGGATGAGGTTTCAAATGATCGAAGGAGCTCTAGGATTGTTCAAGTATTGAAACTCTATCCATTAAAATTTATCTTCTAAATATGTAGAAAATTATATGTGTATAAATTTTGAGAGAAGATACTCTAACCATTTCTACAAAAAGTTTAGATACTTCAATAAATGGCCCGAAAAGTTCCTCCTTGATCATGGCATATTTTTTGTACATCTAAGTGTCTTCGTGATTTTAGAACTAAGAGCTTTTGAGCTCATCAAATTTCTCTTATGAATACACTTATCTTGGCTATAAGCCCCAAAAAATTGGAGATATATTTGATTCAATCCCCTAAATGTAACCAAAATTTGGAGCACTATATTGAATAGCTTATGTTGAATCCCTTGATTATAGATAGTTCTTTCAGCATTTAAGCAACTTACTAAAGTCAAAATTAGATGATTTTGGGCTCATTAGATTTGTCTCATCGTGACGTTCGGCTTAATTATCAACATGCGAGATTAGGAGACTGTTTGGTCATGCAATTCATGCCTTGAAATTTTCTATTTCACTTTATCATTTGGACTCGAATTGTACCACATTAGATTCATCTTATCGAGATATTCAGTTCAATTATAAATCTAGCGAAATCAAAGTTTAGATGATCCTTAATTTGAAGCCTAAAATTTATAATTCAATCATACATTGAGGTTCATATTCCATTACATCAATTTTTGATGACGTATCAAGTACTAAATTTTTACTTAATTATATTATTAATAGCTAAAAAATACTTTTCTTATTAGGTTATATATCATGATTAGTACTCCTTAATAAGATATTTACATTAACCTCTTCATGCTAATCCTACTTTGTTTATTACAAAACACTAAAATTTAGCTAATCAAAATATTATGACAATTATTTTTATTATTATAATATTTTTAATGGCCATTTATATGACTAAATAAATAAGATAAGAGGACAAAAATGTGCCGACATAGATTAGCGACAGCTTAATCATCCCTTGCGCCACAAGTTTCTTCAACCATTAAAAGAATTATACATATCAACGTGTGAATCCAACAATTATATAAATTAAGAAAATCAGCATCAAGCACTCTGTAAAAATAGATAATTTATAGCCTTAAATTTCAGTTATGACAGCTTTGGTACTACTTTTTAAAACAATTTTTTAGTAAGAAATTTTTTGAATTAAAAAATTTTGTACTAAAAAGTTGCTTTAAAAAACAATAAGAAAGCTGTCCCAAACGAAACCTTAGATTAACTTTAATGAGCGTGTAGCCTTAGGATGACTTAAATGTATATAGCATAAACAAATCAAGGTTTGTAATTGTGAAGTTTGTAGCTAATCTAAGAGCTTGGATAAGGTTTGAAATGATTCACAGCGAGTTTGAGCTTGATTGCTTGGGCCATCTTTAATTTGAGGTCTAATTAATTGAGTTCGAGCTCAAGTTCCAGCTTAATTATATGAGTTCGAGTTAGCTCATAAGGTGCCTAATTTAGGAAAAATTATTATGTGTGGCGTCTGGATTCGTCCGGAGGCAAATTCGGATGTGCAACGTCACCCGGGGCCCGGTGCATCTGGGTGATGTGGCGCGTTTGGATTCTCCTCTGGACGGTTCGGACGTCGCACTTAATAATCTCTCCTAATTTAGGCTACGAAAAAGAGAGGATGGTTATAGCTTTTGTAATAAAATAAAAGAATGAATGAAAAATTAAGGCTTCATTTGGAACAATTTTCTTACTACTTTCTAAGTCAGTTTTCTAGCACAAAAAATTATTAAAAATAGCAAAAAAATAATAGTCAAAAGATGCACCGAACAAGCCTAAAAAAGAAATAGTAATGTGTGTGTATATATATATACACACACACACACATACACACATTTTTTTAATTTAAAAAAAGAGGAAAATATAATAAAATATTAAGATTCATATATTTAATACATAATCTTTAATAGGGGTGTCAATTCGGGTCAATGGGTTGGATTCAGGTCGAACTCGAGTAGACTCGGGCGTAAACGGGTTGACCTAAATCCGACCCATTTAGCTAAACGGGTCCGGGATCTGAACTCAAACCCGACCGGTTCAAGACGACCGGGTCAAGGTGTGGTGGTTGGTTTTGGGCAACATGTGTGCATACATGAGGCGAGCGACTAACAAAATATTATCCAATTTGCTTTTGCCAAGCCCCTCAATGCTAGATTTGTCGTGACCATCCCCGACTGACCATATTCACCATTGTCATCGAACTTTCTACTTCCAAATCTTGCTGGATTTTGTAATTAGTGAAACCCACCATCATGTATTGCCGCCTCTACTTATTGCTCCTCCAGACCAATTACGTCTAAATTCCTCACGGTCATCCCTGAAGACCCTTCCCTCCTTGTGTCTGGGACTTGCACAAGTATTACCTGAGTGCTAAATGATGTAAATAGGAAAATTGAGATATTATCACTTCGTTTGCGACAGCTTTCGTGCTGCTTTCTATAACAGTTTTTTAGTATTTTTTTTTTGAATTATAAATTTTTGTACTTATAAGTTGTTTTAGAAAGCTGTCCCAAACAAAAACTATAAGTTTAAATTATAATATTTTGGATAATGCGTGCAAGTAAATCCCTCTAAAGAATAATCAAAACTATGAATCTAAAAGCTTATGAAATTAAGGAAACTGAAAATTGCTCGATACAATGAAAAACTGAAGTGAAATAAAGTTTTAATATATTGAGATTGATAACCCGAATGCCTCTTAAAATTGTATTTATTTATTTAATATTTCAAAAATTGGAATCTTAGGCATCTATTTTAAAGATATAGGGTACTGTTACTCTGCTAAATGGTAAGCGATTATATATATTGCATCGTTGAGATTAAAGTTTCATTTGAGACGGCTTTCTTACAGCTTCTTAAAGTAAATTTTTCGTACAAAAAATTTAATTTTTTATTAAAAGACTATTTTAAGCAGTAAGAAAGCCGTCTCAAACAAAACCTAAAGTTTTATTTGGGATAACTTTCTTACTGTAAAAAATTACATTGAAAAGCAGTTAGAAAGTTATCCCAAACGGAACTTAGGATGATTATTGATATTTTTCAAGCATTTTTAAAAATATATTAATTTTAGTATTAATCATTTTTATGTAAAATAAATTAGGGTGAATTTTAAAATTTTTAGTTTATACTAAGATTAATATTATATTAAATTTTTTTAAAATTTTTAGCATAAATTGAAAATTTTTGAAGCCTGTGTCGATATTTTTATCAAGATTCCCTGATAAATTTTGCAGTAATGTGAACCGAATCCGAATCCGAATCCGAACCGAACCCGAACCCGAATCACCAGATTTTGTATCCGTTCCAATTGCGCGGACTCAACGGGCTCTTTCTGCCGGACTCCAAATTCTTCCCAAAATCCAAATCCAACACGTCAATAAAACGGCTGGCCGTTACCGTTCCCCTCCACGTCCTCCACAGAGCAATCGCGAGCAAGAAGAGAGCGCGAGAGAGCTGGGAATCATGGCGACGGCAACTTCGGCGTGGGCGAAACCCGGTGCATGGGCGCTAGAGTCAGAGGAGCACGCGGCCATGGAGAAGGATAATCTCTCCTCCGCCTTCCCCTCACTTACCCCGGCCACCTCCGACCCCTCCGCCGACTTCCCCTCCCTTGCTACTGCCGCCGCTTCCAAATCATCGAAGAAGAAGAAACCGCAGGTTTTATCTCTTGCCGAGTTTGCAGGCGGCAAGCCCGTCAGCCACGGCGCGGCAGCCCGATCTCGGCCCGCGGACGCCTTGTCGTCTTCCTCCTCGAAGGGCCTCACCGCTGATGAGATCCTCCTCCTTCCAACTGGACCGCGCGAGCGCAGTGCTGAGGAGCTTGAGCGATCCTCCAGAGGATTCGGCTATTCTACATACGGCAACGGCGGGGCTCGTCGGTTGGACGGCTCTGTGTCTAGGGTTTCTGGGGATGAATCGAGGAGGAATCCTTTGAATAGGGATTCTGGGCCATCTCGCGCTGATGAGGTGGATGATTGGGGTTCGATGAAGAGATCGGTTGGGCCGCCTCCTGAGAGGAGGGAGAGAGGAGGTGGGTTTTTTGATTCACAATCAAGGGCTGATGAGGTGGACAGTTGGGTCTCCAAGAGAAGCAGCGCGTCTCCTGCTGATGGTCTGAGAGAAAAGAGGGGTGGTTTTGAAATTTTTGGCAAGGAGAGATCTGCCGTGGGTGGGGCGGAGTCCGATAGCTGGGGAAGGAAGAAGGAGGAAGTCATTCGAGCGGATTCGGATACATGGGGGAGGAAGAGGGATGGTGTAGCTAAAGCAGATTCAGATACCTGGGGGAGGAAGAGGGAGGAAGTTAATGGTAGTGGTGGTGGGCGACCGAGGCTTGTTTTGCAGCCTCGTTCGTTGCCGCTGGTCAATGGAAATACGGATAGCAATGGTGAAGCTAATCATGGGGAGAATCCAGTTAATAGCAAGGGGTCGAACCCATTTGGACTTGCTCGCCCTAGAGAGGAAGTGCTGGCTGAGAAGGGGCAGGATTGGAAGAAGCTTGATGAGAAACTGGATTCCATAAAGATAAGGGAAGGAGCGACTGATGGACTGCCTTTAGGCAAGAAGGGACTGGGCTTGGGCAATGGAAGTTTGTCTGAGGATCGCACTGAAAGGAGTTGGAGGAAGGAAGTTGCATCTGATGCTGTTGCTTCAATGTCTGGTTTTCATTCCCTCCTAATATTTACTGATTCTGCTTCAGAATAATAATTTATTTGTTGGAATAGGTTCCATTCTTCTCTTTCACGTTGCACAATTTGTGGTGGTGTTTTTTTTTTTTTTAACTTCTTTTTTAATTTGTTTATATCGCGCTTATTGTAGTACCTTTGTTTTGATAAAATAGGTTCCTGTCTTCTTACTGTGGGTAAGTTAACTTGCGTAGTTTTTGCTTGGTTCTATTTAAAGTATCTCGGCCAGCTTTAATTTGTTCCGTTGCTTCTATTTTTTTTGCTGGATTTACAACTTAAGATTAGATTTTGCTCACTTAGCCTTTAATTTAGTCATCTATATTGACAGCATGAAATTTAGCTAAATTCATGTTTTTTAATTACGGCTTCTGCCGTTCTGCTGATTATAATGACTATTTTCCTGAATAGTGGTGTTAATTTTCTGTTGTTCTGCAGATGACTTATTTTTTATTAGTGTCTACACAAGTTAATCCTCTCTATCATTGATTGTTGTTGCATGTTAGAAAACCTTCCTTTGTTCCGTAAAATCAAACCATCTCAATCTGAATGGGACCCTGCATACAATTAGTTCAAAAAAGAGTTATGTTAGCAGCACAATTGAGGGCATCTACCTTTGGTTAAGGCCTCTGACGTTCAGTTCAGTGATTGAGCAATATAGTTGAGCCAGAGATTGTTCTCAATGATGCCTTTGAAGCTTGTGCTTGGAGCTAGTATGAAGCTTACCCACTTGTTAAAATTTGTTTATTCCCGCCAACCAACATGGAAGAATCACAGAAGTTGTGATTTGACACCATTAATTTTAAAATTATGATTTCGAACAAATTCTTTTTTAATACAATCAAACCCCTTAATATTAACATTTTTTAAATTTATTTTTTCCCCTTTAATATTAACATGAACCTTTGTCTGATCTGAAGTTAGGGTTGAACCTTTTGTCATCAGTTCTTGATCCTATTGAGGGGTATATATCTTTGGACATGGGTTAATGTAATTATGTTGATTGGTGTGCCTTTGTGAATCATCAATGTGCAAGGTACACCATACTAAGTTTCACGCATTACTACTCGTTTTGTTTCTTGATGAACTCCATTAATATTTAAATATGCATCATTCGTATATTGCTATTCGTTTTATATGAATTGTTATATAATATAAAGTTTTTCCTATTGTTTGAGCATAGAATCCATTTATCTCCTTTTTAACTTATCACTAATATTATGAGGGAGTAGAGTTTCATCGACTATTATCAAGGGGAAATGAATAATCCATATTATTAACTTGAGCTGAACACATTTGATCTCAATAGATGGTTCTTGAGATAAAATTCTATATCCATTTTATGTGATTGTGTTAATCAACCACAAATTTGTGATTGATTGGGATTGGTCAGGACGTCAGGGTAAATACAAACTTTCCCAATCCACATACATGGTCATTGGAACATGAGTTTTGTGTACTTAATCATACTTTAGGTGCACTTCATTATTGTTTCTCTTCTCCCAACAAATAGGCCATTGTTTCCACTTAATTTTAGCAGACATAGGATTTTAGAACTCGGGAGAGAGCTAGCTTTCATACAATTATGGCTATAATGAACCTTATGGATGGGGTGTAGGCGTGAGTTTCCTACTTTGATATTCTTTTTGGTGTGAGTTGGGATTGGGGTGTTATAGCAAGGCTCGCGCTTCCATAAATAGTATCAATGACATCAAAATTAAGGCAAGGATAGCAATTTCATTGTTTCTTTGTGGACATGCTCTATAAATCTTGTTAGTGGATGGTGCAATATGAGATATGGAGAATGAAGTAGCAAGGTGCCTTTAGCTTCATTTCATGGCTGACCAAGTTGGAAGCATCTTCATTCTGTAGGCTGGACTACTAAACAATCTAGCTAAAGTTTAAGGCCTCAAGCTCTCAATCCTCCCATTCTCTCTCTCTCTCTCTCTCTCTTGAGCGCGTGTGCTCACGCATGCTGCGCTATATTATTCAACATGTTGTGACAATGACCAATTATCCTTAATCATTTTTTAGATCAAAATATATGCTTACTAAAAAAGATGGGATATATTTGAATTTTCATTTGTCAGATAACAAACTGATTAATGTAATTTATTGACTCAAGTTAACATTTATGAAGTCAACTAGTCTTTTACAAATTATTATTGTTAGATCTCCTAACATGCTATATATCAAGAAGATACAGAGGTTTAAATTTTGTTGTCGTTGGAAATGTGGCTACTGTGATAAGGATTATATCTTGAGCATATATGGTTGTTGAGTTAAAAATAATTATAAAATTTAGAAATTTACAATGTAACCATCCTTGTAGAAGGACTAAGTCCATTCCCCTTGCACATCTTGCACCCTCAATCAAAATAATTAAATGAATTAGATTCAGAGTAGCTAATAGTGAACTTTTAGCTACTCTTATATTCCCAATGACTTTTAGGCTTTTAGCTAATTCAAATATTATTCATTCACATATTTTGACTGAGGGTACAAGGTGTGGAAGGAGAAAGAACTCTATCATTCTAAAAGATATAATCTTACCCAAATATAGTTATCTTATGCCATTAGCACTATAATTTAGTTTTATGTTGTTGAGTGAGTGAGATAAACATGTTAATGAGTATGTATGATTCTTACTATTGCGAAATTGATTCAAAATTAGTCAAATTGAGCTCTTATTTCATTTGCTGTGGAAAATTCATTTTATAATATGATTATTTTTTGTTGTGATTTTATGTGAATTGCTTCGTTTATTGCTGAGTTTTATCACTGGATAAATTATATTGTCATGATGAATACTTTATGTTTTCGCTGAAAACTTGGAGAGAGAAATGGTGCATCTAAGTTTGGATGAGTTAAGCATGTAGGTGTTTATCAAGTAAGAGAAGACATGGATAGAGGGTTACTACATTTATGATTTGACAGTGCAATAAAAAAAAAGTGAAAGAAAGTGGAGCCTTGAATATTATAAGATTAAAAAATAAAAGAGAAAAAAAGATAGGAGAAGAAGATGATGATGGGGAACGATAGTTTGAGAATTGAGAAGGTTCATGTAGGAAAATGATTCTAAGTGTAGCATTAAAAAAAAAAAAGATAATGGAGAGGTGGTCCATTGATGAGGTAAAAATAAGATGAAAAAAAGTGAAGAGAGAAGTGAATAATTTAATAGAAAGGGGCATAGTAAAGAGAAGCAATAGCCTATTGCTAAAGGTTTGCTAAGTTTGATCTCTCTTGAATGATCATTTCTTTTTTTTTTTTGAATGATCATTTCTTGTTCAAGGTTGTCTCTATTGACACAGACCCAACACTATGCAGAACTGTCAAGCGGTTGCAGCGTGCAACTCTCATTACTCAGAATACAAAGGGTTGGGGAAGGAGCCCTTAACTCAAAAATAGGTTCCATGAGATTTTTTATATTGTGTCATATTTGTGAATACATTTTGATAGAATATCCTTCGGGTAAATGCTACTTTTTGCTTATTTGTTATTCACCATAACCGTGTCGTAATTAAAGCGCACCACTTCTATAATTTTAGTTCAATCAATATATTGAAATCCATGCAATCCTTGATGTAGGAGGATTGATATGCTAATCACATAAAATTTCCATGACTGTTGATCTTCTTGTAATTGATTTTTTGGTTTCATTCTTAGAGGCAGGATGCTGGAGAAAACTTAAAAGGGAGCTATTTCCATTCTCTCATGGTTGATGCTAGCTACCTTTGCCTCTTTTATCATTGAGCCCAGCTATTTACCATAATTGGTATACTTCTTAGATGATTTACAAAGTGATAGGTTTTAAGATCTCTATATAATTTGGAAGCATTTTGTTGTCATTGCTGCCATTATGGGCCTCCATCACCATGTCTTTGACATCACTATTAACTTCTTATCTTAGAAAACCTGTTTCGATACCTTAATTGTTCTCTTTAAAACTTTTTCTGTTAGTCCGATGGCAAAATTATTAAACAAAGCAATCTTGATCCTTTGAATGACTCCTTGAAAATGAATGACTTGTAGTCATTGCATGGATTACTTCATATCCTGTTGAAATGAATATCTGGCATCTTTTGAATGCCTTCTTAGAAAGAGTGAACCAAATAAATGCCTTAAATTAACCTATCTAATTCTTTTGAATGCCTTCTCAGAAAAAGAGTTGCTTTTGATCATCTATTGGTTGGATCAACTTAAAATATTAATTTGCAATGATCTTTTCTGGAAACAAAGAAGGTGTTGGTCTGATAATAGTTTTTAGAGCCTTATCCCATTTGGATGTCACGTCACTCGACAGAAAATTTATAGCATCATGTGGATTATAATCAATTTATTTGCCTTAGAATCAAAGTTAATATGGTTGGCTATACAGGCTCTTCTATTTTAGATTGACCTAGGCTTAAACATGCTTATTGAGATGAATCAAGCATGAATGAATTTGTTTGCATTGAACCGATTTACTTAGATGGTAGTCTAACTTGCTTTGATATGGTAGGCTTCTTGGCCTGTATAGTATCTTATTATTATTATTATTATTATATGCCAGGCTTGAATTTATTGTAGTAAAAAAGGCCTAGGTAAGCCCATTTGTTCTATAGGTTGATTGGGTTTGAAATGGCAAATGGGGTCCTGAAGTAGGTGACTCGAAACAAACTTCAATTTAGCTCTTGACATGGCTCCTTACAATCTAAATAATTCTTTAACATTTCATGTCTTCTCTTGAATCTAAGAATTGGAGGAAGGCGAAGTGATGGTTGGTTTAGAGAGCAATAACTCCTGAGAAACAATGGTTCATAAGAGTTGAGCAATGGTGGTGTGCAACTATCACATTAAGTAGATGACGTGGAGGCAAGTTAGATGCTTTGTTCTTGGCAAGAAGATACGTGATCCATGACTATTGGAAAACATGAGTATGCTCGTGTGTATGAAGTTGGGGTTTGGTTCAAGAGATTGGAAAACTTCATTCCTTTTATGGCTAAGCTCTAAACCAAGCAGACTCCAAAAATGAAAATTGGGAGCATCACTGTCGTGAGTTGATGGAAGAAATTTTATGATAATGTTTTAATGCATTAAATATTTAACTAAAATTAATGACTAGGGAAACTTAAGAATGAAAATCATAATCTTCTATCTTTTCCTACATTATGAATAATAGATATAAACTAGGTTTCATGTTAGTTTCTACTAATTTTCCTGTGCATCAAGCATATAATATTATTAATTAATTGTGTCTGAAATAATAATTTCAATTTTAGAAAAATTAAAAGTTATCTTCACAAAATTTCATTTCGTTGGATAGGCATTTCATATATAAAGTACAAAATATCATATTGCTCTATCCAAACTATTTATTAGTAAAATTTTTTTGCATTTCATATGTTTGGTCACATAAAACGGCGGCCTCCCGATGACCCGGTTAGGAAAGTAGAGGTCTTAGATTTGACTTATATTAAGAAAGGTAGAGGTAGACCTAAAAAGACTTGGTTAGAAAATATTAGAAATGATATTTCTTTATTAGATTTAAACTAGAATTTGACTTTTAACAGGACACAATGGAGAAAAAGGATTCATGTAGCCGACCCCATGTAGTGGGATAAAGGCTTGATGTTGTTGATGTTGTATTGTTTGTAAGCCATAGGTGAATTGTAATGTAATTGAATTAGTTGGTCTCTAGCTGATTTTAATCAGATCAATCAACTTGATTTTAATTCTAGTTGTGTGCTGCGACTTTACCCGATCTGTGAGCATGCGGGCAGGTGTACCTTATCATTTGTAGTAACAGATCAAGCATTTCAAGTTCAGTTAGTTAATTGGCTTATTGATGAGGACATCCACACTTGGAAAGTCTACCGGAGACGTGGCCGTCGATCTACGGCCACGATCGAGTCTTTATATTTTTGAGTTTAATTATGTCTTTGTTTTCTTTTATTTTAGTTACCGTCGTACCCTTACTTATGGGTGTTTTGATTGTAAGCCCATGAGGGCATGTTTGTCTTTTGTTGGTCTTTTGTTTAAGGCTATTTAAAAGCCTCCTTAGTATTGTTTTGAGGTAATGAATGATTATTATAAAAAAATTTCTGCATATGTGAGTTTGAGAGCTTGGAGAGATCCTTTGGAGAAGAGAGTGCATTACCCACCAACTTTGATGTGTCGGGTTCGTGGTTTCAACGTTTAGTTCTTGTTCTTCCCTTCCCCTTCCCCTTCCCCTCTTCCCCAACCCGCGGCTTCTTCCCCCTCCCCCTTCCCTCCACCAAACCGAACCCCTCCCCACCGTCCCCTACCCTCACGACCGACCCTCCCCCCCCTCCACCACCGCCGGCCCCTCCAAGCTCCACCTCCCATGCCGCCGGCCACCTTGGCCCTTCCCTCTCTATTTGGGTTTCCAAATTTATTTTATTGAATTAGGAAGGTCATATAAATTTAAATTCAATTTAATTTCCAATTGGAAACTTTCCAAAATTACTAATCCTATTTTTGGAAAGTTGCCTAATATAATTCTAAATTGAATTTAATTCCAATTGGATTAATTAGAGCCTTCTTAATTTACTTGTTCTAAATTAGGCAATCCATAATTAAGCCCCCACGCCCCCTCTCCCCTTCCTATAGCCGCCGGCCCCTTACCCATAACCCGCCCCCCCTCTCTCTCTCTCTCTCTCTCCAATCTTCTCCCTTTCCTTATTTTAATTTCCTATCCTAGTTCCCTCCCAATTTCAAAAATCTGAAGATAATTTCAGATTTTGGAATTTGGAACCTCTCCTAAAACCCTAACCCTAACTCCCCTACCCGCCCCCTCTTGGCCGGCCACCTTCCCCTCCTCTTTTCCCTTGGAGTTCAAGAGAAAACTCCTCCTCCCTCACAACAATACTTCAAGGACAGCAAAGGTTAATCGAATTCAACCATCCTCCGGCCCACTCGCTATGAATGGAAGCTCGCCCTTGGGATTCGGGCTTGGTGCTAGATGATCAAGATAACATTGACATACTCCGCTCCCCCTTCTTCGACGTAGGGTTTGACTACGAAACCACCGTCGAAGAATACTTTGGGCGGATTCACATTCCTCTAGTTGATACGATTGACGACCAAAGGTCCAAAGGAAAGTGGGCTATCATCGGCCGCTTCACGCCCGCCATCTTCCCGATTGTGTCACCATCTCTCTTCAAGGACTGCATCCATCGTCTTCTACCAATCATCGCCGGTATCATTAGCAAATCAAAGGACTTCCTCCGGCGACGATTCCCCACCACCTAACGGTTGACCTTTCTTTCTTATTTCAATTATTTTGTTGCTCTCTAACTTTGTGAATGATGACAGAAGCGCAAAGGATCGTTCTGCTTAATCCTGCTAAAGCCTAGTAAACGTAGGGTTTTATTGAGTGTACTTTCTTGCTATTAATCTCATTGTTAATCAAGGGATTACGAATGAACGTTTACTATGTTAGCCTAATTTAATTTTCTAATCTATTTTGTTTGTGCAAGTCTTTTATATGTAGTTTGGCCTAAACGCAAGCATCTCTCCTTTGTTTTATCTCTTCGTTTCTCTTGCTAGTAGTTTTAATCACGTAATGTTCTTTAATAAGTTGTGCAAGTCCTAGTTTTCATTTAAAAGCATCATAGTCCTGCATCATCTGGTATCAGAGCATGGTTAACCTAGGATTGCATTCTAGAAAATCACCCTAGGTTGCTACCTTGCTAGTCTATTTAATTTTGCATGCATCGCATCCTTAAATTTATTTAAAAATTCAATTTTTGTTTGCTGTCCTTTAAATTTCTGCATGCATTTAGTGTGTTATAAAGCCTTTTCTTTGGTACGTAAGTGCTGTCCTTAACCCTTTAACCTTGCTAGTTGATTAGGAGACTTAACACCTTAGCACAGAGTGCTGTCCCTAAGTTTCCTGCAGCAGTTAGCGACATTTTAGGGTGTATTTCCTGCACTTACACTTGCTGTCCACTCCTAGTTGTCACCCTCAAACCCTCCTTAGTACTTAGCAATGGATCCCGAACAACTTGGAAGGACTTTAGACCTGTTGGTAGGTCAAATGAGTGCTATTAGCCAACAATTAAAGAAAAACCAAGCTGATCTCGCAGAATTCCGTAGGACCACCACCGATCGTCTTGACACAATAGAGCATGGTAGAACTCACCCTATCCCGTACACTCCTTCAAGACCTCCCTCTATGTATGGGGACGATCCTTTTATGGATGAGGGGCACACTCGAGCTCCTCATCGAGTTCCCCACCATAGACAAGAGCACCACCACGACCCTGATCTTCCCCTGATGAAAAACATCAAGGTCGATGCACCCACTTTCGATGGTACCCTAGATCCCCAGCTCTTTCTGGACTGGATCAAAGGTATGGATAGTTTCTTTAGGTTGTATGACATCTCCGAGGCTAGAAAAGTCAGTTTCGCTAGTATGAAACTCATTGGTAGAGCTAGTCAGTTCTGATCTAACTTAGAAAGTCTTAGGGAGTCTCGCAATGAGTACCCCATCACTGATTGGCTGTCGATGAAGCGTGAGCTTAAGCAGAAGTACCTCCCTCCCTCGTACTTCCCTAGGCTCTTAGATAGGTGGCATAGATTGACTCAGGGTAGCAAACCCGTCAAGGATTACATCGCCTCTTTCGATGATTTTCTGATTCGTTGCAAAGGGGAGACCTCCACTACCCCTGCGCAGATTCTATCCATGTTTCGTACCGGATTGCGAGAGGACCTTCGCAACGAACTGTTCGCCCGAAATGTCACAACCTTAGAAAGTGCGTATAGTTTAGTACTTGACTTAGAGGAGAGTCGATCCCAGCATTCTAACCGTCATCACGACCCTAGACCCTCCTACAGACCGTCTGGTAGTTCCACCCCGCACTCTTCTACTACCCGACCTACTCCGGGTAGTAGCGTTCGACCTCCCACGGGTTCCCCTGCACCCCGACCTGATTTTAGAAGTAAGCCTCCCTCCCCGGATGGCCCTCGGACCAGTCCCGGGACCAAATGCTTTCGTTGCCAGGGATATGGGCATATCGCTTCTCAGTGCTCCAGTCCCTACAAAGTTTCCATCATCGAGGAAATCACTGAGGAGGATCCTGAGCCCGAGGTTGATCAAGTTCACCAAGTTGAAGAAGAAGGTGATTTCTTCGAGGAGGACGAGGACACCACCGTCCTCCATTGCCTTCAGAAGTTGGACACATCTCCCATCTGCGTGGTGAGATGTGCGCTGTCACACCCTGTTACCTCCGATGACTGGCATAGGACTTCTATCTTTCACACCTACACCAAAATCAAAGATAAAAACTGTAAGGTCATCGTAGATAGTGGCAGTTGCATCAACGCTGTCTCCTCCAGCATGGTGTCCAAATTAGGCCTTTCTGTCGTTCCTCACCCCAGTCCGTATAAGGTAGCTTGGGTCAACTCCACTGCCTTGGAGGTGAAAGAACGAAGTCTCGTACCTATCTCCTTTGCCACCTATAAGGAGAACGTATGGTGCGATGTTCTGATTATGGATGTTGGACAAATTCTTTTGGGGCGACCTTGGATTTTTGATAATGATGTCCACATCTATGGGCGTTCGAACACCTGCGTATTCGAACATGCGGGTAAAAAGATTAAACTTGTACCATCGCAGCCCCGGGTCAAGGAAGAACCTAAACCCCACCCCCTTAAGTCTAAGAAAGGACTAAACTTGGTCACCGCCAAGGTTCTGGACTCTGAGGTCACTCGTGGTGCACCTCTATACGCTTTAGTGGGTCGTGAGATTCCCACCGAATCTGATGACCCCATTCCTCAAGAAGTCCAACCTATCTTAGGACAATTTGCTGATGTCTTCCCAGATGACCTCCCTGATCAGTTACCTCCTCTTCGAGACATTCAGCATGCTATAGACTTAGTCCCTGGAGCCTCCCTCCCGAACCTGCCACACTATCGCATGAACCCCACGGAGCATGCCGAACTTAAAAAGCAGGTAGACGAATTACTGCAGCGAGGTTTCATTAAGGAAAGTCTTAGTCCCTGCGCGGTGCCTGCCCTTCTCACCCCTAAGAAGGACGGATCTTGGAGAATGTGTGTTGATAGTCGTGCTATCAACAAAATCACCGTCAAATATCGATTTCCTATTCCTAGATTAGACGACATGCTGGATATGATGACGGGTGCCACCCTCTTTTCCAAGATCGATCTTAAAAGTGGATACCACCAAATCCGGATCCGACCCGGTGACGAGTGGAAGACTGCTTTCAAGACCAAGGACGGTCTGTATGAATGGATGGTCATGCCTTTTGGGTTGAGTAATGCCCCAAGCACCTTTATGAGAATTATGACCCAAGTGTTGCGTCCTTTTATGGGTAAGTTTGTCGTTGTTTACTTTGACGACATTCTTATTTATAGTCATTCTGTGGAGCAACACCTTGACCACCTTAAACAAGTCTGCTCTGTTTTAAGGAAGGAACAGTTATACGCTAACCCCAAGAAGTGTACTTTCCTCGTAGATCGAGTCATCTTTCTAGGGTTTATCGTATCGGCTCGCGGGGTTTCTGCTGACCCCGAGAAGGTAAAAGCCATAGTTGAGTGGCCCCTTCCTCAGAACATCCGGGAAGTCCGCAGCTTCCACGGATTGGCCACCTTCTATAGGAGATTCATACGAAATTTCAGCACAATCGTATCTCCTATCACTGATTGCCTTAAAAAGGGTGATTTCCATTGGACCCCGGCCGCCACTAGAGCTTTCGAGGACATTAAGAAAAGAATGGTGGAGGCCCCAGTAATGAGACTTCCTGACTTCTCCAAAGTCTTCGAAGTGACCTGCGACGCTTCTGGGGTCGGAATTGGAGGAGTCCTCTCCCAGGAAGATCATCCTGTAGCATACTTCAGTGAGAAACTGAATGATATTCGGCAGCGATATTCCACTTACGATAAGGAATTCTATGCCGTGATCCAATCCCTCCGCTATTGGCGACATTACTTGCTCCCGCAAGAATTTGTCATTTTCTCGGATCACGAAGCTTTGCGTTATATCAACTCCCAGAAGAAGTTGAATGCACGCCACGGTCGTTGGGTGGAATTCCTTCAAGAGTACACTTATACCCTTAGACATAAGGCAGGAGTTGAGAATAAAGCTGCCGATGCCCTCAGTCGTCGCATGATGACTACCACTGAGTTGAGGGCCGAAGTCGTGGGTTTTGACCAAATTAGGAAAGATTATTTAGACTGCCCCGACTTCAAAGAAACATACACTCTCTTGTCCACAGGAAGCACGCGCCTTGTGGACGATTTCCTTCTGGAGGATGGTTATCTTTTTAAAGCTCAAAAGCTTTGCGTACCGAGCACCTCCTTAAGGGATTTTCTGGTCTGGGAACTCCACGCCGGAGGCCTCGCCGGGCACTTCGGCCGAGATAAAACTATAGAATCCGTGGAGTATCGCTTCTTTTGGCCCAGCCTGAAGAGGGATGTTGGTAGACTGGTTAGCCGGTGTCACACGTGTCAGCTAGCCAAACAGCGTAAGCAGAATACCGGTCTGTACACTCCGTTGCCTGTCCCTAGTTGTCCTTGGCAGGACGTTAGCATGGATTTCATTTTGGGCCTGCCAAAGACTCTCCGCAAAAATGATGCCATCTGTGTCGTAGTCGATAGGTTTTCCAAGATGGCTCATTTTATAGCTTGCTCCAAAACCTCCGACGCCTCCCATATTGCCAAACTTTACTTCATTGAAATTGTCCGTCTGCACGGCCTACCTAAAACCATTGTGTCTGATAGGGACGTTAAGTTCACTAGCTACTTTTGGAAGACCCTTTGGATGAAATTAGGTACGAAGTTACAATTCTCTACTGCCTTTCATCCACAAACCGATGGTCAGACCGAGGTAGTTAATAGGAGCGTAGGTAATCTGTTAAGGTCTTTGGTTGGGGAGCACGTTAAGGATTGGGATTCTATCTTACCCACTGCTGAGTTTGCTTATAACAATTCTATTAACCGAACCACTGGCCTAAGTCCTTCTGAGATTGTGTACGGGTACAAACCTAGGCAACCTTTAGATCTCATTCCTATATGTTGTAGGTATAGGATCTCTGAGTCTGCATCATCATTTGCATCACATTTGCATGAACTTCATAAGAAAATTGCACAACAAATTGAAAAGAGCAATACTGATTATAAATTACGTGCCGATTTGAAACGAAAATTTAAAACTTTTGAGGTTGGTGATTCCGTGATGGTGCGGATTCGTCCGGAACGGTTCCCACAAGGAACGGTTAAGAAACTGCATGCCAAAAGCGCTGGTCCATTCAAAATACTTAAGAAAATCAATGATAATGCTTATGTAGTAGATCTCCCTGAAGAGTTCAACATCAATCCCTCTTTTAACATAGAAGATCTAGTGGCATATGAAGGTCCGGATTTTAATCCGCCAAACCCACTGATACAACAGCCTTGTGTGACCCCACCTTGTGAGATCCCTAACCTACCTCCACTCCCAGATATTCCTAAATCACCCATAGCAGATAAAGTAGACACGATCTTGAGCGATGAAATCATCTCTACAAAAGAAGGGGGACGACGAAGATATTTGATCAGGTGGAAAGGTAAACCCGAGTCGGAGGATACTTGGTTGGACCGTCATGAGTTACAGCAGCTGGATCCGGATGCATTAGAGTTCTACGACAGCACCAGAGATACTTACTCGACGGAGTCGAGCTTTCTTCCACCCCGGGAGAATGATGAGGACATCCACACTTGGAAAGTCTACCGGAGACGTGGCCGTCGATCTACGGCCACGATCGAGTCTTTATATTTTTGAGTTTAATTATGTCTTTGTTTTCTTTTATTTTAGTTACCGTCGTACCCTTACTTATGGGTGTTTTGATTGTAAGCCCATGAGGGCATGTTTGTCTTTTGTTGGTCTTTTGTTTAAGGCTATTTAAAAGCCTCCTTAGTATTGTTTTGAGGTAATGAATGATTATTATAAAAAAATTTCTGCATATGTGAGTTTGAGAGCTTGGAGAGATCCTTTGGAGAAGAGAGTGCATTACCCACCAACTTTGATGTGTCGGGTTCGTGGTTTCAACGTTTAGTTCTTGTTCTTCCCTTCCCCTTCCCCTTCCCCTTCCCCTCTTCCCCAACCCGCGGCTTCTTCCCCCTCCCCCTTCCCTCCACCAAACCGAACCCCTCCCCACCGTCCCCTACCCTCACGACCGACCCTCCCCCCCCTCCACCACCGCCGGCCCCTCCAAGCTCCACCTCCCATGCCGCCAGCCACCTTGGCCCTTCCCTCTCTATTTGGGTTTCCAAATTTGTTTTATTGAATTAGGAAGGTCATATAAATTTAAATTCAATTTGATTTCCAATTGGAAACTTTCCAAAATTACTAATCCTATTTTTGGAAAGTTGCCTAATATAATTCTAAATTGAATTTAATTCCAATTGGATTAATTAGAGCCTTCTTAATTTACTTGTTCTAAATTAGGCAATCCCTAATTAAGCCCCCACGCCCCCTCTCCCCTTCCTATAGCCGCCGGCCCCTTACCCATAACCCGCCCCCTCTCTCTCTCTCTCTCTCTCTCCAATCTTCTCCCTTTCTTTATTTTAATTTCCTATCCTAGTTCCCTCCCAATTTCAAAAATCTGAAGATAATTTCAGATTTTGGAATTTGGAACCTCTCCTAAAACCCTAACCCTAACTCCCCTACCCGCCCCCTCTTGGCCGGCTACCTTCCCCTCCTCTTTTCCTTTGGAGTTCAAGAGAAAACTCCTCCTCCCTCACAACAATACTTCAAGGACAGCAAAGGTTAATCGAATTCAACCATCCTCCGGCCCACTCGCTATGAATGGAAGCTCGCCCTTGGGATTCGGGCTTGGTGCTAGATGATCAAGATAACATTGACATACTCCGCTCCCCCTTCTTCGACGTAGGGTTTGACTATGAAACCACCGTCGAAGAATACTTTGGGCGGATTCACATTCCTCTAGTTGATACGATTGACGACCAAAGGTCCAAAGGAAAGTGGGCTATCATCGGCCGCTTCACGCCCGCCATCTTCCCGATTGTGTCACCATCTCTCTTCAAGGACTGCATCCATCGTCTTCTACCAATCATCGCCGGTATCATTAGCAAATCAAAGGACTTCCTCCGGCGACGATTCCCCACCACCTAACGGTTGACCTTTCTTTCTTATTTCAATTATTTCGTTGCTCTCTAACTTTGTGAATGATGACAGAAGCGCAAAGGATCGTTCTGCTTAATCCTGCTAAAGCCTAGTAAGCGTAGGGTTTTATTGAGTGTACTTTCTTGCTATTAATCTCATTGTTAATCAAGGGATTACGAATGAACGTTTACTATGTTAGCCTAATTTAATTTTCTAATCTATTTTGTTTGTGCAAGTCTTTTATATGTAGTTTGGCCTAAACGCAAGCATCTCTCCTTTGTTTTATCTCTTCGTTTCTCTTGCTAGTAGTTTTAATCACGTAATGTTCTTTAATAAGTTGTGCAAGTCCTAGTTTTCATTTAAAAGCATCATAGTCCTGCATCACTTATATTGTGCATCTGAAGTTATAATAAAGCTCATTCATACATGACGGGAATAAATTCTTTTTTTTTTTTCTTTTTCATAACATTTGATCTATTGTTTGTTGATCCAAACAAAGTTGTGTAACATACATGGCAGTGGTTTTCTCGTTAGTACGTTGATTTTTGCTATTCTAGTGTATCCCGGCTCACTTACATCTTCAAGCTTTGATTGGAGAATTGAACATAGCACCTTGGACATGTAGTATTGTTGACCTTATATCTAGTTTGTGTGAGATCGAAAATCCAACTTAGGCTTTATTTGGGATGGCTTTTTTACTGCTTCTTAAAGCAGCTTTCGAGTACTAAAAGCCTATTTTAAGAAGTAGTAAGAAAGCCGTCCCAAACGAAGCCTTAATCTCAGTTAAATTGTTTGATGACCTTTAAGCCTAGTTTGCTTTCTACCCAACCATTTGTTTGACATCGCTTGATGAGCTATTTTGCTTTGTTAAGGTGGTTCAGGCTAATAGAAGCTGTTCAATGCAGTTTTTTGTTTGATGGGTGAAGAAATTTGCTGGGGTGGTGTTGATTGAAGATAGCTATTTCAGTCATACTTAGCAAGCATCTTTCATGTTCGCTATGGGCGGTTCCTAAGTTGTTTTTGTGACATTCTAGTATAATGCCACATGGATCATTAGGGATGTGTGTGTGGCTCTTTAATCAAAGATCATTTGAAATTAGATCAGTTTTTGGTTTGGGTCAAAGTTAATGAGCCAAGCTTGGTTAAGATTGAAATTGAATTGAGTTGAGCTTATAGATCGCATCGAGTCGGCTTGAGATTGGATTGAAATGCATATGCATGTATATGTGCATTCATATACGCATTTGTGCATTCATTTAGATTTAAATTAAATTATGTTTGCATCTAGGTGTTTATATTAAATGAATCTATATATATTTAGAAGTGTCTTTATAACTGATCCGGTTGTTGTCTGTGGCTTCGTTTGGGACGGCTTTCTTACTGCTTCTTAAAGCGGCTTTCTAGTACAAAAATTTTAATTTTTGTACATGAAAGCAGCTTTAAGAAGCAGGAAAAAAGCCGTTCCAAACGAAGCCTTATGTTAGCTTTCAATGTTATGCCATTTTGTGGCTGATATCCTTCAGTTTTTGTTACAGGAAAGATGATCAAACTGAGGCGAGCTTACTTGATAACTGATCCGGTTGAATATAATTTAATGCAAGTGATGGAAGCATTCCTGTGGGCTGTGGCTATCCCGGCTTCAAATTTTGTTCGTTATATCTTGTGATGTTTTTAAGTTTTGTTAGGTGAGCAGAGTCTAGAATTTGGTTCGTTAAACATACAATGGTTGTCCTGTGTGGAAAATCTTTCACGGTTTCTTTGTTTATGAGTGATTGCACTTGCTTTGCTTAGGATATTTTGGTCTTACTTGTTTCAGAGTTGTGTTTGGTTGGTTGATTATTTGGACAAATTTGTCTGCATTGTTCTACATGTTGGATTCATAATCATTGTGATAAATTTATTTATATGTTCTGTTCAGTGCGCATCAAAATATTCATATATATTTAGAGTCTGTTTGGAATAGCTGCAACATTTTATAAAGTTGATTGTGAAGTTATTGCGAAGAAAATAATTTTTCTTAAACTTTTTTTGAAAATAAGTGAGAAAGTAATAGTCAAATGAAATTGTAGCAGTTAAAAATTTGTTCTAAATAGATCCTTACTCTACCCTATATTGTAATCAATTGGTTTCTTAACAATCAATTTAAGGCTTCATGTAAAGTTTATGTTGTTTTTCTGTTTGCCTAAGGCTTCGTTTGGAATGGCTTTCTTATTGCTTCTTAAAGCAACTTTTTAATAAAAAAAGTTTAATTTTTGTATTAGAAAGCTGTTTTAAGAAGCAGTCATCCCATTCACTCTCAATATGAGCTCTTTCATTTGTTTCCACTTTAATCATTAGCTTTTCTCTTTCATTATTTGCTTCACAGTCAGTTCTCTTCATCATTTTAATCCATCTTGTCTGTCTAAGTTCTCTCCATATAATGCTACCTGACATCAAGCTAAGACAATCCAAGTTAAACAAGCCTTCAAGGAGGAACCAAATGTCACTCCCATGCATACATCATCACCTTCAAGTTCATCCAATACATAGCTCGAGTTTTTTTTGGATAGTTAGTCCAATTAAGGTAGATTCATACACATCGTATATACAACATTTGAATCCAAGACCTCTTAGTTAATAGTCTTAGCTCTCAACCAACAGACTAAGATGAGCTGTGTATAGCTCAAGTTATTACATGTCAAAAATTGACGTAATCCCATAGAAACATCAGTAACAAGCTCTTCAAAACTATTTGAATCTTCTGAGTGGATCTGACCTGGCCTACCAATTCGAGTAGTCAACTAATACTATGGTTAAAAATTATCTTTAAGTTAAAACATAGGGTTTAGTAATCCAATCAAATGCTTAATCTCATTGAACCACTATGATTAATGTAATAATAAAAACCAAGCTTTATTAACACGCTTAATATTTTTTGAAATGCTCCTCATCTCCTCCTAATCCATTCCTTATTGGAACAGTTATCAACCCATCTCACCTCTGTCATGTGTCAACCCCACATACAACCTAAGCTTTCCTACTCCAATTTCCATTCTTTTATCATCCAACATAGCCAACTTTTTAGCTCAAAACATACTGATAAAGATCAGATAATATATAGAATTCAAATATTGTGCACTATTTTAGCTGACCACCATCATCTTTTTTCTATGTATATAAGAACCATGCATGCATATCATGCCTTCCCATCCACAGTTCAACATTTTCCTTACAAGTCCATAATTCATGGAGCTCAGCCTCTCATCCTTCCTCCTATACTTTTCCCTCTCCTCTCTCCTTCTCAAACTCTCAGCTCAAACAGGTAACACTGCCCTACCAGGCACCATTGAACGCGCCGTTAAGCAGCAAGTTCTCGTCGCCATCCCGCCCGGCGAGACGACCGCCTTACCGCCATTCCTCACTTCCCCTGCAGGTGATGAAGAAAGCGTAAGGATGGGTTTCAAAGCAAATTCAATTGCTCTGAATCTCATTTTGATGTGTTTTGTATCAAGATATTCTGATATAAAAATTTTTATTCCTAATTTTTATTGGTCTTATTCTTTATTGGCTAGTTTAGTGAATAAGTTAAAATATTAGGGAATATGATATAATAGATTAATTAATGAGTAGTCAAGATGTTAGTGTTATTATAGATCGTAGAGACCGAATCCAACATAAGGATATACGTGAAAAGGTTGGAGTAGCTGCAATGGCATATAAACTTAAAAAGAGTCGTCTTAGATGATTTGGTCACATAAAATATCCGTATTTTGATGATCTTGTTAGGAAAGTAGATATATTTGATCCGGTTTATATATATATATATAAGAAAATTTGATGCAGACCTAAAAAAATTAGTTAGAAGTATTAAAAATATTTTTTTTAATTAAATTTAAATAAGAATTTAACTCTTAATATGATAATGGAGAGAAAGAGATTAAAAAAATATCATTATATCTTTATATAATTTATTTAATTTAAATATCTTCTAATTCTATTTATTTATTTTAAATATCTTATAATTTTAGTATTAAAAAAAAAAGCATCTTTGCTTGGTTGACTCTAATGCAAAATTTCGCCTATCGTATCTTGCCACCCCTGTTCGGCAGGCAAGTACGCCGCTTCCTTCCTTCGCAGCCCGACGGCTCCCGGCGCCGGTGGCTTCGGCAACGACTTCTGCTACATACAAGTGACGGACACCGCCACCGGAGAGAGCGTTTGGGAGTCGGAATGCACGCCGGTGAGCACTTCCAACACCTGCTCCCTCGTCTTCTCAGACGACGGGCTCGAGATCTTCGACGGGAGCAACTCGGCTTGGGACTCCAACGCGCAGTCCTCCGGTGGGAACCCACTGCAGAGCCTGGAGCTGGTGGATGAAGGGGACATGAGAATACGGGATAAAGAAGGGGAGTTGGCGTGGAAGGCGAGCGACGACCCGCGGAGTAATCAGAAGTGTGGTGAGGCGGGGTCGCCTGGGCTGGCGGCGTCTGTGCCGCCGTTTGCGCAGCCGGTGGGAGGGAATAGTGGGACGGTTTTCGGGCAGCAGGCGGGGGGTGGGGTGAGTGAGGGTTATGGGTTTGGCGGGCAGATGGGGGCGGGAAGCGGTGGTGGAAGGAATGTGAGGGTCGGGGCGGAGGTTGGGTGGGTGGTGTTGCTCTGTTTTATGACTTTCTGATCTCTCTCTCTCTCTCTCTCTCTCTCTCTGTCTGTCAATGGAGGTGACTGAATTGTACGTTCTATTATGCTCCATACTGATTTGGATCTGCTTTGTTGCTCTCTTTCCGCCTTAAATATTGAGAGATATCATTCACGATGATCATAGTTGATAAAATTTACATTTTTATTTTATGTAATTGCACCATACAATCCTCTGATATTCTGAATGCCATCGATGATGCTTACTAAATGTCTATATTTGAACAACGGGATTTGCGATTTGAGTTCTGCAACAAAAGAAGCTGAAGGGCGAAGAAATGGAGTACGACGCAAGTAGGAAGGCTTAGAGGATCTAGTGGTCAATCTAGATTGAATATCGGAGTCATCGGTGATGAAAAATCTCGTAGGTTTCTTGGATGGAGAGGACAAAAGAATGGATCTTTGATGCCGGCTTTGGCCATGACATGGTCATGAGAGATGAAGATCTACATAGATAGAAAAAGTTGCTCAAATTTGATTTCTTGCCAATGGAGGAATGTTGGTGATGATGGTTCAAGAAGTCCATGACTACAACTATTTTGAAGAAGAAGAAGAATAATCTCTCAATAAGGAGAAGTTATTCTATGCGGAGTCTAGACGGGAAGAACCGTTCGAACTGTGAGTGTATAAAAATTTGATACACATTATGTACAAATTTGTACACAGTGTGTACACTTACATGTCCGAACGGTTCTTCCCGTCCGGACTCCACATAGAATAATTCCTCCTCGATCTCATCTTAGACTTCATTTGTGATAGTTTTCTTATTGTTTTCTAAATTTTTTTTTCAAAAAAAATTTAGTTCAAAAAATTTTTATATTAAAAAACTGCTTTAGAAAGTAGTAAGAAAATTGCCCCAAACAAAACTTCAAATACTTCGAGCCATTCAAATTCACAAAAGAAAGAAAAAATGAGATGCAAAAAGAGAAAAATTTTAATTGATCATTTTATATCCTCATCTTCTCTTTAACTAACTAATCACCCTAATGAATACTAATTACAAAAATGATTTAAATGCTAACAACATATTACCAATTAATTAATTATATTTTGAGATATTGAAAAGTATTTCTTATAATGCAATCATTACATAATTTTACAGCCTAATATATTTATGAAAATTCAATTTACATAAAGTGGACGGTTTTGCAATAAAAGATTTGTTGGCTGATATAAAAAATTTTCAATGATTGATATTATAGTGCTGATAGTCTATAGAGCTTTACATTTGTGAAATTGAAAGAGATGAAATATAAATCTCTATTATAACGCTTAGATGTTAGGGTGTTAATAAATGATCCCATATAAATTGAAAAAAAAAAAAAAAATCTATGTCAGAATATTTTAACGAAGATAAGTTTTTAAATTATTAAATTTATTTTAAATAAAATATTTTTTTAAAAAATCAAATTTTAAATTATGTTTATTTTGAAATAAATCTTATAACTTTAAAAATTATCCTTAAACAAATTTTTTGGGGGCAATTTATATGCATAGCACTCAAAATTAAGTCATTTATATATTTAATATCTAAATCTTACTAGTATAATATATTGCTCTACTAACTTCCATTAAATTGCTTAAAAACCCCTCCTCGGATGATGAAGAAACAAGAAAGTTGCAATGGAATATAATTGATTGGGGTGTCAAGTAATGACACGACCCAAACCCAACTGAAAAGATCTGGGTTAGGGTCGACCCGTTCAACAAATGGGCAAGGTTTGGGTCCTAATTCTTAACCCGTTTTAAAAATCGGGTTGTATTCGGGTCAACCTGCTAACCCTGAATAGACCCGTGTCCCTCGTCTTACAGCCCGCATCCGTATTTGAGTCCTCCTCCTCGTCTCGCGTCCGCATCCCCATCACGCATAACTGTCTCACACACGCGCTTGTTGTTCATGCAGTCTCGCTTGCCCGCTCGCCTTGCATCCCCGTCTCGCTCAATCGCATTTGCCAGTCTCGCATTCTCACTCTCGTGCAATCGCTCTTGTGCAGTCGCGCTCGCCCTCATGCATTCACACGGATCGGGTTCATACCTGTTGCGTCCTGGAATATTCGCAGCGGCAGAGAAGTATAAAGTTTAACATCTTAGCGTTGTACGAAGATCCAGCACGCATACAGATAAAAAGAGAGAGTGTAACATTCTTAAGAGACACCAGAGTTTTTTACGTGGAAAACCCTGAAAAAGAGAAAAACCACGAGGCCTAGCCCAGTTTGAATGAATCCACTAGTATTTGTAGTTGATTATAAATGAGGCCCTTCATTGGAAGGAAGGCCTTGGCTTAATGTAATAAATATACATCATATAGAGTATGTTACATGGTGGAAATAGGAAAAATCATTGTTGACGTATTCGTTTGGTCAGAAGGACCATAGTCAAAAGGCGACGCAGGTCAGAAGGACCGTAGTCGACAGGTGACGGAGGTTGTAAGGACCATAGTTGACAGGGGACGGAGGTCATAAAGTCCGTTGTCTGGCGACGGAGGTCAGATAGAATATTGTCCAGCGACAAAGGTCGAAAGGACTGTAGTCGGCGGCCGAGTAGAAGTTCAGCGATGGACAGAAGTCCGGTGTCGGATAAAAGTCCGAAGAAAGTCTAGCAACGGGCAGAAATCCAGCAATGGGTGGAAGTCTAGCGTCGGGTAGAAGTTTGACGAAAGTTTGAAGAAGAGCGCATGTCCAGCGTTTGGTAGAAATCTGAGAACGGGCAGAAGTCCGGCGTCAGGTAGAAATCCAGCGACTGGCGGAAGTCCGGCGATGGACATATGTCCGGTGTTGGATAGAAGTCCAACGAAAGTCCAGTGAGGGGCAGAAGTCCGACGTCGGGTAGAAATCCGGAGTCGGGTAGAAGTTCGACGACAGGCGGAAGTCCGATGTCCGGTAGAAGTCCGGCGACAGGTGGAAGTCCGGCGTCGGATAGAAATCCAGCGATGGGCGGAAGTTCGGCGTCAGTCGGTGGCCGGGAGGTGGTCGAGGAGGAGTCTGGTGGCAAGAGAACTCTTCATTCTCTTCCTTCTCTTCTTACCTGGGCTCCCTTCCTCCTCTCATGCTTTCATCCCCCTTTCATGAGAAATGAGGAGTTTATTTATAGTTTTCTGAGAGTGGCATGACCAATAAATAAGGAGGATATTAGAGGCAAGTTGGGAGTGGTTTGAATGGACGGCTGATGTTCAATCCCTTGATCATAGACCATTTAATAGACATTTGAATGTCTTAATGACATCCGAATTTGACGATCTTGGGCTCGTTGGATTCGTCTCGTCGAGCCGCTCGATTTAATTATAAGCATGCTATATTTGGAAGCTGCTTGGTAATCCAAATTATGGACTGAAACTTCCAAAGATGCTTCGGGTCTTTGATTTGGACTCATTGGGGCTCGGATTGAGTCGAATTTGGTGTCGTTGGGTTCGTATTTCTGACTCGTTCAGTTCGACTATAAGTTTGCTAGAATCGGAGTTCAAATGGTCACCGATTTAATTTTTGAAGTTTCCAACTCGATTTTTACCTCGAGATTCGTGCCCGATCAAGATAATTTTTTGATGATATCAGTTGCCCTCCTATTTTTGGACGTCGAAACTCCAGAAGTTCGAAAATACTTGTCTCAACATTTTAAATTTGATCAAATCGCAAAAAATGTAAGAAAATTCCATTCCAAAAAATGTAACTTTGTTCAAACTTGATCATAGAAGCCCCGTTGAGCTCCGAAAGTGTCGAAATTTGATCCGGAACGTCGAAAAAAAATTCTGGAGACCCCAAAAAAGTCTAATTTGGACTATCTGGGCCAAAAATTTAGGCCTGGACATAAATAGGCGGCCGAACCGGCCAGCCAGCCGCCGCTACCGACGGAGGAGCCCGCATGTCGCAGCGAACCGAAGGGTTGTGCCCCTTAGGGGGCGCGCGGTTGCTTCAGTAGTCGTTGGCTGCTAATAAAGAAAAACAATTTTTTTAACTTTTTGCGGTTGCTACAGTAAGCCATGCAGTTACAATAATCCGCTACAATACCTACTACAATAATTGTTACAGTAACTTCTACAGTAAATTATGTAAATTGAATTTTTTTAATTTTTCTTTTTCGCATCCACATCGACCGTCCTGGCCTGCTACAGTACCCACGGCAAAAAAAAAATTTGGTGGGCCCAGCATAACTTTTTTTTTTCAGAAATCCAAAAATTTTTGATGTGGGCCGAATAAATTTGAAAAAGCTTCTAAAAATTTTTTGAATCAATTTAAATAATTTTGAAGCAAATTTTCTCCCAAATTTTAAATTGTTTCCCCTCTTTTCAGTCTATAAATAGGCCCTTAAGGCAATGAAAAAAATTGCATCTTTCTCATTCTTTTCTTCTCCCTCTGACTTTCTTACATTTGAGGCATTCCACTGTTTGAGATAGGCGGCATCCCCTATCAAAATTCAGTGCCCCTCTTTTTTGTAGAAGGAGCTTTCTCCTCCTTCCTTTAATTTTCTTCTCATGTGTTCTTCTTCTTACATTGGAGGCATTCCACTCTTTGAGATAGGCAGCATCCCCTATCGAGCTTCAGTGCCCCTCTTTTGTGTAGAAAAAGTCACGATGAGAGCTTACTCTCCCAATAAACTGTTCTTGACAGATGAAGATCAAATGCTCCTTGCATGCGAGGGTGATTTAAGAAGATCTGGTGGCAACTGTACCAGAGAGGAGGGCTTGTGGTTGTCAGTAGTTGAGAAGGTTTTTTTTATGATGTTTGAGTAAAAGTTAGTCTGCGATCGATGATCGAGGGAAGCACGATAGCAGTCAATGTCCGGATGGAAAGTTGAGGGAGATTGTTGGAGGGTGTACTGTTAATAGCAGTCAAGCGAGAAGCCGGTGATGGCTGATATGAAGTAAAGGTCCGACGATATACATCAGATGAAGTGCTGATGATGGCGGGTTTCAATTAGAATTTTGCTAAAGATAGTATGCATCCATTCTGATGTGTGCAGACATCAGATATTCCTGATTGAAGGGGTTGAAAAAGTGTGCCATATTAGTAATCAAGTGACATAATAATAGTGTCAATTGAGTGGAGGCCTGATGATAATCAGGTTATAATCTTTCTTTGAAGAATAAGTTATAGGAGATGCTTCAATATACAGTAGAAAAAAGGTCACTTAAATCCACCAAGGATATTTGATCGTTTTGAAATTAACTTGCATGGATGATGCCGGTGTAACTTTAATTTCAGCTTCTTACCAAAATTAATGTATACTTGAACCTGATGTGAAATCTATGTAACTCCAATATTATATATGAAGTTGAGATTATTATATGAGCAGGATGCTTATTTTTCATTTGAAATGAACTTGTCCCCCAGAGGAAGCTAAATTGTTTATGCATCTTTGAGACATGCTTTGATATATTGCCCATCATATTTTTTGAGACTTTTTTAGACTGCTAAAGTCTTTATATGAGTGATGATTTTTATCAATCACTTACTGTCATCAAATCTTTCTAGAGAGAATGTTGTCCACTTAGAGTATTTCTTGATGATGTTGACCTATGTGGAAGAGGTCTAGAGAATTCATCAAGGATATATGACATTTTCGAGATTGTATGTTAGAGCCTTACTCAATGACATTAACCTATATGAAAGAGGTTGAGAGAATCCACCAAGGATATGATGGTTGACCTATCCGAGGTTGTATGTCAGAGCACTGTTCGATGACGTTAACATATATGAAAGAGGTCGAGAGAATCCACCAAGGATGTGTGACATATCCGAGGTTGTGTGTCAGAGCACTGTTCGATGATGTTAACCTATATGGAAGAGGTTGAGAGAATCCATCAAGAATGTGTGACCTATCTGAGGTATGTCAGAGCACTGCTGGATGAGGTTAACCTATGTAGAAGATGTCGAGAGAATCCACCAATGATGTATGACCTATCCGAGGTTGTATGTCAGAGTATTGCTCAATGACGTTAACCTATGTGGAAGAGGTTAAGAGAATCCACCAATGATGTATGATCTATCCGATGTTGTATGTTAAAGCATTACTCGATGACATTAACCTATATGGAAGAGGTCGAGAGAATCCACGAATGATGTGTGACATATTCGAGGTTGTATGTCAGAGCACTGCTCGATGACGTTAACCTATGTGAAAGAGGTCGAGAGAATCCACCAAGGATGTGTGACCTATCTGAGGTTGTATGTCAAAACACTGCTCAATGAGGCTAACCTATGTAGAAGAGGTCGAGAGAATCCATCAAGGATATATAACTTATGCGAGGATATATGTCAGAACATTACTCGATGACGTTAACCTATGTGAAAGAGGTTAATAGAATCCACCAAGGATGTATGACCTATTCGAGGTTGTATGTCAGAGCCCTGCTCGATGACGTTAACATGTGTGGAAGAGGTCGGATCGAATCCCTCTGTGATCGATTTTATCTTGATTGGGAGGGGACGAATGCCACGTGTATCCTGAATCAAAGGTGAAGAATGATCTATCTTTAGACGGTTACTACCTTTTTAAGGTCAAGATTAAGACCTCGCCTAAGGAGTAGAAGTCTAGCTAGGGACTGTATAAATCTTGAAATTTATTGGAAGCATCGTTGCATTTGCTAGAAGCTTTTATGATCTCAAGATATCATTTTGGATATTGAAAGAGTTGGAGAAATCTTCTTGACTACGGCTGTAGTAAAAGTTGCCCCCCAGTCCACATATGATTCCCATGAATTTGAGGGAGAATTGGCTGATGTCAAGATGTTGACATAAACCACTTTTGAGATTGGAGTAATATTTGCCCCCCAGTGAGGAACGTTGTTCCCATAAACGGCACCAAACTGTTGCGTCCTAAAATATTCGCAGCGGTAGAGAAGTATAAAGTTTAACATCTTAGCGTTGTACAAAGATCCAGCACACATACAGATAAAAAGAGAAGGTGTGGCATTCTTAAGAGACACTAGAGTTTTTTTACGTGAAAAATCCTAAAAAGGGGAAAAACCACGGGGCCAAGCCCAGTTTGAATGAATCCACTAGTATTTACAATTGATTACAAATGAGGCCCTTCATTGGAAGGAAGGCCTTGGCTTGATGTAATAAATATACATCATATAGAGTATGTTACATGGTGGAAATAGGAAAAATCACTATTGAGGTATTCGTTTGGTCGAAAGGACCATAGTCGAAAGGCGACGGAGGTCGGAAGGACCATAGTCGGCGAGTGACGGAGATCATAAAGTCCGTTGTCTGGCGACGAAGGTCAGATAGAATATTGTCCAGTGACAAAGGTAAGGACCGTAGTCGGCCGCTAGGTAGAAGTCCTGCGATGGACAGAAGTCCGGTGTCGGATAAAAGTCCGACAAAATTCTGGCGACATGCAGAAGTCCGGTGTTTGGTGGAAGTCTAGCGTCGGGTAGAAGTCCGACGACAGGCAGATATGCGACGTCGGGTAGAAATTTGGTGACTGGCGGAAGTCCGACGTTGGGTAGAAATCTAACGACGGGCGGAAGTCCGGAGTCGGGTAGAAGTCCGGTGATGGACAGAAGTCCAGTGTTGAATAGAAGTCCTACGAAAGTCCAGCGACTGGCAGAAGTCCAGCACTGGGTAGAAATCTGGCGTCGGGTGAAGTCCGGCGACAAGCGGAAGTCTGATGTCGGGTAGAGGTCCGACGACATGTGGAAGTCCGACGTCTGGTAGAAATCCGGCGATAGGCGGAAATTCGGTGTTAATAGGTGGCCGGGAGGTGGTCGAGGAGGAGTCTAGAGGCAAGAGAACTCTTCCTTCTCATTTTACTTGGGCTCCCTTCCTCCTCTCATGCTTTTATCCCCCTTCCATGAGAAATGAGGGGCATGAATAGTAAATAAAGAGGATATCAGGGGCAAGTTGGGAGTAATTTGAATGGACGACTGATGTTCAATCCCTTGATCATAGACCATTTACTAGACATTTGAATGTCTTAATGACATTAGAATTCGACGATCTTGGGCTGCTCGTTGGATTCGTTTTGTCGAGCCGCTCGATTCGACTATAAGCATGCCATATTTGGAAACTGTTTGGTAATCCAAATTATGGATTGAACCTTCCAAAGATGTTTCAGGTCTTTGATTTGGACTCATTTGGGCTCATATTGAGTCGAATTTGGTGTCGTTGGGTTCGTATTTTTGAGTCGTTCAGTTCGACTACCAGTTTGCTGAAATCATAGTTCAAATGGTCACCGATTTAATTTTTGAAGTTTCCAACTCGATTTTTGCCTGGAGATTCGTGCCCGATCAAGATAATTTTTTGAAGATAAATCATTACCCAATCAAGTTGGGTTCGGGTTAGACAAGCTGAAACCAGGTCAAATCCTAGGTTCGATCCGAATTCAATCAGAAAACTCATTTTGACATCCTTAGAGATTGAGAATGACATCGAAGGGGCTAGCAACATATGAACAACGAATGAGCCAAGGAGCATTCATGGGACCAACGCATGCGTCAAAATCTCGCTCCAAAAGGATATCATAGAGCCGGTGGTATGCGGATGATAAAGAAATGAAGATATTTTCCCCAAAAAAAAAAACAATGAAGATATGATAGTGCCAGTGACTTGATTTAATGGAAAGATGAAGAATATGCTGTTTTTAATTTTTATTATTATTTAAAATTTTAAATGTTGTATGAATAAATAATAAAATTCAAATGAAATAATTTTGAACGGTAGATAAATCCCCCAAATTTTAATTCTTTTTCATACAAATCTTGTTGCCAGTTGCTAGTGGACGCAGGTCTTACCATGGCTCTCATATCCTCCTCCTCTCTTACTTTCTTCTTCCTCGCCTCAACCGCCGCCGCATTCGCCGCGGCCGCCGCCGCCATGGCCCACTCCAGCACCATCGACTACGCCGAATTCACCATCGCAGACATCCAATACTCCTTCGCCGACGGTACACTCACCTCCCGCCAGCTCGTTCAATACTATTTAAACCGAATCCACACCTTCAACCCATACCTCCACGCCGTCATCGAACTCAACCCCAATGTACTCTACGACGCCGACCTCGCCGACCGCCGCCGCCTTCCCACATCCGGCCTCCTCCACGGCATCCCCATCCTCCTTAAGGACAGCATCGCCACCCGCGACCGAATCAACACCACCGCCGGATCCCTCGCTCTCCTCAGCTCCATTGTCCCCCGCGACGCTGGCATCGTCCGTCGCCTCCGTGCCGCCGGTGCAATTATCCTAGGCAAAGCGAGCATGAGCGAGTGGGCTAACTTTCGATCCCTATATGCGCCCAACGGCTGGAGTGCGCGAGGTGGGAGAGGGCGAAATCCTTACGCCGCGGCAGTGGATCCGTGCGGGTCGAGCAGCGGATCGGCGATCGCGGCGGCGGCGGGGATGGCAACGGCGACTATCGGGACGGAGACGGATGGATCGATCATCTGCCCGGCGGCGGCGAACTCGGTTGTGGGGATCAAGCCGACGGTTGGATTGACGAGCCGGGCCGGGGTAGTGCCGATCTCGCCGAGGCAGGACACGGTGGGACCGATTGCACGGACGGTGGCGGATGCAGTGGCAGTGCTTGATGTGATTGTTGGGTATGATAAGAGGGACGCGGAGGCAACGGAGGCAGCGGCAAAGATCGTGCCGAAGGGCGGGTACTGGCAATTCTTGAAGGAAGATGGACTGGAGGGCAAGAGGGTTGGGATACTTCGCAAGGGCTTTTTCAGATTTGCAGAGGGGTCTTTAGAGGAGAAGGCTTTCGCATCGCACTTTGATGTCATGAGGTAAAGCTTCTCCTTTGTTTGAATTTGGAAGGAAGCTAAGAAATGGATTGGTGAACTTAAATTAGTTGTTGCAGATTCTTTATTAAGTTGCAATCCGTCGTTTCTTGCATTTTTCTTCACTAGATATCGAATTTTGAACTGAGATCGGACTTAAGTCGATCTTAAGCTGCGGGCTAAGTTATTATAATGGCAGGCAAAAAGGAGCAATCTTGGTGGACAATCTAGAAATATCAAATGTAAGCATCATACTTGATCCATTCAAAAGTGGAGAAGAAGCTGCTCTCTTGGCTGAGTTCAAGCTCTCACTCAATGCTTATCTTTCTGAGCTTGAAATCTCCCCTGTGAGATCTCTCGCAGACATCATAACATTCAACAATGAGCACAAAACTGAGGTAAAAAAAAAAAAACTCTCCTGTCATCTCTTCTCCAACTTCACACTAAGCAATATAGCAATCTATGGTCAATATATATACTTAACTGAATGCAGGAAAGGATTGAAGAGTACGGGCAGGATGTGTTCTTGGCTGCAGAGAACACAAACGGGTTGGGTGCAGTAGAGAGATTTGCTATTAAAAGAATGGCTGAGCTCTCTGAGGATGGATTGGAGAGGCTGATGAAGAAGAAGAAGTTGGATGCAGTGGTGACCCCAGATGCAAGCGGGGCCTCAATTTTGGCCATTGGTGGCTATCCAGAGTGTGCCGGCTGGTTATGCGAGCTCAGGGGCTCCTTTTGGCATCTGCTTTGGGGGATTGAAGGGGTCTGAGCCAGAATTGATCGAGATAGCTTATGCTTTCGAGCAGGCCACTAAAGTCAGGAAGCCACCATTGCTGACTTCAGTAGGATTGAGGTGAATGCCTGTGGAGGAGTGTAGAATCTCAGCAACAGGTTGGAAGAGCTTTACATCCTACTGAAAGATCTGTAAGAAGAACCTGCAACCTGCACTAAGAAGGAAGAAAGCAGAGAAGACAGGATATGGCTAGTTGTAATTTTTCCATTCACCCACTGTACCAATACATCAGTTTATATATAAGTGTTAGCTTGATAAGCTTTACACGTGTACAGCTAAGATGAGAATAGTTTGTTGAATGTGAGTGGTTGTTATTTATAGTGCCATGTGGTTTTCTGCAATTCTGTAATTGGTAGTGGTATTGTGCTCTAATACTCCCCTGCAAACTGATGGATACTATGTGACTGTCAGTTTGGATCTGAGTTGATGAAATCTTGGTGTGGAGAGTGGTTTGGTAAGAATATCTGCAACTTGGTCCACTGTGTTGATGGGAAGAAGCCAAATGTTTTTGTTGTGTATGTGATCACTAATGAATCTTTGATCGATTTCTATGTGTTTAGTTCTGGCATGGAAGACTTGGTTGTTTGCCAGTGCAATGACAGATCTATTATCGCAATATAGACCGGTTGGTTGGTCCAATGGAATTCTGAAGTCCAACAATAGACGCTGAAGCCATAGAATGTCTGCTATAACTGCTGCCAGCGCTCTATATTCAGATTCAGTGGATGATCTGGCCACCGTATGTTGTTTCTTGACCTTCCACGAATAATGGTATTCCCAAGAAAAGAGCAAAAACCTGACGTTGATTAGCGAGAGATGGGATCACCCGCCCAGTCTGCATCCGAAAAAGAATGTAGGTGCAAATGGTTGTGGGTTATGGGAATGTCGAAGTGTAGTGTGCCTTTTAAGTAGCGTAGAAGACGTTTACGAAGATAAATATACTGTTGGAGAGAATTATGCATGTATTGGGAGAGAACATTAACAACATATGCAATGTCTGGGCATGTTAGCGTTAAATATTGTAGAGATCCTATGAGTCAGCGATACATATTTGGATCGGGTATGATGGGGTCAACTGGAATGGTTGTCGGTAGTTTGGTGCATGTTAGATTGGACAGAGTTGCAATGAGTGAGAGATTTGCTTGCTGTAGGATAGACAGGGTATAGGCCTGCTGTGAGAGGAAGTATTGATGGTGTGGGAGATAATTTGATGCCGAGAAAGTTGTGGGCCAAACCTAGATGTTTCTGATAGGAAATACTTGAGTTCGCAAGTAATCCTACCGGATCTACTTGAGTTCGCAAGCAACCCTAAGCAAAATTGATAAAAACAGCGGGAAAACACAATAATTTGGAGCAAATCAAACTAGGAACGATAGATTGGGACTTGAAAATAAAGCAAAGCAAATGCGAAAGCAAGATACAAGAGATCCTCAATTCGAGAGGAGGATCGTCTCTCCCAAATCTCTAGACAAGATCGTCAAGAGCCCAAGCCTCCAAGGAAACTCTAATTTCCATCAAACAAACATAAACATCCCTAACTCCCTTCCCCTCTTTAATACAAAACTTTCCTAATAAGTTTTCCCTCCTCATGCCTTAGCCGCCCCCTCCAATTCAAATTCAAAGCCTCTTGGACTAGTGGGGCCCACCCATTGGGCGGACCAAGCAAGGGGAGGCAGATGGATTCCGATGGATTCCGCCTCCTGTAGACCTGCTGAACCGGCCCCTTGGCTGGTTGGGCCGGTTCAGCTTGAGCCGGCACATCAATACCGCCCTCCCAAAGAATCACCTTGTCCTCAAGGTGAAAATCCGGAAACTGCTGTTTCACCCTATCGTAAGGCTCCCACGTGGCATCGTAATCAGGAAGGTTCTTCCACTGGATCAACACTTCCTTAGTTCCCTCTTCCTTCTGACGAACCCCC